>OY284472.1:35183309-35615617 GCA_958336335.1 Dilophus febrilis
TTGCTTGTATTATTATTATTATTTATTTATTTATTTTTTTATATAAATATTATTTTATTTTATATTTTTTCTATTAATTTTATCTTTTATCACAATTTTAAATTATTTTTTGAATTTTAATGCATTATAAAAAAAAAAAAATAGAAGAAATTATTTTTTGATGGATGTGTGGTGATGGGAGGGGGGAAGAGGATTAAAAGGATTAAAAAAAAAAATAGAAAAAAAAAGAATATTGTTTAAAGGACAGAATAAATTTGGAAAAATAAAAATATTAAATTATTAAAAAAAAAAAAAAAAACAAAAAAGTTTTTATTTATAATTGCAAAATTAATTGAATAAAATTGTCATGTCAGAAATCAGAAAGGAAAAAAAACTGTTTTTTTTTAATTTTTTTAAATAATTTAAATTGAAATTAATTGAAATAATTTTTTGATTTATTTTATTTTTAAGTTTGGATATTTTTTTTTTTTTTTTGCACGCAATTGTAATTCCACGTAGCGATTTTGTTTTATTAAATATAAATGTATTTTATTAAATATAAATATTAATTTTAAAAGAAATTTAATTTAAGGTTTAACAAACAATTTCGCATTGACATTGATTTTAAAAAATAATTTAATTTTTATTTTAATTAATAAAATTTACATTTATTTTTTAATAATTTTTTTTTGCAATCTTTGCCTTTTTTTTTTTCGTTGATCGTTCAACAAGGAGAACAATGGTCATTGGGGGTCATTGTGTTGGCTGGCAGGTGTAATGATGGAGATGGATTAGGAAAAAGTGTCATCATCATCATCATCATATATTGAATAGAGTAGTGTAAAAAAAAAAAAAAAAAAAAAGGAGTTATATCTATTTTTTTTTAAATTATTAAATATTATTGAATAAATTATTTTTATTTTTAATTTATTTTTATGTGTAATTTATGTATAAATGTAATGTAATGTGCGACGACGAGAGATTTTTGATGATGACATATGTGAATATTATCATTTTATTATTTTTTAGATGTGCGCGTCTTTCTACTAAATATCTCTTTTGTAATGTTGTATATTTACATTGTTTATTTGTTTTTTTTTTTTTTTTAATTAATTCTTTTAATAATTATTTTTTTTCATAAGTTTATTGTTAATTAAATCAAAACAAAAACAAAAATCTATTTATTTACAATTTTGAATTTCTTTTTTCATTTGTTTTCTTGATTTTGTTGTCTGTTTCAAAACAAAACAATTTAATGTTACGCTTCTTCGTTTTTGTTTTTAATTTTTTTTGTGTGTGTTTTTGTTAATTATTTATTTATTTTGAATTAAGATGACAAATTAAATAGAAAAAAAAAAAAAAACAGAAATGCAGTAACAAAATAAAATCCAACTATATGGAAGAAATTAAAAAATGTAACCCAACCCACACACACACAAAAAGGTTTTATTTTGATTTTTTTTTTTTTTTTTTTTAGGCATAAAAAGGGAGAGAATAAATAAAAGGAAGATTTTTTTTTTTTGTTTTTATTTTGGAAATGGGAAGCGCATACAAAATAAAAATTAAAAATAAAAATATAAACATTGAAAAAAAAAAAAAAAAAAAAATGTAGAAAAAAAAATCAAATCAGTCTTATTTATTTTATTTTATATATTTTTTTTACACACACACACACAAAAAATAGAAAAACAATTGATTCAAAAAAAAAAAAAACAATTTAATAAAATGATAACGAAAAACAAAAGTCGCGTTCCATTCAATTACCAGGAGTAGGTAAGCGTAGGTAAGCGTAAGTAGAAAAGAGTAGATGTTTTCTACTCCAAACTAATGTTTCCTATAGTACGGAGTAGTTCGGCGTAGAAAAGAGTAGATTTTTTCTACTCTAATCTACTCCTACCTACTCCCGGTAAAATTGAATGGAACGCAACTCAAACCACGAACATTCGTTTCAACGTACGATCTGTTTTTTTTCAAAATATTAAACGAACGGGTGTTTTTTTATTGTTGTTGTTGTTGTTGTTTTATTTTCTGTTTTTTTTTTTTTTTTTTGTGATAATTGAAATGTGTGTTTTTTTGTTGTGTGATGGTGAAACATAAATTTTAGGGTCTCTATAGGGTTTTTTTTTTCTTCTTCCAATTAAAAATTAAATTAAATTAAATTGCTTAAAAAAAAATTAAAATAAAAATTAAATTAATATTTACATAACTTTTTTTTATATACACAACAAAAAGAAATATTATTCATATCATTATGAAAGTAAGAATTCGTCGTACCCCGCAGTTAGTTTATTTGTTTTGCTGCTTTTATACATTTTAAAATTGTTTTGAAATGTTATAAATTTAATACAATATTATTAATTATTAATTTTATTTTAAATTTATGGATGGTTCTTTTCTTATAAAGACAAACACAAACACATCAATCAATTAATTTCATCAAATAAGTGATTGTCGTAAAAAAAAAATAAAATTAATAAATAAAAATTGATATATTTTAAATAATTAAAAAAAAAAAAAAAAAAAAATATAAGAGAAAATTAAAAACATTTATAATAAAAAATTTAAAACAAAAATTCTCGTTGGATGGCATTAATATATTTTCTCATTAAATAAAAAAAAAAAAAAAAACATACATTTAATTTCTATTTTAAAATATTATTTTATATATTTATAGAGGACTGAATTTTTTTATTGAATGTATTTTTATTAATTTTTTTGGATGGCGCAATTTTTGTATTTATAAAATAAAAAAAAAAAAAAACAATTAATTATATTTATATGGGAGGAGAGCGGGAAGGAAACACGTTGTTTTATTTTTTTTTTTATAAAAATTTGGTGGACGTGTGATTTTTTTTTTTTTTTTATTACATTTTAATAATATATTCGTTATTAATAAACGGTTTTTTTTTTTTTTAATTTGGTAATCATATTATATTATTGATTTGTTATTGAATATTTATTTATTTATTTTTATTTAATTTTGCCATAATTTTTTACAATTTCTTTAAAATAAAAAAAAAAAAAAATTTTTTCAATTGCATTTCAATAAAAAAAAAAAAAAAAATATTACAAACAACAATAATATATAAAAAAAAAAAAAAAAACAAAAAAAGAATAATATAATAAATAATACAAGGAATGCTTAAAAATATTTTCTTTTTTTTTAATTAATTGTTTTGTGTTTTTAATTATGTGTACGGTTTTTTATTTTTTTCTGTTTTACTTTTATTGTTGTTTTGTTGTTTTTTTTAATAATATAATTTTTTTATTTATTTCAATTTAAATAATTACAAAATTTTTTAATTTGTTTTTTTCTCTTTCTATTTCAGGTTTTGTTTGATTAATTTTTCCATATTTTTATTTAGTTTTTTTTTTGTTTATTTGCTTATATACAAATTTCAATTTTTTTTTTAATCATATACTTATCATAAGCGCGCGCGAGTAATCATAATCTGTTTTTTGATTTTTGATTTTTTTTAATACACACAAAACACAATCAAAACACTCAAAAACAAAAAAAAAAAAAAAATTAATTTATTTAATAAAACTAAAAAAAACACATAAAAATTACTACAAAAAAAATAGTACATTGATTGTGTTTTTTCTTTTTTTTTTCTTTATCCTATCTCCCCCCATCATACATCATCGCACAATCATTTATATATATATATCATTTTCACAAATATGTTGTTGTTGTTGTTGTTGTTTTTTTTTTTTTTTAGTTATATATTATCAGACTTTATCTTGATTTGTTTTAATCTATATATATATATATATATTTTTATTTTAATATTTAAAATAATTAAAAATATTTAAAATTTAGAATTCATTTTTTTTCTTTTTTTTTTTTCAATTATGTTACTGCGTGTGTGAAATCGTCAAGCCAAAAACCGTAGTAGCTTTCTTCGTTCGTATAAAAGACACACACACACACAAAAAACAATGCTGCGTCCGTTCGCTTCCGTTCCGTTCCGTTCCGTTTTTTCGTTACATCATATATATATAGAGTGTTTTCTGTTTTTTTTTTCTATTTTATTTCATAAATTAATAATTTTTATTAACATTTTTCAAAAAATTAACTAATCCCATATGTATATAATATATATATATAATCGATTTGTTTTTTGTTTTTGTTTTTTTTTTTTACATTTATATATACATTATTGTTTTTTTTTTTTAGTATATATATATTTTATTGTATACTAACCATAAAAAAAAAAAGGTTCCAATCGATCGTGAACCTCGCGAACCTCAAAACAACAAAATCTTTTTAATAATACTCAAACGAAAAAAAATATTAATGCAATTTTTAAAACTCTATATATAATGCTTTTTTTTCCCATTCATTTTTTGTTGTTTTTGTTTTTTATGAAAAATATATAAATTAATAATATAAATCCATTAATCATTAATCAATATAAGAATATAATTAAAAAAAAAAAATAATGGTTTTTTTTTAATTTTTGTAAAGACGTACGTTCCGTTTTGTAATTATAGTTAGAGTTACAAAATGGCGGACGTGTAATTTTCTTTCTTTCTTTCTTCTTCTCTCCATGGATGAATATATTTTGAAATTCCTTTTAAATATAAAAAAAAAAAATGTGTCGTACACTTTCTTGTGGTGGCGGCAAAAGCCCACCGATTGATTGATGTTTAAGTTGATGTTGATGTTGATGATTACGACCCCTGACTGACGACAGATGATAACAACACACACACACACACGCAAACACACGAAAACAAAAAAAAAAAAAAAAATACAAAAAAAAAAAAAAAAAAAATTTGAAAATAATAAAATAATTCTAGAAACTAAACATAAACTAAACGTCAGTATTTTTCTTTTATCGTAAGACTTCCATTAGTAAGTGTTGTATCATAATCATGAACTAATTGTTTTATATGTGATAATTTATAATGCAACAGGTGATATCTATTTTAAAAAAAAACAGAGAAAGAGAAATTAAATATAAAATTTTATATATATAATTAATACTTCTGTTACAGATTTTAATTTAGATTTCTCCACCCACCCCCCGCCGCCCATTCTATTTCATTTTACTTACCTTGTTTTACGTTCTAAATGTTGTGGATCTTGCATTATTTGTTGATAGTCCATATATATTTGATCTTTAACTTGCTGTAAAAATTATAAAAGAAATAAAATTTTTCTATTAAAAAAATGGAAAATTGGGATATTTTGTTCTATTAGTAGGTAAGATGCCGAGAAAGAACTTTAAACAATAATTAAACAGATCGCCGATATTATAATGGTTAGAATATTATTAGAGAATTGAATCATTGTCATTATAATAAAATTAACAATTAAAATATTTTCAATTACCTGACTACGTTCTTTATTACCAATGCATTCCCGTAATTGCATTTCTAATTTCATAAAACGTCTTGTTACTCGATCAATATCCGTATGTAATCTTCTATATTCTGTAAATTCTTGTTCAAATTCATGCTTGTACTGTCGACGTTGTTCAATCGTTGTTATTGTATTATATTCACTGCGTTAATTAATTAATAATAAAACGAAAAACCCCCAATTAATTTAAAATTTAATTTCATTGAAAAAAAAATGAGGTGGTTTTTTTGTTTTTTTTTTTTTTTTTAAATTTACATACCTAAAATCATAATCGGCTGCCGATAATTGATTTATATTTGAATAAATTGTTGATGCTAAAATATCTTCCGTTTGATGATGATCATGATGATCATGATGATGATGATGTCCATTTGTAATAATACCATTATAATCGGATTCCGAAGATATAATTGGACTTCTTTTAATTGTATCATTAATTGTACTACCAAAATAATTATCACCACCATTAATAATTCCATTATCCATTGGATGATGATGATGATTATTAATATTATTATTATTATTACTACTACTGCTACTACTACTACGGCCGTCATCAATGATAACGACGCCACCAAAACCACCATTAACAATGGCACCATTACCATTAACAATGCCACCATTAATATTACCACCATTACCATATGTTAAACATAAACCACTATCTTCAGATTCCAAATTATTTGGAGTAACATTTGCACTAAACCAACCAAAATAAATAAACATAAAATAAATCATTTAAAACCTATAATGATATTGTATTTATTTATTACAATATAAAATACAATTTAAAAAATACTAACCAATAGACAATATTCGATCCTTTTGTATTTACATCATCTACAGCCATATCAACAGCTCTTGTACGATTTATTAATCCATTATTGTTAATATTATTATCAATATTATTATTATTTCCATTATTATAATTATTTAAATTATTATTGTTTTTATTATTATTATTATTATTGTATTTATTATTATTATTATTATTATTATTATTATTACTATTATATTTATTATTATTATTATTATTATATTTATTATTGTATTTATTATCATTATTGGTATTTTGATGTTGATTGTTATTGATATTATTAATAATATGATTAATATTATTGTTATTAAACATTTTATTATGATTACTATTATTTACATGATTATAATTAACAGAATTATGAGTACCAACAACAATAGCCGGAGTATGATTTAAATTGTTATTATTTTTATTATTATTATAGTGTTGATGATTGTTGCCAATATTATTTGATAAATTATTTATATCCAAATCGCGAGCATCAAATAAATTATTATTAGTGGTGTTGGTATTATTATTATTATTTCGTCTAAAATGTTTATTGTGGTGATTTGAGGATGATTGTGGTGATGAGCTTAATGGTTTGTTCTTTGATTTAGCAATGGCATTGGTTGGTGACAGATTTATTGATTTATTATTATCCGCCGACATGGTATTATTAACGGTATTACAACTGGTGGTGGTAGTGGCGATTGTTGTCGTTGTCGTTGTGGTGGTGTTGGTGGTAGAAGTATTGATATTATTATTATTATTTAGATTTGTCATCATCATCGGATTTTCAATAGCACAAATCGGCAATGGAAAACTTGTTGTTAAATTTAATTTTGCCTTATTATTTTCATGGTTAACCTTTTTATAATGACTAATTCTTTGTTTTTTAATTGGTGGCGGTGGTGCAACATCACCAACAAGTTTATCATTTGTGATGGTTGCTGTTGCTATTGTTGTGGTGGTTGTTGTTGTTGGGGATGTGGTTGTATTTGTATTAATGCTGCCAATTGGTCGTTTAACATTCGATGCCGATGGTGGACTACCATCATTGTTCACACTTGATGGACTCAAACTTGATTGTAATGAACTTGAACTACTATCTGAATTTGGTGTTATATTATCGGGATTTCTCCTATATAAACCAAAAAAAAAAAAAAAAAACATTAAACCAAATTAAATTTATATTATTTAACTTTTAGTCCTATTATTATAATTATGTTCTATTATGTTCATAATCAGAATATTGCAGAATGTATTTTTCAGTTCAGTATGAAATGGAATTTAGTGTCAAGAATATTTTAGATTAAGAGCAGAGGTGTTGTTAAGAAAGATAGAAGAAAAAGGGGGGGGGGGGGGTAAACGCGTTGAAAATGGAGGGATGGAGACGAATAAGGATGAATGGGTTGCAATGGGGTGTGAGAATGCAAGATGATTTTAAGTAAAATTTGAAGTTTGTGGAGATCAGAGTGATCATGCGGATAAAGGAAAGGTGTGAATGAAGTCTTTTTGAGAGCGATTATGAAAGAAAATTGGGAAATGTGTGGTAATGTGGGAAATGAAAAAATACAGGAAATGATTAGTGTTAGTATAATTAATATAATGTCTATAGGGACTGATAGAAAAACAGGGGGTTAAAAGAATTATGCCTGTTTTGTCGTGTAATTGAATGCGATACTCGGGGCTACGCGGTCGAATGACCAAGACTCTAAATCGAGGCACCCTTTTTTTATATGGGTGGGTGTGTAATAGACTAACAAGTAAATGTAACGCAAAAATTGTTATAATAAATAGATTAGAAAAATAAAAATTAAAATAAATAAATAATATTAAAAAAATAAAAAAAAAAAAACAAACCATTTTAATGTTCGTTTATCTTGTTCTGTATAAAATGGCCAGTCTTCTTGTAATTCACTATACATGTGTTTATGTAAATGATATGCATTATCTTTTAGGAATGAAATTGACTTTAATACTCCTGATATACTTGTTCTATC
The DNA here is from genome assembly GCA_958336335.1 of Dilophus febrilis. Classification (NCBI taxonomy): domain Eukaryota; kingdom Metazoa; phylum Arthropoda; class Insecta; order Diptera; family Bibionidae; genus Dilophus; species Dilophus febrilis. The sequence continues at coordinate 35,191,462 of OY284472.1, forward strand.
CTTTTCCAAACATCCTTCTGTGATTTTTTTTTTTTACAAATTCCACAAATTCCACAAAATCACACCACACAAAATATAAAAAATAAAAATAAAAAAAAATTAAATAAAGAAAAAATTAAAAAATAAAATAATATATTAATTAAATAATAATAATAATAATATATTTAAATAACAACACGCACCACTTGTAATTCGAGTAACTATTTCAGGTTTTTTAAACGATCTCAGAGCTAACAAGTGAATCAGCCTTTCTCTGTTTTTTTTTTTTGTGTTTTTTTGTGTTTCCATCATCATAAAATAAAAATTAAATAAAAAAACATAAAAAAAAAAATTAATAAAATAATTTTAAAAAAACTAATTAAAATTAAAATAATAATAAATTTTGAAATGAATAAAATAAAATAATCAAACAATTTTAGACGTTCTTAATGTTCTTAAATATATAAATAATTTTTTTTTTTTTTTTTATATATAAAATAAATACTTTTATTATTAATAAATATATATTTTTTAAAAAATAAAATGCCCTTTTTTGTATTTTTGCCATATGAAGAATAATCACAATTCGCATTCGCATTGTATTTTATTTTTTTTTAATTTAATGCCGCACAACCAAAAATTTATTTGTGTTTTATAAGAAATTTCATTGAATTATTATATAAAAAATAAAATAAAATAAAAATAAATTGTAAATTGTAATTGAACAGCTTACGTTTTGTTTTTATAATTAAATTTAATTTATTGTATGCTTTTTTTTTTTTTTTTTTGTTGTTTGTTTGTTTATTTATTTTGTTGTGCTTGTAATCATGTACTTTAAATTGTATTCACTTTATTTCATATATATATATATAAATTATAAATAGTATATAGTTAAATATATATTGGCTGTATATGTCAGTCAAGTCAATGTATATGATTACGTCAATAATCTGATGTTTATTTTTACATGTATTTATATAAAAAAAAAATACAAAATACAAAATACAAAATATATTTTATCATTATTTACACGTACACACAGTTACAATACAATAAAATAAAAAAAAAATATATTCTATATTATCACGAGGCAGTTCGATAAGTTCGACCTGTTTATATTCATATATTATTTTTCAATTCAAGTCAAATCCTTTCTTCCTTTCTTCCCAATCAAATACAAAAAATACTCATCAAACCTGCTTTTTGTCTGTACAAAATCAGACTATTCAAGATTTAAATTCAATGGAAAAGTCAGTCACATTCCATCTGTCCATTATCGCAATCGATAAGAATTTACCGAAAAATTTACCCAAAGAACATGTAATATTCTTATCATTTCAATTATGATATTTAGATCTTTCACCCTTAACATTATCGTGAGTGATTATTTCTTGAGTAACCATCAAAAGGTAATGAATTGCAAGAATCCTTGCAAGAATGCAAGGTAAAAATAGACTCAAATTTCTTATACATAAACAAACAATAAAAATGATTTTTTAAGATCTCGTCTATAGAAAATAACCGATTCTATATTATGTTAACAAACATAATAGCCCTTATACACACCTAGGAAACTTAACATACTTCCTTCGTATATTATAAATAAATGTAGCTATATATATATGTAATAGAATTGTGTACATATTATTAATATTATTATTATTATCATTTATTTGTATAAATGACAATTGAAATTATCGATAAGAATATATATATATATATTAATATTCTACCGTATATATATGCGAAATATTATATTATCGCAATATATATTTTAATATATATATTTAGATGAATTTATCAAAATAATATAATCAATATATAATATGATGCGGTTCTTTTTACTATATATCGTGGAAAACCCCCAAAAAATCTATAATTATATTTTCTATTCTAATATATAGGGAACATTTTTCATATAACAAATGAATGAAGAATATGTCACTGAATGAAAATCTCAGTATCTCAGTGATTCAAAAATTTACAAAATAAAATTGATAAAGTGACTATCATATGGAATGTTGATGGTAATTGTTTAACAAATTAACGTAATCTGATGAAACTGTTGAATGACGCCAAGTTTGATGTAATAGGGAATAAATAAAAGATGAAGAAGATGGAAGAGGGAAGAAATTAAATCATATCATAGACAATATAAAATAGATGTCTATAAGAGATTCAATCGGATTCATAATTAATAAAACAAAATTTTCAATCTAGTTTCAATCTATTCTAACAGAAAATCTATAAATCAGTTGTTCCTCTTGAAGATGTTCATGCACCGATCAAAGTCTAATCTTTTTGCTTTGTGGATGATTGGGGTGCTCTCATCGTAATAAGATGTTTTTAATCGTAGACCGATTCTTAAATTTTAAGACTAATCTTAACTGTCGGGTAGATTTCTGTTTTCCGTATAAGATTCAATAGAAAATTGTATCAAAACAAACACACAAAATATAGATTTGTCTATATTATAGATTATTTGTTATATATTTTTTCGAAAAAAAACCCCAAAAGTAAAACTAAGAAATTAGTTGAAAACTATCCTAGGATCATACTATGGTTAAACGTTGACGTTGAATTGTAAAGTTATGCAATAAACAACTTATTTCAATCCCATTGCATATAAATGGTAATTTTTTAAATGTTTTAGACAAAACAATAGTATATATAGTTTAATGTTAAACTAAGAATTAAACTTCATATACAGCGGCCGTGGACAATTAAATAACACAGTGATTCATTACACCAAATATATTAATTTTACAAGTACAAATTACAAATATACAAAAACCTGGAAAAATTTTCTGGAAAAATGTGTTATGGACCGATGAATCGAAATATAATCGATAAAATGAATTGGATGGAACACGACGTCTATGTAAGACGTCTACGTATAATCAAATCATCAATCCATTATACACATTAAACAGAACAGAAAACTGAAAGCTGACTGTATAGTATCATGGTTTGGGGAGCGCTATCTTGGCATGACATGGCATGGTCCAATCAATACACAACAGAACAGAAGGAAAAATGCGGATCAGTATATGTATAAAAATATATTTTTGAACATGCAAATTCAGAACCATATATACACTGATGATAATATGCCATTCACAAGAGAAAATTTATGCACGATAACGAACTCCAAACTCACCGCTTATTGCATAAAAATATTGGCATTGGTTAGAAAAAGCAAAATCAGTGTATTGGATTGGCCGGCACAAAGTTCGAATGCTTGAACCTCATTGGGGATTTGATGGGGAAATGTCGAAAAAGGGATCACTGGTGAAAATCGACCAACAAATTTGGAAAAAATTGTGGGCAGTATGCAGTGCAAGTGGCTTGGCTTGGCTTGGCTTGGCTTGCTATCGAATCAGGTCGATGCAAACGTTTGGTGAAAAATATACGTTGAAAAAAAAAAACAGAAAAGGTTCCCAACAAAATATTAAATCAATTTTTTTATTAATTCTTTATTTTGTGATTGGCAAATAAAGCCAAAGTTCGTATTTACATGACCACTTAATTTTAAGAATTTTTCTTTTCAGACGTTTTATGTTCAGAATGTTTTTGTTAAATAAAATATAGACTAGATATATTTAGATTAATTATGATCTAACTATATGTGTTACTGTATCATTTCTATATAAATTCCCTTAGTCATAGTTTAACACGACCATATGCTTCCATTTTAGATATTTTGAAGAATTCAATCCAAGAAATGGGTGTGTTATTTAACTTGACCACTGTAGCTGTAGATTCTGTAGATAAATAGAACAAACCCAAAACTAAAGGATTTCATTATCCCGTTTTTTTTTTTAAATCATTTCATTATAAATACTTTTGAATTGAGATATACCAATTTATTTTATTAAATTATTAATGTTTTTTTTTTTTTTGAATTTGGGGTTTGCCATTCGTATTTTTTTTTGTCTTTATTATCAATTAAGGATTTTCGGTTTATTTTCAGTCTTTTCTTATAATCCGCGTCTTCATCGTTATGGTTTTTTTCTAAATCAACCATAATAGAAATCACGTTATTTTTTAAGAGAGTCTGCGATAAGTCATGACTATTGGATTGTGATTTTAAAAACTCTATGAAATATTATAAAGGGATGTTAGTTAACTAAAATATTGGTGATGAGAATAACTAAAAATATATCAATTTTACAAGAATTTATAAAAATAATAATAAATTTTTCGCTACACAACCAACAATCTGGTTTTAGCAGCGTCCAACAACAATAGCCTTCTGTTGTTAGTTTCTTAATTTATTGTGCCTTTTACGGTGTCGGTATAATTAGCCGTACGACCAACCGCAAGCGGAAAATACAACAACTCCGTGTTAAAATTCCGATTCGAAAAATAACCGAACAAACACAAAACATATTTTATACATTCAGTAGGAGGATTCGAACCCACGACCCACGAAAATTTCCATTTAGAATTTTAGGTTGGCATTTTTTTAACATTTACGGTTTACACCACACAAGAATATATCATACAAGAATATAGAATAAATAGATTAATTTTGATTAAAATTGTCCGCCACAGACAAATCCAATTCAATGACACAAATTCCGTATATATAAGAAAAATATTAATAAAAAATATGTTAGCTGTCTATATATATATTATTTTTATTTTCTTTTCTTAATATAACACAAATACACAATAAATATGAAACGAAAAATGATTAAATTATAATTTAAAAAAAATATGTTAATTAAAAAAAAACAAAAACACAAACACACGCACACACACACAAAATGTTTTTCATCGAATCTATATATATATTTATTTTAATTTTTTGTGTTATTTAAAAAAAACAATTGTATAAACAATCGAAAAAAAAAATACGGGTTTTTTTTATTTAAAGATGTATAGAGAAAAACAAATTATAAAATAAAGTTAAAAAAATACAAAAATACAAAAATGTAAAAAAAAAAATTGCATCTTTCGAAATTGAACTAATTATTTTTTTTTTATTGTATCCACGTTTATGCGGTGGTGGATTTTAATTTTAAGCGTTTAATTACAATTTATGAAATTTATTGAGGAACTAAATTGCGATGATAAGATAATTTCTTTAAACAAATAACAAATTGTTTGTGATTTGTATGTGATTTTATTGTTTATTAAATTCATTGAGATATCACAAATTTTTTCGAATTGTCAATCATCATCAAATATAAATGTTATTATTCAATATATTCATATTCAAAGATACAAATTAAATATATAAAAAATGTGACGCAGTCAAAAAAAAAGAGTATAAATGAACCTAATATGTATTTGGTATATGTATACGAATAAATATGGGAAAAACCTTTAAAATTCTTTTTTTTTTTTTTTGTTATTTTGATTTGTAGATATGCAAAATGTTTTTTTTTTTTTAAACTATATATAGAATTATTTCAATGTTGTTTATGCGTATTTTTTTTTTTGTATTTTTCTGTTGTTGTTGTTGTTGTTATTCTTATACTATAATATCGCTTTCGTTTGTATTATATATAATATTATAATAATAAATAAATAAATATATTATTTATTAATAAATTCCCCATCATGTTATGGGTGTTATGATGATGAATCACTCACTCAAGCGGGTGTATTCATTCATTCATGAAAAAAAAAAAAAAAGTTTAATATAAAAGGTATTTAAAGAATTAACAATAACAAAAAAAAAAAAATATTCCATAATATATTATTTTGTATTTGTAATATAATTTTCCAAATTCAAATTTGAGTGTGTGTGTGTTTTTTTTTCTTCTTCTTTTTCTTCACCAAGAAATAACCGAAGAAAAATTAATTTAAAAAAAAAAAGAAAGAAAATTCCATTTTTTTTTTTTTCAATGGAAAATACCTTGTGATATTTAATTCTTCTTTAATTTATTGTCATTTTATTTTTTTTTTTTTTCGATCTATGTTCGCAGTCAATCTCAGAGACACTTAATTTATAATCTTTGTAAATTATAGTATTATTGTGTGTGTTGTAAATTTTAATAAAATAATAATAAAATAAAAATAAAAATTAGAAAGTTGATGATTTTTGCCTGTTTGTATCACTTAAAAAAAAAAAAATTGTTTATAAAAAAAAAACAAAGTATATCTATTTATCTATCTATCCATATATTCATTATTATCTATCTATATATGAACTTTCAATTTCAATAGCTTTTTCTCTTGAATCATTTATTTATTTATTTATTTATTTTTATTTATTGATGAAGTGTATAACCTAATTACAAAATATTTTTATATTTTAAATAAAAAATAAAAAAAAATATGTACAATATTTATTGTATTTCTTTGGATTCGCGTTGTGTTGTGTGCGTGTTTTTTGTTTCTTTTATTATATATTTAATAAATAAATATGGTGTTCTTGTGAGACGACTACGACGACGACAACGAAAACAACAACCGCAATTCGACTTTGTATTAAATTTCCTTGAATTAATTGCAATAATAATAATAATAAAAATAATAATATAAAGTTATATATATAAATTTTTTTGTTCAAAATCAATTTTCAAATAAACATATACACAGGTAACCCTCCTACAACGCGGTCAATAGGTTCCTGAAAAATTCCGCGTTATAGGAGACTTTAACTCCATACAAAAATCAGGGTTAGGTTCCTAATCGAAAAAAAATAGTTTTTATATGTTTTTATTTAAAAAAATTTTCTATTTATTCAGTTCATATAATAATAAAAAATAAATAAAATTAATTTTTCGCTATACAACCAACAATCTGGTTTTAGCGTCTAACAACAGCCTTCTGTTATTAGATACTTAATTTGTGGCTTTTACGGTGTCGGTAATTAGCCGTACGACCAACCGCAAGCGGAATATACAACTCTGTGTTAAAATTCAGATTCGAAAAATAACCGAAAACACAAAACATATTTTATGCATTCAGTAGGATTCGAACCCACGACCCCAAAATTTCGTAAGAATTTTTAGGTTGGCATTTTTTAACATTTACACCACAGAGTATATATAATAACAACATAAATTAATAAGAATTCTTCTAATTCTAATATATAAAACAAAAGCATAAACATAATATATCTACTCATAAACATTAATCATTTGAATGGTATATTTTATATCATATATAATATTATTTTCACTGTGTGCGTTGGGACTACCGGCGATATAAAAATAATAGACTTTTAAATATTTTTGGTTGTTCTATTTGTTATATCTGTAACTTAGATATTTGCGGTTAGACTTAGAATTATTCAAGGAAGACAGAATAGGAATGTATCGAATTCTAAAAGAAACGAAAGAACAAAGGCGCAGCACAGCTCAAGTAGACCAATTCTAAGGATTTTTTTTTAGTATTAAACAAAGTCTGTTGAATTTTCAACCGAAAATTATTTTGTTTAAAAAAATCGTACATAAAATTCAACGCATGTTTAATTACAAACAACAACTTGCTTAACAATCAATCAATGCTGAATTAGTATGGTATAATTAGAGGTTACTTACTACAATAAATTTATTAAAATTAAGCAAATTTTTATAACATTTATTGCAGTAATATTACAATCAATCTTAAGAGTGTAGTTCTCACGTTTTGTTCAATAAACATAAAATGAAAAACTAAACTTTTTTAGTTTTTTAGAATATTATTTTAAAAAAAAATCTCTAAAATCGCGTTGAAGAAGTACCGCGTTATAGGAAATTTTCCGCAGTTTGCAAACCGCGTTGTAGCGAAAACGCGTTATAGAAGTACCGCGTTATATTAGGGTTACCTGTATATAAGATACAATTATTTTATTTAATTTATTTATTATTTATATTATATTTTTTTTTTTTTTTTTTTGCAAATATTATTCAATTCGTTAGGTATATAATAATATATAAAAAAAAATAAAAATATTTACCAATATGTATTTTGTTTAATTTTGTATGGCGTGTTTTTTGTTGTGCGTGGGTCATAATATTTTTTTATTTATTTTTTTTTTTGTTATTTCTAAAAATATTAAATTCATATATATGTATGTAGTGTAGATGCAGAATTAACCCCTGTTCAATCAATCAATTCATTCGAACGTCGGCCTCATCATGAGTTTAGCTAGATTTATTCTTATTCTTTGTACTTTTCTTAATGTTCAGAATTGTGAATTTTAGTCTTCTACTATTGTCTTCTATTAGAAATTATTAAACTATTCACAAAACCTATAGATATGCAAAGAATTTTTGTTTTAGGAAAAACAATCCAGAAGATATTCGCCTACCAATGGAATTGGATTTGATACATATTAAATATTGAGTCTATTTAAGTTATTTTAAGTAAAATATCAACCGCTGTATAGGCTCAATATGGTTTGTTCTTATCACCATTACAAATGAATTTAACTTATTGAACAAATTAACAATATATGTTCTGTACACAATCCGCAAATGAACTATATTTCGAGAATTCTCGAGAACTAAAAAATAAATTCGGAAATGCATAAACCGTATACTGTCAAAATTGCAGTAGACGGCAAATCAGGTGGATCAAGAGGCGTTGAAAGACCGTTGAGTAGATGGTAAGGTTAAGTGGAAGCGAACATTCGAGTTCTTGGAGTTCCATGGTAGGCGAACGTTTACGGTGAATAGGTTCGATTGCAACAGAAGACTGTTGTTGAACGCTAAAACCACCAATTGTAGGTTTTCATAGCTATGCAAAACTAAATAAGTAATATATTATATAAAGGCATATTGTGGAATTGCGGTTGTTGAAATAAAAATCAAATATTCATATAAAAATGTGTGCAAATGTAAATGAGTTTGATTGCAGACTCATTATATATTTATAGTTAAGAATGTGTATATCAAAATGATGTATTCGAACGAGATTTTTGTATATCCATCAGTTAATAATGGAAATTTTTGGAATTTACATAAAGTTTGAAGCGCAATTAAAAAAAATGCAGTTGAAATAGAATGAAAATCGTGACTCATCTACCTTCAAACGGGAGGATTAATACACCGAACAGTCAAGTGAAACGTTTTTTAACAAAGACTGGATAATTCAATGGATAGGAAAAACTATTCTTTAATTTTTAAAATTCAGAGTAATACATGAAATCTGATAAAAAGTTCAGATTCGACAAAATCTGCATATGCATTTTATCGTTTTCCTCACGATTCACGACAACAAATTTTAGACTAAACATTATTGAGGAATAATTGAAAAACCAAAATGGATGAATATATTTGAAACCATTCGGATATTCGGATTCAGCGTCCTTTAATCTATAAGTATGCAAATCTTCAGTCAGATTCATCGGTTATGACCTGATAATCGGATAATTATTTTGTGTTATAAATATCCTTACGCTGTTAATTATTTCTCGACCCAAAACAATAAAATCATACCTTCGATTCTCTATACTATACACAATACTATATATATATATATATATTAAAATCTTATTTGTCATCTTTTCGTGTGTGTGTATTGTATGCACGATATAATATTATATAAATAATTAATATATAATACAATTTTTATATTATAAATTTGAAGGATTTTTTTTTTTTATATTTGTGCAGATCAATATTTTTATATTAATATATATATATATATATATATATGTATATATATGTATATTCTGTGATTCAAGGCCGCTTTTCAATTGTATAACCTCATCATATATTATATATATTAATCGCACAATCCTAATTTAAGAAATATATATGTCAAATTTTTTCCATATGATATGGTGAAATTGTATGGCGAGATACACAAAATCTAATGATCTATTATAATTAATATAAACGAATTGTAACAATATTGGAGGGGAAAGAAGATTTATTTGATTTTTGGAAATATTTTATGAAAATTTTGGTAAAGTATATTATTTTTTTATTTTAAAGATATCTGCGGACATTATTACTTATATTATTAAGATGGTATTAAATTAGCAAGTTTTATATGAAAAAAAAAATTAAAAAAAAAACACGAAAACTTTTTAAATATATATTTTTACTTTCTCTATATAAATACATCTATCTATACTCTATACATATGTGTATGGTATATAGGTATATATATATATGATATGCAATGTTGATGATCATTTCAATTCATGTATTATATATGATTTTATTTATACATATTGTATTGTACATATATTTTTTTTTAATAAATAAACACTCACTATATATATACTATCATATTGCGTTTCCGCTATACGTTTTTTTTTTACTTTTTTTTTTTTTTTTTACTTGTTACTATATTTGGTTATTTTTCATTATAATTTTTTTTTTTTTTATAATAAAAATTTATCATATACTATAATTTAATCGGATAAATATTTGATATTGTTGGTTACAAAGTACCAAACAACAACAACAACTAAATAAATAAATAAATAAATAACAATATAAAATATATATAGTATAGAGTAGACCGAAATAAAGCACCAAACACATTTACATACACCGCAGTGTATACACCGTAGTACCGTGGTATTATTTATTTATACAAAAATTAATTATTTATTTTTTACTGTTCCATTTATAGATGATTTGCTAATTGTGTATATGTTATTTATGTTACTCTGATGCGGTTATTTATTTATTTATTTGGTGGTTTACCTCAACTTATATATATTTTTAATGTTTTTAAAAGTTATTTATTATATAAATAAAAAAAAGGAATTATTTTATCTTTTTTTAATTTGTTTTGTTTTGTCTAATTATTAAAATATAAAATTATATAATCAAAATATATGTATAGATAAGTATAAAATATAAAAGTATGAAAAACTAAATTATTTTATATTTTAAAGTTTATACTTCTTTTTTTTTTTTGGAAATTCGAATGAGAAAATGTTGATTTCTCAAACAGAAGTTATTTTAAAAGAAAGCAGAAAGAATTCAATTGGATTCGGGGTAAATCATTTCAGGGAGTTTAAACTGACGGAAAATGATTGATAATATGAAAAGATTACCGGTAAAAAATCTAAAATTCAAACTGTTAAATTCAAAACAAATTATGAAATTCCTCGGTTGTCGGATGCTAAAACCAATTGTCTATTGTAATGCGTAAAAAATTATTATTAAATTCATCTCCAAGTTGATAAGCAGACCGCAGATGACTCAATTCAGAGAACTGTATCAGAAAAGTATAATAACTCAGAAGAAGTCAATTTCAAGAAAATATCACATAATAAAAACAATCTCTTGAAATCTCGTTTGTATTTAATAAATTTTCATTGATTTCATCAGGAAATTGAATTTTTTGAATCTTTTCCCGATGGTGTATCACTTCAATATATTTTACATACTACACAAAACAAAAGAGATATACACAAAACCAATAAATATATTGGAAAATATAATAGAAATTCAATGGAACGTGTATAAAAACTTTGCGAAAATTTAAATTTATTCACAATAAGGAAGGAAAATCAATGAATATCATTATGATTATTAATCAATCCTGAAAATATATCAATCCCACAAATATATAAATGCGATAAACCAAAATAAATTATCTATATATATATTAGGTTGTTGAAAAAGTATTGATAATTTTTATAAATAGATGTCATTATAATTGAATATTTCAAGTAGTACTAATCTGATCAGGTAACACTAACATATGTTCGAAAGATGACATTTCGTAGATAAAAAAAAAAAAAAAATTAAATTTGTTTAGTAATTTAAAAGTTGTAGTGCATTAAAGATGAGCGAAATTAGTGAAAAAATTCGATACATTTTCAATTTTATTATGAAAAAGGTGAAAATGCAACGCAGGCACATGGACAAATTTGTGCAGTTTACGGTGCAGGAACTTTATCAAAATTAACAGCCTATAGATGGTTTGCTCGATTTCGTTCCGGTAATTTTGATGCCAAAGATGCACCTCGTTCTGGTCGACCAATCACTGAAAAAGTCGATGAAGTCATATCAAAAATTGAAGAAAATCGACACGTAAGCAGTCATGATATCGCTAAAGAACTAAACATCCATCAACAAACAGTTTTAAACCATTTGACAAAGGCTGGATACAAGAAAAAGTTCGATGTTTGGGTACCACATGAATTAACACAAAACAATTTAATGAACCGAATTTCCATTTGCGAAACGCTGTTTAAAAGGAACGAAATCGAGTCATTTTTAAAGCGAATGATTACAGGTGATGAAAAATGGATCACATACGATAATAATGTACGAAAAAGATCGTGGTCCAAGAAGGGTGAAGCTCCTAAAACAGTAGCCAAACCTGGATTAACACCAAGAAAGGTAATGCTGTCTGTTTGGTGGGATTGGAAAGGAATCGTTCATTATGAATTACTAGCACCCGGTCAAACCATTGATTCCGATCTCTATTGTCAACAATTAACAAGATTGAAGCACGAGATTAAAAAAAAACGTCCAGAATTAATCAATCGAAAGGGTGTTGACAACGCCAGACCACACACATCTTTGATGACTCGGCAGAAACTGAGAGAGTTTGGCTGGGAAGTTTTAATGCATCCACCATATAGCCCGGACCTTGCACCTTCAGATTATCATTTGTTCCGGTCTCTGCAGAACTCCCTTAATGGTTTAAAATTAAATTCCGCAGAGGACTGCAAAATGCACTTGGATCAGTTTTTTGCCCAGAAAAGACAGAAGTTCTACAGTGATGGGATAATGTCTTTACCAGAAAAATGGCAAAGGGTCATCGATCAAAACAAAGCATATTTGGTTTAATAAAGTTCATTTGAAATATATAAAAAAATCGTTTGAATTTTGTAAAAAAAATTAACAATACTTTTTAGACAACCTAATATATTTCGTTCGTCAAAATTCTAGTCTGTTTAGAATGTTAGAGATTTAGAGTTTAACCGTGAGTATATAATATAATTGTATTAGACCACAAGAACGAAAAGTTATATTTGGAAATCTTTTTTTTGTGACGATTCCAAATCTGAATTTTCCAAAAGAATATTTAATTTGAATATTTTCCCTTGCTGTTGATCGTACGGCTATCGGTTATTACCGACACCTTAAAACGCAACAAATTAACAGAAGTCTTTTTTTCCAATTGTCGGTTCTATAAGTGAAAATTCGATAGACCGAAATTAGATAGAAAATTAGTTTAAAGGCGAATTATATAATTGAATTTATCCTTTGCAAAACAACTGTTTTGATTTATTAAAAAAAAAAAAAGAACACAATTAGTTGTAAAGAATAATGGACACCCTTTAGAAACTGCCAATGGAATAAACTTTAGAGTGTATAATCGATTTTTTTTTTATTTAATATTTCAGTTAAAAAAAAACCTGATAATTAAATAATAAATTATGCAGTAAATAAATAAATAAAATACGATTGTTATCACAATTTTTTTTTTTTTTGGTATAGATTAATCATCATTTGAAGATGCAAAAGAAATAAATAAGAGAATAATCATAAAAGTCAGATCTGGAAAAATCTTCATCTTTTTATTTTTTTCTGTACGGATGATGGATATATACATACAAATATACAGAATCCGGATAGAATCAAAACGAGAATGTAAATTTAATGAAATTTTCCTCAAGCATGATATAGAAAAGTTTAGATTTAGTTTAGATGATAGAACATTTTTGATCACATTTCTACAATGGAAACCTCCGCGGTGTTAAAAATCAAAAACTTTTATCATTAACAAACTTACAAGAATAGAATATATGCGATTATAATAAAATTAAAAAAAAAATACAATAAAATTAGAACCGAACAAAAATCAAAATGCACAATTTCGCGATTTTAAATACTATAATTTTTATTTTTATTATATTATATGAAAAAAAAGTTATATTTTCTATAAATTCAAACAATTAAAAATGTTTTTAATACAAAATTATCGTGTTTTTATTTTTTTTTTTTGTATTTTTATTATTTTTCGTATGTATAAAAAATAATATATACGAAATGGATTTGTTATTTCTTCACATACATATTTTTTTTTAATTATTTTTAAAGCAAGTTTTTCATTATCTCTAAAAACACAAAAAAAAAAAGTTTTTGTATTTGCATATTGGCTATATAATAATATTTTATTAATAATATATCAAAACACATAATATTTTACCTTATATTCATTCATTTTTTTTTTAAATTTTAATTTTAATTTAATGAATAAATTATAGAAAAATAAAAACAAAAACAAATAAAACAAAGACAAACGTATTTATGAAATGAAATAAAATGAAATGAACGAACAGAAACGTGTGTGTTTTATATATTTATTATAATTATTATGTGACGGCGATAATGACGGCGACAACGACGACGACGTTTATACGATATCAAAAAAAAAATAAAAGGTGATATTGTATTGTTGATCATATGGTATATAGGAAAATGTATGCATATTCAATAAAAAAATAAAATAAATAAATATAATTAATTATATGCAAGTGTATTTAAATAATAATAATAATAATAAAAACTGCTATACTCGAACGCGAAATAATATTTTTTTTAATATATACACACCAAAGTTTAAATTTTAAAATATAAAAATAATTGTAATTAAGTAGTACATTTGATTATTTTAATTTCTTGTTGTTTTTTCCATAAAAAAAAACACAATATTATTAGACAGACAACAGTTTTTTTTATTTTTTTTTTAACTTTTATATCAATATTTTCTATTAATAAAAATTAATAAATGTAAAAATTTAATGAGAATAAATTTAAAAACGAAATAAATAACCGCACATATGGCGGTAATAGAATTGAAAATGGAGGAATATTTATTAAAATGTAATAACAACACATATTTTTTTTTTTTGTGTTTTCCCACACAATCAATTATCAAATTAAGTCTATATGGTTAATGAAATGGTTTTAGCAATTTGGATTTGTATAATAATGATAATAAAATACTAATTATCATTTTCTATACTATTTGATTTATCAATTAATTAATTTTTCGCTATCAAAACCAACAATCTGGTTTTAACAGCGTCCAACAACAGCCTTCTGTTGTTGTTAGTTTCTTAATTTATTGTGGCTTTTACGGAGTCGTAGGTAATTATAGCCGTACGACCAACCGCAAACGGAAAATATAACTATGTGTTAAAATTCAGATTCGAAAAATAACCGAAAACACACACAAAACATATTTTATGCATTCAGTAGGATTCGAACCCATGACCCACGAAAATTTCCATTTAGAATTTTAGGTTGGCATTTTTACAATTTACATTTACACCACAGAGTTATTCGATATTCGATAATACAACAAAAAATTTGAGATATTGATTGAATCATCAACATTATTTTTTTGCTTCCGATCTATTATCTGTTAAAAAACCATTTTATTTTTTATTGTTAACTTTAAAATTGAATGGTACTTAATCATAAATGGTCAAAAAAGTCAAAAGAAAATTTTATTTAATTAAGCGCAGTCATATAGAATTTATTCTTTTCACCAGGCATATTTTATTTTAATGAACTTTTGATTATTTATTATCAGAATCTATATATTATTAGCAAATTCAATATAGTATTATTAAAAATATATTCTTAAATACCTATAAAATTTATCTAAAATTGTTTGATATATTTATAGATATACGTATAAAAAAAAAAAAAGATAAAACAGTACTCACTTTAATGGTTTCCTAGAAATATCACCTTTCGTTCGACCATTTTGATTACCATTACGATTATTAGCTGATTTATTTGGCAAACCGTTGGTGATGTTACTGCTGCTGCTGCCGCCATTGGTAATGCTGTTGTTGTTGTTGTTATTACCAGCAATAGATCCAAACGCCGTAGTATTATGATTTATACCATTACTTAATAAATTATTTACACTATTACTATTATTTATAGAACTATTATTATTGGCATTATTTGACAACGTAATTTGATTAATTAAACTATTCTTAAACTGTATTGATGCAGATGATAATGTTGAGGGGGTAGTATACGATGAGGCTATTGACATTGATGATGATGATGATGATGATGATGATGATGATGATGTTGTTGTAATTGTTGTTTTTGGTGACAAGGATAATCCATTATTATTCTGATGATGATATCCATTGATACTATTACCATTTACTTGATGACCATTAACAGTATGTGTATTATTATTAATATGATTATTATTTATAATATTATTTAAATTGCTATTGCTATTATTATTATTATTATTATTATTATTATTAATTAGATTATTAACATAAGAAGATGAATCACGTTTTGTAGGAATGTTTGCTATACGATGTATTGACGATGGTGGTTTCACTTTCAATCTTGTTCGTCCAAAATTATTTTCATTCGGTTTAATTACACGTGTGCTGGACAAAAAAAAATTAATTAATTAAAAAAACATAAAAATTAATATTCATATAAATTTTGTTATATTTTGTATTTTTTTTTTTTAAATTTATATACAAAAATTGGTCCAAAAATAAAAAAGAATAAAATCTATGCCAATGACATACAAATTATTTTATTATTTTATTATTTTTACTACGATTTTTCTTTAAAATTCGATACAGATTTTTTTTTTTTATATATATTGAATGGCCGCTCGCGTTACGCACGAGTTAATTAATTTTTTAATAATTAAAATATATATTATTTATTATAAATCCATTTAATTCCAGAGAATTAATTTTTTTATACCGTTTTTTTTCTTAAAACATTTTACGCGTAATTACAAAAAATTTATCAGTCAGTTATTTATTAAATAAATAAAATAAATAAATAAATGTTAATTTACCATTTATTTTTTTGAGTTTCTTCGGCCAATGCCATTCGACATCTTGTTGCCTCATAAACATCTTCATTTGCATGTATTCGCATTTTATTTGGTAATACACCCAATACATCCAATTGACCATGACTCTGTTGTATACATTCAAAGGATCCAGATTGGGCACCTTCCGTTTCCGTTATTGAAAAACTAAATTTTTGACTACCATTATTTGTTGGAAAAAGTATGCACTATAAAAAAGTGAAAAAAATAAAATAAAAAAAATATTTTATTAATTTTATTGAAATAAATTAAATTTCTAATAATATTTCTTTTTTTTATCAGTGAAAAATCTTTTTAATTATATATTCGATTGGGTATATCCAATTCAATTTATATATATATATATATATATTTTAAATGCGATATTTTAAAGTGTATATTTCCATATTCGATTAAAACAAAAACAAAAACAAAACAAAAAAAATGTATGTATTTATTATAATTTTACGAAAAGTATTTTTTTTTTATATAGAAGAGTTATACTTTATACTATAGTATATAAACATCCATATATATATATATATATATATATTGTGTGTTTAAGGAAATGGAATATATGGAATGGAGGAGGTTGATTGAGGGGTCACACATCAATAAAAAATAAATAAATAAATAAATAAATAAATAGCATATATTATTAAAATGTATGTTTTGTTACACTTTTTTTTTGTTATATATATACTTTTGTATATTATTATTTTTTTATATAATGATAATAATATATAATTTTTATTTAATATATAAAACTTTAATTTAAAGTGATATAATTATTTAAATATATATATTTAAAAATATATAAACGATATGTAAGTAAAATGTACTATTAAACATATATACCTTTTTGTCAATTGTAAATAACGATATATATATATATATATATATATATGAATATCAATCAAGGACATTCAACTTTAAAATGAAAATGGGGATGAATTTAATATATATATAAATGCGCGGGGGGGTTATTATACTACTTTTTATTGATTAATTTTATATTTCATTTATGAACAAATACACAATATACACAAATACATACAAATAATAAATATTCTTTTTAAATATAAGATTTAATTATACATAAAAGAATACAAGATTTATGTATATTATATTCATAATCTGCGAACTTCATCATCATCATCATCATCATTTACTCCTCATCACCAATAAGAGTATTTTTAATAATATAATTTGTATACATAATTTAATTTTTTTGTGTTTTGTTTTCATATCAACAATTCATAAGAAATATATTCTTATCTTGAATACAAAAAAAAAAAAAAAAAAACCAAAAACCGTTCAAGCCTGGATTAAAGCAAAAAAAAAAAAAATGTATTATTATCAATATTTTTTTTTTTAATTAATTTTGAAATATTTTCAACTAAAAACAACAAAATATCATCATCATCGTGTGTTTTTATTCTTCTTCTTCTTAAATATATTTATAAAATTAAAATGTGTACATATTTTGAATAAATAAATTATTTACAGCCACAAACACACAAAATATTTTTGTATATATACAAATGATAAGATAATTTGCCTATATAGAATAGAATATAGAATAGTTAAATATAATAAAGTATATTTTTGGTGATCAGTAAATACCAAAAATGAATTGAATTTTTATTATAATAACGATTTGTTTGTAATATTAATTATGATATTTTGTACATTTAAACTTTTTATTCTATCTGTTATATATATAACGTATAATTATATTTGTTCATAATTATAAGGTCTACGACGCGGTGGTCGAGCGGTGCAAAGTTCAAAATAATTGCTTGATTGATTTTAAAGCTAAAGCCGCATTTTTATTTTTGGGATCCTGACAAGTTTTTACAAGTACAAGTCCTCCAAAAACTTATTGTATTTGATAAGTTTTTTAAATATATTATTCAAATTCTTATGTTTTATTTTTGCCTTCATAATCTTTTTCATGTTAAAAAATACACCATGGGTTATTCTTATGTGAAATTAATGTTCTTATCATTATATTAAAATATTTGTATACTAAAATTATTCCGTATATTATAAGATCATGAAATGTTCCCAGCTTTTTTTTCGTATATTCAATCGTTCAACTTTAAGTTCATTTTAAGTAACTATACTGATAGCAATCGAATATGGTTTGCATAACCACACTTGTAATTTTTTCGTTGCAATCCGCATATCTTTAATTGTTTTTCCGCAGTTTTTAATAAATAGATAAAAATATATATGCGTGGTTTGTGCATTTTATAAAGAACCCGCATATAGAGAGTTATATATATATATATTTATTGCTTAAACCTATAGATTGGCGTTCAATATGAGCACCGCTTAAATATGTTCTATATATACTATACAAGATTTTATTTACAAAATATATGGTTAATAAAAACGTGGATCTCTACTGGGAATTTGTGACAATACATGAGAGCAGTGGGATCACAAAAAAAATTGTCCCATACAAAACTTTTGCTTAAACTTTTAGACTTAAAATTTCAAATACATTGAATAGAATCATCAGAACAAGATACCTTTATTTTATCCATTGGATTATAGTATTATAGATGTAGGTGTTCATTTCTGTATATTTTGTTTTTCTGAGGGTTTCTGAACCAAAATAAAATAATATACTTAATTTCATCATGGAAGGAAAATTGAAAGACATTAACCAGTTTAAGGTTAATGATAAAACGAATTGATAGACGAAGGGATAAAAAAAACAATAACACACAAAATAATAGTTTTTTTTTTCATATAAACGTACTCTGTAATACACAGTGCGAAAATTAATATTCCGGACTGGTCGGACTAAGAAATACATTAAAAACACGATTTTTGAAATTATTTTTTTAATATTTATTCAAAATATTCTCCTCCTGATTCAATACAACTCTGTTACATCGATTTAATAATGATTCAAATGTGTGTTCCAGCTCATTTTGTGGTATTTCCTCTAGTGCGCGTGTATAGATGCTATTTGAATGGTTTCAATATCCTCAAAAAAACATCCTTTCAATTTCATTTTAAGTTTTGGGAATAAGGAGAAGTCACATATGGTGCTAAATCAGGTGAATACGGTGGATAATTTAACACACAGACTTCGTCAGTTCGAGCCAAAAACTGACGAACAATAAGTGAAGTGTGATTTGGTGCATTATCGTGTAACAAACACCAACTATTTGATTCACGATATTCAGGTCGAATATGACGAATCCTGCCCATAAACAAACGCTTCAAAACTTCGATATAATATGCACCACTGACACTGTTTGACCAGTTGGAACGAATTCTTTATGGATAATTCCCTTGCTATCGAAAAATGTTACGAGCATTGTCTTGATTTTTCTTGATGGAACTTTTCATGTTTTTTTAGCCTGTGTTTTAGCCATCCACGAAACGTTTATACCACTCAAAAACTTGGGTTCTACCCATACAATTATCGTCATTAACTTGCTGCTGCATCGATTTGAACGTTTCTGTTGCCAAGATTTACCAAGCTTTGCGTTACCAAGCTTTGCGTTGAATTTAATGATTGCGCTCTTTGTTCCATGTTAAAATTTCTACTTCAACTAAAATATTGTTTCACAAGAAATGTCAAGAAACTTTTTTATTTGTCAACCAAATGCAATGAAATAATTTTTACAGACGATAGAGAAACAAAACGAATGTCCCATCACATAGATCGTCCCACTGGTTATTGAGATATTGAGGTTTGAGTCCGGTACAATATTAATTATCGCACTGTGTATATTTATGAATCTATATTTTATTGTGTGTGTGTTTTTTTTTGTTGTCATATTTAACATATAAAATTTTTCGTCTTAAAAATCTATATAACTCAAATTTATGCGATAATAAAAAATTATTTTAAATAATCTTTTTATTCTATATTGTGTTATCACAATAATGTGTCTTTAAAATAATAGAAAAAAACTAAAACATCAACATACATGAAGAATGAAGATTAATCTGTCAAGATTTCATATAAATCGGGTTATGCCTAAACTTGTTAAAAAAAAAAAACAAACGATTATTTACTAAAATAATCTCTAAAATATATTTATGTCTATAACAAAAATATTAAAA
This sequence comes from Dilophus febrilis, assembly GCA_958336335.1. Classification (NCBI taxonomy): domain Eukaryota; kingdom Metazoa; phylum Arthropoda; class Insecta; order Diptera; family Bibionidae; genus Dilophus; species Dilophus febrilis. Next base: position 35,212,285 of record OY284472.1, read on the forward strand.
ATTCATATATATATGTTATATATATATATATATATATATATGTAAATGGCAAGCCTATAAAATTTATTATTATTATTATTATTATTTAATATTTACATTTATTGATTCGAACTAAATTCGCAATAATAGATATAATTTATAAATAATAATATATATATGCGGCTATATAAAATTTTTATTTATTTATATCTATTTACGAATTTTTCTATATATAAAATGAATGCCACATTAGCATATTTTATTCTACATATATATAAGATAAATATTATTTCAATTATCTTTAAAGTAAATAATTAATATATATATGCATATCTTTAAAGTTAGTTGTTTATTGCGCGCGATGAACGGCAGATTATTCATATGCCAAATATTTTTTTGTTTTTTATTTATTCATGCCCGAAATTACATCATCATATAATTAATTAAAATGGATTGTGCATTTAATCAATAATAATAATAATGAAAAAAATTAAAATTAATTAAGAATATATGAAATTTTTTTTTATATAAAATTTTGCATTGGATTAATAATCCATTTTTTTTTATATAACTGATATTTAAGAACTATATATATATTTATAAATATATAATAAATATATAAAATTAAACGTAATCAAAATGATACAAAAAAAAAAAAATAAAGTGTTGTGTAAATCTACAAAAAATTATAAAATATAAGTATTTGTAAATAAATCAACTTTCACCATCATTTTTTTTTACAAAAAAACTTTATATTAAAATTATATATACGTTTATTTTGTTGCTTTTTGTTTTTTTATTTTTGCTATATAATGACATAGAAATAATATATAATAGTACATAAAAAAATATACTTATTTATTTTTATTTAATATTAAATAATATTACATGACTTTTGTTTATCTATATAGTTGCATTTTATTATTTATTAACCACCACCATCATCATAATCATCATCATCATCATCATCATCACCATCACACACATTTTTCTTTCTTTATTTAACAAAAAATGAAATAAAACTATGCTAAATTTGCTGGTTATGGTATATGTACTTTGGATTTGGATATATATATATATATATATATATGAATGTCAAATCAAAATATATATATATAATTTCTTGTATATATATGGTATGGTGGTATATAATACAATATATTTATATAGCATAGCAACACATTGTAAGTAATTTTGCGCTAATTATAATAAAAATTATGTAATCATATTATTTTATTTATTTTTATTTATTTTTAATATGGTATTAAAATTTTTTTGAGAAATTATTGACAATATAAAAGTGTTTTGTTCCTCATACAAAAACACACACACATCACAAATTTGTTGCAAAAATTATAAAAAGTTCCATGTACTGCGGAAAATAACCAAATTAAGGTTTTTATGAAAATTTTATATTTTCCAATTTCGATAAATTTCAGTCAAGGAAATTACATTATTCAATAGCTCTTTTGAAATGTATATTTTAAATATCATAAACACACAATTTCAAATTGATTACTAAAGAAATTTTCAAGTAATTGCACGCGGAAAATGATTTAATCACATTATCCTTCTATAAAATGCATTAAAACTTGTGAAATTCTTGGAAAATTCTTGTAATTGTGATAGATTCAGTAAAGGAAAACCTTATCGAATATCTTTCATAAAACGTTTGTAATGGATTATAAATGACCCCCGCGCATAGCATTTTCAAAACAAGTGATTAACGAATGGTTTTCCATATAAAATCCATTGAAAAATACAACAAATTCTTTATAAAAACTTTTCAATTCTAGCAAAGTACAATTCTAGCAAAGGAAACTTTATTCAATATTTTTTTTTTTTTTGAAAAAAATCATCTAAAATGAATTATAAATACCATAAATAAAATTTTCATAATAATTGGTCAAAGAATTTTTAAGAAATCACAATCACAAATTTCGATTTCGTAAAATTTTCCAAATATTATATTCATTAAAAATCATTAAATTCTTAGAAAATTCTTCATTCTGACCAAGTCAGGGCCGCCACTACATACAAGATATTGGTGCGAATGAACCAGGCGTCGTTATCAAGAGGCGCTGAAAACGATTAGATATTTTAAATAATATAAAATTTCTGTTGCTCTAAAGAAAATTATTGAAACAAAACTTACACAGAAGACAGATAGATTAAACTAAGACTTACCAGATATTTCCAAAATTACCACATCAAATTGGGTTTTTGGGTGGTACTTTTAGAGAAATTGTGTGACCTCTCTGGTAAGCCTAATTACAATCCATTTACCAAATAACTTTGATCCTTTTCAGTGATATATTTTAAATAACAAAATGAATAACAAGTCAGCTAATGTGGTAAATATTTTATTCAAACGCAGTCACAAATACACGAACAAATGAGAATTTAATCGTCTAAAAAAACCATTTATGCATTTACCGATCACGTTTCCGGGCGCTATATTTTATTATTTGAGCCGCAGGCGCCTACATGGGCTAAAACGGGGCCCTGGACCAAGTCCACTCAAGAAATGGACGTCCAATACCGAATTCATTTAGAATGTATTAGAAATATCATAAATACATTTTCAAAATGAAATATGAACGAATTTTTTCAGAAATTGCATTCAGATTTGTTTCATTTGTTTCATTTATTTCTTATATAATAAATACATTAAACATCATGAAAATCTAAAAAAAAAAAATATTCTCAATTCAGATGAAATTCCGTTCAAGCCATTCAAGAAAATCACATCCAATATTTAGCAGAGATGATTTGGAATTGATTATGAATACTGTGTGCAAATTTGCGAATGGTTATTCAACTTGAATTACGTTAATAAACATTGATTTGGTAAAATTTTCCATATAAAATGTTCGTATATTGAAAATTGTAAATATTTTTGGATAATTCTCATTTCTGAGCAAATTCTTCTATGGAAAATCCATCCAATATTCTACACACTTCATTATACGTATCATGAAAACATGTTCAAACCCAAGTATTCAACGAATTTTCTTAGAAATTATACACCAAAAAAAGTTGTTTTTGGTGTGAAATTTTCCATATAAAATATATCAAAAAAAAAATTGTGTGAATTATTTGCAAAATTCTAAATTCTGACTAAATCCCCCCCCCCCCCCCCAACGAATTTTCAAGGGTAATCGCATTCAGTTTCATGTGTTTGATAAAATTCTTCTATTTTGATTCTGAAAATTCTGAGTTCTGAGCAAAGAAGTATGGCCAAAGAAAATGTACCAAAGAATTTCAAATAAACTTTCGGCTAATTATCAAATTAGAATTCATTGGAAATACCGTCTATGTTCGCAAATGCAATAGATATTTCAGAATTATGCAACTGCCGGATTTAAATACTTTTGGGCGGCGTTTTTACTTTAAAATCTGTTGACAATTTTTTAAGCAAGCATTCTCTCTCGTTTTGGAAACCTTCATAGATTGTATAAAATTTAAAAAAATAATAATTATAATTACACATGATGGATAAGCAGTAAACTGTCGTCGTATTTTACCGGATTTTACAAACAAAATTACAATGTAACAATTAAAATATATGATTAATTAAAATATTATAAAAACAACTTTGTTTTATATTGTCCGCATAATTCATATATTTGCAAGAAGAAAAAAAAAATCATACATGGAATTTAATCCATTTAAAAGGTGTTTGTGCGGATATATGACTATCTATCTCTATATATGGTGACCGCACCGGCCAAGGTGCTATATATATATATATATATAGTATTATAATATTATTGCTGTGATAATAATGATGATTGTTGTAAAAAAAAAAAAAAAAAAGATGATTTTGTGATATTGTTGCTATATGTCTGACTGAACAACTATCGGTTATTTTATTAAATATAGAGTTGCATTTTTATACCTTTTTTTTATACGTATTTTTTTTTTTATTATCACATTATAAAACTATTTTATTAGCAAAAGTTAATATTATCTAAAATTAAAAATATACTGACGCTAAACTGAGTTTCTTATAAATAAAAAATATTGCTTTTTTTATTTTAATGAATTTTTTTCATTTTTTATACATATAATATATTGTATATATAAAAAAATAGATCGTGCTCGTGTTTGTGCTTTAAAATAAAAATGTCTGGTGTATTTCTGTTTTCTTATTCTGTTGTTGTACACGTTATTTATAATTGATATCACCACCATACTTTGATATAAGAAATTTTTATAAACAAATAATGTATATAAAGAATTATTGAAAATATATTCATATAACATCAATTTATTTATATTTTACGCGTATAGAAGATGATATTGGATTGGATTTATCTACTTGGAGTAGAGACAAAAAAAAAAAAAAATGTGCAAATTCATATGCGATAGAGATACTTGATAGAGTTAATATATCTATATATATATATATATATATGTATTTAAATTTATTTATTTATATTACACGCCGGCCAAATTGTCATCATATTTTTTTTAAAATTAAAAATGTTATGAGGTATTTAAAAAAAAACTTATATAAGAAAAACAAATATGTTTAACAACACCACGCACAATATTTTAGATAAATATATATAAACTATAATAATTTTTATATAAAATAACACAGAAACAGAAAATACACTGAATGGAGGAAAATCTGTACCGTTTTTGTCTTCATCTTTTTGTTTTTTTATTATTATTATTATTATGTTGTGGTGAAAAACCACCAATGATGTTTTATACACTTTTCGTCAAGCGCTGCCAAATTATATAGATATACATTTTATACAATACACAAACAACACATCACAATTTTAATATCATAACACGATTTGCGATAATAAAAAAAAAAACTAATTAATAAAAATAATTTATAGACACGTATCGTTCGTTCGTTGGTGGAAATTCATGATTTTTAAAGTATTTTCATTGAATGAAAAATGAAATAAATCAATTATAATTATGGAAATTTGAAACAAATGTTCAAAAATGCATTTGAAATATGATCTCTGATACAAAACAAAAACATTTGATGCAAGGTTTTACAAAGTATAGCTGATTCAAAATTGAACAAATTTTCCGCAAGAATATTACAATTTTAAATGTATTTTTTATATTTGAAAATGTTTTACAAAAATTTAAATGCAATTTCTTAGAAAATTTTTCAAACCAATCATTTATTTTATTTATCATACATTCTATAAATGATATCTCACAAAAATAAATCGAATGTGATGATTCAACTTGAGAAAGAAGAACCATATTTATTTACATACACACACACACATCAATATAATTGAAAATTTAAAAACCATGCATGAATGATGCCCAAATATAATTATAATATAACTTTGCATGTGATACTAAAATATTTAAGTATTTAGCAAAAAGAATATGATATGATAATTAAAAAAATTTTATTTGTATGTGATGAAACGCGACAAGATATAATTTGTAAATAAAATACACATTTATTCTTTTCTATAAATAAAAATGTATTTATTATATTTACATCATCATCATCAAAGTATCTATACCACAAAATTTTTATATATTATTCACATTTTATATAAATATTTAAATTTGTATATATAAATAAATTCTGCAACTATACAACTTGTGTCTTTATACACAAATCATCATCATCCCCTCACAAATAAATATATATATATACAAAATATATCTCATGAATTCCATAATTATAAAATATATATTCCTTTGTATATGTATATACAAGTATCTTTTTATATATAACAACCTAAACATTATTTTAAATTACCATTTCAAAAAAAAAAAATTATGGAAATTTGAAAAGAACCATTTCTGCTATTATATATGACAAATATATATACGGATAATTAAACATTCATATCATTTATATAAGGATATAGTATACAGTACGCAAACAGTTCTTTTAAACTTTAAAAAACACAGACAATGCAAATAACCTCAAAGTTTTTTTGTATCCACATCTGATATGAACCATAAAACAATATATGTATGTATAAATAAATGCATTCACGTTCATTTTTTTTATATAGATTCTATTTATATTTTCCCTTTACGTACAATATATAAAATACCCATATATAGATATGTTATAGGGTTATAGATAAATACTATATATCGTTTTGTTTTACATATATATGTATATAGATCGAAAGCAGAAGAGGGCATATATATATATATATATATATGAATGAACCTTGTTTCTAGTATACAAGTACATTTTATTTCTACATCTTATTCAAGTTTTTTAACCCTCTACATATTGGTATTCTTTTGGGGTAGTATGGTATAGTTTAATGACTGTTGCTAAACATATATATCTAGAATTATTTAGTGTAATAAAAATACACGTAAAGAAAACGAGAAGTAAGTGAGCAGACAGGGATATCATATATAAAAAATAGTAGTAGTAGTAGTAGTAGTAGTAGGAAAAAAAAACTGACAAACAACTGTAGCTTTTTTTTTCTCCATTTATGAAGAAATTCTATACAACAACATTTATAGATATAAATATACATAAGGACGAATTTAGTTTTATCATTATTTTTTATATATACTATATATGGGATTTGGTGTTTATGTGAAAAAAAAAAAACATTCATTCTCTATATATAGACAGACTCAAATATAATAATGAGACTATCTATTTATATATTTAAAATAGATGTTTTGCTAAAATATTTGAACTTTGTTTATTTACCATATATATCATATAGATAACACACATTTCTATGTATATATCATAATGAAATTATATTCATATTCCGGGCGGCAATACATCAGAGAATGATAACAGAATGTAATGTAAAGAAAATCAAACTATGACCAATGGTTAAAAATAGCAAAGTCCGTTCAAGGAAACCTTCAGTATTCACAATATCTTATATAGATCATTTGTAATGTGCATATTATGCGAATCATTACATTACAAAATAATATCATTACAAAAACGAATGATTACTGATTAAAAATAAATGTTCAACAAAATACCACTATCAGAAATGGATTTCATCACAATTTTCCATATAATATAAAATTTCCATTAAAGTTCATGAGGAAATCTTTAAAAAAATTTCAATTCTAAGTTGAAAAACGTTTTATCTATTAAAAATTATCTAAAATGAATTATATATAAATACCAAGGGAAATTCTCAATTATATAAATTGATCAAAGAATTTTCAAGAAATCACACTTAAAAATTGAATTTGGTCAAATTTCCCGTATACAATATTCATTAAAAATAATGAAAATTTTCAATTCTGACCACGTTCATTCAAAAAAAAAAAATGGTCATTCCATATTTTTCAGATATAATTCGGAATGCATGTGTAAAAATACCGTTTTCGAAATGATTGTTAAACGAATTTTTACGAAATTGAATTCAGAAATTGGATTTTTCATATAAAAAATACAACAATAAACATAATGAAAATCTAAAAAATATTTTTAATTCAAAGCCAAATCATTCACAGAAACCCCATATAATGCATTTAGAATGCATTTAGAAAGACCAGGAGAAAATTTGTAAATTTGATTGATGGAACAAGGAAATCATCAATCATTTTCAATCAATCATTTTATTCGCGTCAATAATTTTATTTAGAATAATTTTTTTCATTCAAATAATTTATTCATCATCCACAATCACAATCATTCATCACGATACCGAATCAGATCCATATATATATGTTTAAAACTATAGTTATACATTATTATTATGATGATGATGATGATCACGAGGAATATTATTATATGAACTTGATTTATGTATAGAACTTTTTTTTTTCAAAATAAAAACATTCAAGATTAATAATAAAAACATTTTTTAACCTTCAATTGCAAAACATATAAATAAATATAAAATAAAATAAGAGATAATCATCACAACAATTATATTCATTAAAAAAAAAATTAAATTAAATTAAAAAACAAAACAAATCCGTACACACAAACACACATATACATAGTATAATTAATTATCTGAAATTAATAATAATAATATATATTGATATTAATGTTTTGCACAAAATAAAGTATAGATATGCTCATTTCAAAAATTCATGGTTACATTATGATTTACCATGGTATGTTTATTTACCGTATTTAGAATATATATATAAAATGGGTGGTTGGTAACCAAAAAAAAATGAAGGTATATTATTAGAAAATTCAAAATATATTTATCAAAATCCAAAACTTACCCCTTCATTTCCTGAAAACTGGATCGATGCACCACTATCAAGTTTTGGCTGTAAATAATAGAAATAAAACAAAAAAAAAAATTAATAAAAAATAGACTTAAAATTTGTATATATAAATTTAATAATTATAACAAAAAAATAGTAAATTGAATTAATTAAAATAGTCATTTCTAGAAAAAAATTAAATGCATCAAATAAGCATTTTAAATTATTTTATTATATACATACATTAACATAATAAAAAGTATAAGCTGTGCGCGGATGATGGGAAAAAGGACATTTGAAGTAAATTATCCATAATCAGGGTATTTTTTACGTATATAAAGGAAAATTCTCAATATATTAAAATCAAACCGCAATTATTAATTAATAATAATTTTACAATTTTTTATTTATTCATATTATAATTGAAGTATATAATAATTTTATAAAAAAGCAGCAGACAACAAACAAAATCAATTAACTGAATTATTTTAATTTGTTTTATTTATTATTAATCGACCCGCAATTAAAAATTGTTATTTATAATTAATTTATCAATAAAATATTTAATAATCAATATTATATAATTTATAATAAATATGCATAAAATGCAATTTTAAAAAAAAATATAAAATGTATAATGTCTAAAAATTATTGCGTGTATTAAAAATAAATTATGTGTATGTTAAAAAGAAAGAAAAAAATTGTTTATATTTTTAAAAAAAATTTAATTATTATTATTATTATAATCACAAAACATTACAAAAATTAACAGTGACATATATTTTTTTTTTTTAAATGAAATGCAGCACAAAAAAAATATAATAATAATTAAATTGATTTTGAATTGAGTTACGTTTATATGGACGACTGCTGACTGTCCGTATAACAACGCATTACAAATATTTTGAATAAATATATATGTATTACAGGTAAATTTTGTATCGGTTCTGTATATAAAGGGTTTTCCCTGTAGGGATGATATTATTTTTTAAAGAAAACACCTAAAGTATTCAGTGAGACAAAATTTGATTCAAATAATAACCACCGCAGAACTTTTGAATGTAAACTCAATTTCCCATCATACGCATTGAATGTCAACCCCAATTTTCCATCACTTTTTCACATAAATTTGGATACGTATTTCATCAATAGTACGTCAATGTGTTTTGATTTTTAATTGCTAAATTGTTTTTGGATTATCAACATAAAGTTGTGACTTAGCATATTCCTTCAAAGAAAGAAATCACAAATTGTTCTTGGATCCTTGGAGGATAATAAAACCATTCCTTGAGATAATTTTATCATTAAAATTTCGTTTTGAAATAAATCGTTTGTTAAGGTGGCTGTGGTGGCAATAAACATTCTCATAAAACAGCATTAAATTCATTTAACATTGTTCTATATCGTTCTCCATTCACTAGGTTACTACTCTTCGACCAATTTCTTCAAAGAAATATGAACAAATCACTTCACCATCAACAGAATTGCACATCACACAATGGCTTTATCTGCGGATGTTAATTTTAGTGTCTGAGCAGTTTCTTATTTCAATTTTACCCCTTCCCGCTATTCTGTTTGTTTTAGATAACCATTTGAACAAAAATGAGCTGAGCTGAGCGATAAGGATTTTCATCAATTTCAAGTTGTTCAAGACCAAAATTAGAAAATAAACGATGGTGCGGGGCTTTAAGTTTATGATGGTTTATAATAACACATCCCTATTGGAAAACCGCTTTATTTAAAGATTATATAAACATATACGTCGACGATCTTATATATAACCATCATAACTTAATTTGTTATTTGTTTTCTTTATAATAAACATTTGTATATATACATAATATAATATTATTAAATAAGACAGATATATAATAATATTAATAATAATTGCCAATCGATAAATGTCGTTTTGTTTTATTTTTATTATTAATAATAATTTTTTTTTTTTTTTGCAAATATATATAAATATTTGTCGTTGTATACACGAGGGATATCATATTACGAATTGAAGAAAGGTGAGATGACGCAAACAATAAATACCTATATATATAAATTCTGATTTATATATACGTTTATTGTTTTAACATTAATATTTAATCAATTTATACAAAAAAAAATACAAACAAAAATTGATACGCGTGCCAAATCAAATACAAAATTTATTTTTCTAATTATTTCGGTAAGAATTAATCGATTATCATTTCTATATGGAATGCTATCAATATATATATAAAATAAAAACACACACACTCGGCCATACCAAATAAATTGAAAACAAATTAATTTTTTTAATTTCATGCAATACAACAATTCAATAACTCTATATACTTATTATATGACAACATTCTTGTTGTACTTTATAGTTTATTTTAGTTTAAAATAAAACAATAACAACGACAACGACAAAAACAAAAGAAGCCATAAAACATTACAATTTTACAATTTTACAATTTTACAATACATATAACATATATATATATATCTCTTTTGACGAATATTGACAACAAAATAACAGAAATATAAATAAAACTTCGTGTCAATGGGTCATATAGCACGCAGAAGAAAAAAAACAAAAATTTATATATATATATATATAGAATCAATCAAAAATAGAACATGCCTTAATCGCATTTTTAAAGTAAAACATTATTATTAATTTTGTACTTTATAAATATTGTATATTTATATACCACAGTAAAATATAATGATAATATATTTTTAAGACAATAAATTGAAGGTTTTTTTTAGTAAAAAAGAAAAATCAAAACAAAATATTAGGCTTAAAATATTAAAGATATTAATTAATTGCATATTGTTTATGTGTTGATATCGAAAAAATAAACTTATGCGATTCTATCGATACAATTAATTCTTAATAATTCTAGAATCATTAAAAAAATAATACTCAAGATTGCGAGGGATAAGAAACATTCGGACTGGTTTTCGGTTAATATATTTTATTGAGCTGCCCCGGTTTTCATAATCATTTTCAAATAAACACTATTTAAAGGTATATATATAAACTTTGGTTTATTTTAGCCCATAGTATCTTTGATTCGCCAAAGATCTACAAATATATAAACATAAACTCAAAATCACAGAAGAATTAACTTGAATAATTCTGTATAATATTCTACAGGGGAAATTCTCTGTATTATTTTCTGAAAAGGAAATTCTACTATTTCTAAAGAATAAATTATAAATAACATTCTAAAGAAAACCTTCTGGGTGTTATTTTGCTAAAGAAGTAAATTTAGTATAATTATTTTGAAGAAATTCTAAATGAAATTCTATAGAATGTTTGACTTATTCAAAGGAAATTTCTCCCCTGTATAATAATGCTCTATATAATGTAAATTAACTGTAAAATTTTCCATTTTCCAAAATGTATATAAAAGAAGTCATTTTCTGTATGATTTTTTCTGAATTCTATATATCTAAAGGAATCCATTGTGTCAATGGTGGGTGACAGCCAATGGTCACTTTTTTTAATCATTTTTAGTAATACTCCATTACTCCATAGTAAAAATATATGAAAATCTTTGAAAAAGTGTAAAAATCATATCATCTTTGGGAAGGATAGAGGTGAATCACATATAATATCAGAGTGACATCGTAGGTATTACCTTACAGTAATCCATAAGTGGTAGATCTTTAATATTACCATCGGTCGGTATACAATGGGTATAATTTTATATAACATTCTAAAGAAAATTCTCTGTGTAATTTTGCTTAAAAAATAAATTCTGTTTACTTTGCTAGTGTTGGGAAGATCGTTATTATATTTTCTAAAGGAACTTTTGTATGGATTTCTACAGGAAATTCTCGGTATTTCTCCGAAAAAAAATCGGGGTATATTTTTTTTTAGAGTAAAATGCTATAGTATTTGAAAACATACTATAGTTTTTGAAGACATTCTATATGATTTTCTAAACAAAAAAAAACCTTTATAATACCATTAAAAAATTGTTTATTATTTTCTAAACCAAAGTTCTCTGCGGATGTATTTCTAAAAGGATAATATGATCTAAACCCGTTCCTCAACAAAAAAGTACAATTGAAAGCAAAGCAGCACCTTTTAAATTACTTTTGTTTATGTTGTTTTTTTTTTTTAAGAAATTATATAGAATGGACGGTGTGTTCCGCAGCATCGCCTATATATACTTAAATGAATTTGACATGAAAATGTGGGTACATATATTATACTTGAATAGAATTAAAGATCGTATATTAATTATATTTTTAAATGTTTTTGTCCATTTCGAATTGTATTTTTTTGTTAGTATACATTTTATTTATACTTTTGACTATATATAAATATATGCATTATATATATAGGTATATAGTAAAATAATAGATAAATCGGATCCAGGTAAACAGGTACTTTCTCTTATAACCATAAATTTTTCATAAATACAAATAAACAAATATTTAACCAGGAAATTTAATTACCTATATATATATTTGTGTATTAACTGCAGCAATGTTTATTTATTTATTTATATATACATATATACTATAAATATATAAAACTTACGTTTCCATTTACAAATGTAAAAAAATAAAAAAAAAAAACAATTAAATTTGTTTTTTAAATGCAATTTAATAACAGAGACTCTATACTATACTGTATTAGTATATATTCACATAACAATGTCTTTTTTTTTCAACTATAAACGCATCATAGTTTTTTTTTTTTTATTTATTTATAATTATATCGTTATATATTAAATGTTAAATTTGTTTATAAATGCATCAAGTTCCATATTATATAAATAAAATTACTATATACATACTATATCATATCGTATTGCATATAAACACCACTTTATCTATTCATTCATATATATTTATATATATATATGGGTGGGTAGGTATACGTATATTGTTATAAACATTCATTATTTCCTTATCTTTGCGCCATGTCAATTTCACAATATTAAATAAAAAAAAAAATTCACTTTTGTTATTCTAATTAAATCATATAATAAAGATATTTTATGCAAAAAAAAATTATTAGTTAAAAAAAATGTAAGAGAATTTATATGGAGAAGATTTCGGCGAATAAAGCCTAAATATGCTTTTATATTTGAAAAACACCTTTTATATTTAAAAACCACCTTCAATATCTGAACTCTTCACAATGAACTCAACAGATATATTTCCTTTTTATGATTTCACAACATCCTAAAAAGGATAATAGCAAATAACAAAAGGGAATTATTTCATTTAGATTCATTCCTCGCGGGAGATTCTCAGTGATTATCAAAATTGTTATCAAAATCTGCAATATAACTGTGCGATGCTGGTATATAAACACTATATAATGTTAATTATTTTTCAAAATATATATATATTAGATTCGATAAAGAAATTGTAATAATTTTGAATGTAATTCGAATGTCTTGTTTGGAATGTAATGGAATAAATATAATAAATATAATATAATTCACTATATACGGGGTATTTAAAGAAGCGTTTTTACTGTTGGAACGTGAAGCTTCGGAAATGGGATTAAGGGTAAACGAGGAGAAAACCAAGTATATGATCGCAACCAACGAACAGTAGGTTTATGGCACCAAAGCATCAAAGCATATCAATTGGTCAGAACAAATATGAAACGGCGGACAGGTTTAGCTAGCTACCTTGGAAGCAGCATAAACAGCGAAAATGATATAGCGGAGGAAGTTCAATCCCGGATTGCTTCCCGTTAACAAGGCCTTTTACGGTTTGCGAAAGATGCTTTTCTCAATGAAGACATTGAGTAAAACATTGAAACTAAAGCTATATCAAACACCAATTTCTTCGACCAATTGTCACCTACGGTTCTGATGAAACGTGGTGCATGACACAGGCTAACGAACGGCGACTTGGAGGGTTCGAAAAGAAAATACTACGCCTCATCTTTGGACCGACAAAGGAAAGGGGATGGTGGCGTAGGCGGTTCGATTTCGAGCTATATAAATTATATACCGAACCCGACGACATCGTTCGGTTTATTATCGGATTGGTCGCCTGAGGTGGTTCGGTCATGTGGTGGTACGAATGGATGGCGATCGTATACCGTAATGTATAAATGTTGGACAGCAAGCCGGGCGGATCTAGGAGTGTGTGAAGACCCCGGGGTAGGTGGAAAGACGAAATAGAAGTGGACCTTCGGGCCCTCGACGTTTCCGGCTGGCGGACGTTGACGGTAAATAGGTCCGGTTGGAGGAGGCTGTTAATGGACGCCAAAACCAATTGTAGGTTGTAGGCGCGCTGAAGTAATATACGGGGTATGTAATGTTGAAATAAAAAAAATACAATTTAAAAACCTTATGGTAATGGCACAAACGTAAAAACAAATGTATGATAAACAATTTATATAATATTCAGAAATAATCTTATCACAAAAAAAATTTATGATTAATTATTTCTTATTTATTAACATATATTTATACACAATATGGTGTAATCAATATTCATCATATATTAATTATGAAATTACAATAAGTTTTTATATATATATTAACATAAAACAAAAACCAATTGAAATATAATAAAAAAATATGGAAATCCCTTAATTTATAATAATAATAATATAAAAATTATAATTGTAGTAATGTAAAATTGTTGTAATTGTAATAAAATCATTCGAAATTACCATGTGCTTAACAAAATATATGGCATAAACAAACACATTTTTTTTATATGTAATCTCATGCATGCTGGATATGCATATAAATTATATTTATTTATTTTTTTTTTTTGTATAATTGTTTTGTAAATAATTGATGGTTGTTGTTTACATCCTATATTATTAGTTATTGTATACATAGATTAAAAATAAAAATTGTTTATTGAATTGTCGATTGTTTTATATATACGTTGATAATATATATAATAAGAAATCAATTGAATCGCAATCTATCACCATTTTAAATCTATTTAAATGAATTTCTACAGTAGACGACGACGACGACGACGACGACGACGACGGCGGTGATATTTTTTTATACTATATTATAAATTTATTATTCTAAATATATACTGACTGACTGAATGAAAGTAATTATTTTATTTGGAATGCATTTATTCATTTATTTAACCTTATATGAGTGACCACCACCAGATAGATATAGGTCACTATTTTTTTTTATGCATATTTTAATATGTCTGGGAAGACTGCGACTGCCATATACACGGTGCGACAATTAATATTCGGGACTCAAACCCTATCTCAATTGATCTATGTGATGGAACAAGCGTGATGGAAGCTTGATGTTTTCTCTATCGTCTGTAAAAATTATTTCATTGCATTTGGTGTGGACAAATAAAAAAAGGTTATGACATTTCTTGTGAAACAATATTTTAATTGAAGTATAGAAATTTTAACATGGAACAAAGAGCAGTCATTAAATTGAACGCAAAACTTGATAAATCTGCAACAGAAACGTTCCAATTCAATGCAGCAAGTTAATGGCGATAATTGTATGAGTGGAACATAAGTTTTTTTTTTAGTGGTATAAACGATTCGTGGATGGCTAAAACACAGTCTAAAAAAAACAAGAAAAGTTCCATCGAAAATCAAGACAATGCTCGTAAAACATTCTTCGATATCAAGGGAATTATCCATAAATAATTCGTTCCAACTGGTCAAACAGTGGCAGTGGCGCATATTATATCGAAGTTTTGAAGCGTTTGATGATGGGCAGGATTCGTCTTCGTATTCGACCTGAATATCGTGAATCAGATAGTTGGTGTTTGTTACAGGATAATGCACCAAATCACATTTCACTTATTGTACGTCAGTTTTTGGCTCGAAATCGAAAGTATGTGCGTTAAATTATCTACCGTATTCACCTGATTTAGCACCATATGTGACTTCTCCTTATTCCCAAAATTTAAAATGACATGGAAAGGATGTTTTTTTGAGGATATTGAAACCATTCAAACAGCATCTACACGCACACTAGACAGGCAATACCACAAAATGAGCTGGAACACGCATTTGAATCATTATTAAATCGATATAACAGTTGTGGATTGAATCAGGAGGAGAATATTTTGAATAAATAAAAAAAAATAATTTCGAAAATTGTGTTTTTAATGTATTTCCTAGTCTGACCAGTCCGGAATATTAATTGTCGCACTGTGTATGATATGTGAGCTAAATATAGGTGAGTTTGGATTTGGAAAATATATAAACCGTGTTTTGATAACGTAATAAAAAATGTTTTTGTGAAAAATGTTTATAAATTAATCCTTACCATAATATTCTAAATTTTCCATTAGAAAACTATCACATTATTTAGTCACATATTATTTAGCTCACTCGGGCACTCAACCTAGACCATTTTGTGGTTTAGCTAAAGCAACTGTTAGAGCAAGAATGAAGGAACTACTGCTGCGGGAGTCCCAGAAGCACTGGAATGACACCGATGGCTGCAGACATTCTAAGCTCTTTATTCCTGCATATTCAAAAGGACTGACGGAACAAATTCTCGGCCTAAATAGGAATAATACTAGAGTAGTGGTCGGATATTTAACCGGCCACTATAATCTAAGAGCTCATCAATACAGGATGAAAGTCGTAAGCTGCGATACGTGTAGGCTTTGCCACACGGAAGAGGAAACTGCGGAACACATTCTTTGTGAATGTGAAGCTTTAGCAGGGATCAGACTCAGGATCATTGGGTCATCATTTCCATTACCTGAGGAAGTTATGTCCATATCAATTAAAAAGTTGACCAGTTTCGTAAGAAGGGCCAATGAATGTATGAATATGGGATAGAGTAGGGCAATAACACAATGACCCCAGGGGGTCAAGTGTTTAGGGGATTGACGACCCAGTCCAATATATTTAATTCTAATTCTAATTCTAGTCACATATCGTTCTGGGAATCTGATCGTTACGTACGGATTTCACTATACAAATATCTATTGAATGTTTCCGTGGTACAGATAAATTTATTAAGTAAAAGACTGTGGAAGGCGGCGTTCACTTTCTGGATAATTGAAAGAAATTGTTAATCCTTTTAAGATAAGCGTATTATAAAATTATATAAAAACGTGTCTAGATCAAGAACACAATTATTTTTTTTAAAAGACATACATTTTTAAGGTAATTTCAGCACCAGAAGAATTTATTATGTTTTTGAATCAATTTTGTTGCGGTTTTGTTGATTTTATTTGTATATATAAACACCGTACATAAATTGGGATACAATAGCGAATTAGATTTTTTCTGTTATGGGGATACATTTTTTTCAGGATACGGGATTGGATTGGCAGAAATATTACCCAATATATCAAACATTATATCTTCACCGTGTGGGCGATGATCATTTATTTTATAGTAAAAATTGTATCATTATAGAATTATAGAATAAAAATTGAATTTGTGTTCTATGGGTTATTATTATAACTGCGGTATCAAACTCTTTAACCAAAAAAAAATTAATTAAAATACAATACAACAATCGTATGAATAATAATAATAACAACAACTACAACTACTACTACTATATTATCTGTACCGTTGCTTAATATTATTATTATTTTAAACTGTTTATTAAAACAATGTAACTTGCACATACATTAACATACGATTAATTTGGTTTTATATGTGCATATACGAACAAAACGAGTATATATATATGTGTGTATATATAAGTCAAAGTTAATTTTATTTATTTAATATACAAAATAAAATTTATTGTAAATGTATTTTAGAAAAAAAAATAAATATTTATAAATAAAGTACATAATAATAACGATTTTTTAAATGTATGATATACGAGAATCTGTTGACGACTGTTGATTCTGTTGCTTATATTTTTTTTATTAATATATACATATATCGCAGCATCACCATCATAATATTAATAATAATATGAGATTTTTTTGTATTTTGAATAAATAAAATATTTAAAATAAATGCGAAATACTTTTTTTTTTTCTATTTATTCATCTCATACATACAACAAAATAATTTTGTTGTTTTTGTTTTCATATACTCAGAACTGTGCTGATATATTAATATAATTAATATAATAAATAAATAAATATATAGATATGATTTTAAATGACCTTGTTGTCATCATTTTTAGCATATATTTATATACAACACACACAGTATAAAATAAAATAATAATATGAAAAAATTAGTAAAAAATATCAAATACCACCACCACCACCACCACCATCATTAGCATTACCAATACCATTGACTGACTGACTGACTGACTGCCACCAGCACCAGCACCAAACAACCAAACAGATTGTTTTTTTTTTTGTTGTGGTTTTTATTATTTTTTTTAATTTTTATTTATAGGAATGTTTTTTTTTTTTTTTTAATTATTTAATTTAAACTGTAATGAAATGTGTTTAATTTTATTATTTTTTTTTCTCTCTAGTATTTAATTTAATTTTTGCGTCTTGAATCGTAATGCACAATTTTTGTGAATGTTGTCGTGATCAATACACGACATTGTTTTGTGATAATGCAACGAAATGATTTCTTTTTATTTAGAAAACATAAAAAAAAAATTAATTAATTAATTAATTAAACAATTACTAAAGAAAATGGAATCTTGTAAAGCTTTAATTTTGGTTTTTTTTTCTGTTGATTATTTCTACAATAAAAAGAAAATGCAAGGAATTTGTTTTCTTATATCAAAAAAAATATTCATTTTAATGTTTTTTTTTTTTTATTTTTTTAATTTATCTCATTTTGAAAGCTTTTATATTTCTTTTATTTTTTCATATATATATATATACAATTAAAACTATCTCGTATATATGTTTTTATTATTTTTTTTTTTAATTTTAATATTATATATGTTATATATATATATAAGTATATGGAAACTTAGAGAGATATTATTATAAAATAAAGTAAAAGTGAAATTATTGTATGGTAAAAAAAAAAAAAATAACCCGGATGTATATTTAATAAAAATTATTTTATTTTTTTTTTTGATATATATATACCTATAAATGTAATCAATATTTTTTTTTAAATACTCGTAAACACATTTTTTTTTATATTACAAATGTACATGTACATGTAGATATAGAATGAATGTTGATGTCGTGCGTTAATGCAACCAATCACGATCACAAAAATCTATATCTATATCAATATATTATATATAAATATTAATTGTTTTTGAAATGAGAGATTAATGTTGAAAAGACACAAAACCATAAGCACCATACACATTCAAATTTAAAGAATTTCAAGACTTTAAGAAATGTGAAAAAATTTTCCAAATTCAAATCTTAATGAGATTTCGTGAAAATTTATTTACCAATAGTTTTGTGAAAATGTTACGGGATATATATTATATAATGTATTCTATATGATGAATTGATCTCTGTGAAATATTGGGTGGTATTTTCTTGGACAAAATTGGTCAAATGTGAGAATTTTCCAAGAATTTTATGATTTTTAATGAATATTATACGGGAAATTTTAACAAATCAATTTCTTAGTGAGATTTCCTGAAAATTTATTAGTTTTGAAAATGTTACGGGATATTCTATGATGAATTGATCTCTGTGAAATATTGGATGAGATTTCTTTGGGACAGATTTGATCAAATGTGAGAATTTTCCAAGAATTTCCTGATTTTTAATGATATTATAGGAAAAATTTTAACAAATCAATTTCTTAGTGAGATTTCTTGAAAATTTATTAGTTTTGAAAATGTTAAGGGATATTCTATGATGAATTGATCTCTGTGAAATATTGGATGGGATTTCATTGGGACAGATTTAATCAAATGTGAGAATTTTCCAAGAATTTCATGATTTTTAATGAATATTATACGGGAAATTTTAACAAATCAATTTCTTAGTGAGATTTCTTGAAAATTTATTAGTTTTGAAAATGTTACGGGATATTCTATGATGAATTGATCTCTGTGAAATATTGGATGGGATTTCATTGGGACAGATTTAACCAAATGTGAGAATTTTCCAAGAATTTTATGATTTTTAATGAATATTATACGGAAAAATTTTAACAAATCAATTTCTTAGTGAGATTCCCTGAATCGTATTGTATCCAGTTTCTGTGGGACGGAATTATATAAAAAAATTTGTAATTTTCCCAATTGTTGAACGATTCTCTTTTGATATATTTTATGGTAAACTTTACTAAATCAATTTCTAAGAGAAATTTCCCTTATTGAACAATCATTTTGAAAATTACATCGTACACATAATATTTTTATTATATGCATTATAGATTAACTGTGTAAAGTATTTAATTGGGGTTCTTCTTTTTGGACAATTCCTAGGTCATAATTGAGCAATTACTCGATAAATTCATCATTCAATTTTTAATATAGAGAAAATTTTACGCGAAAACAATATCAAAGTGCAATTTCTGAAAACTTTCGTTGACCAATCATTTTGCAAAAAATTCTTAATTGTATTTATAATGCTGCTGTTTATATAAATGAAATAATCTGTAAAATATTGCATGGGAGTTTCCTTTGGACAATTCCTAGGTTATAATTAAGAATTTGCCCAAATAAATTTATGCATTTTAAAGTATACTTTTTTTTCATCATATTAGGAAAATTGAATACCGCAAATGAATATTTTCTGAGTACGATTTCTTCGTAATGGGGTTAAAAACAATTTCGCGTATATAAAGTAAAGAATTTAATATATAAAATTACAATTACCACATTTGCACAAAGAATTACGTATTTAAAATAGGAAAAATAAAAATGTATTAATTAAATTTTTTTTTTTGCAAGGATAAATAAAAAAATAAAAGTAAACAAAAATATTATTGTAAAACAAAAAATAACAAATGCGTTCTTATCGCAATTATTGCATCGTAATATGAAACATAACCATATACCTCACACCACATTAAATAAAATGAAAATGAAAAAAAAAAAAAAAACAGCTGCACACGTTTATAGTTAATTTTTTTGGGATTTTAATTAAAAAAAACAAAACAAAAACAATAATGTTAATAATAATAATAATAATAATAGAAAAAACAACGAGAACCTTCACAGTATATTCACAAGTAACTTATATTATCTTATCTTATCTTTCGCAGAGATATTTTTATATTTTTTTTATTTTTGGTTGTTAAGTTGTACATATTATATTTTTGTGAAAAAAATTAAAGAATTTTTGGTCGTTAAAGTTTTTTTTTTCCCATATCAAATTGACGGTAAGAAGATTAAAGGTTATAATTTATTATATTTATTTATTATGTTGTATTGAACATTTTGCAGTTGTATTGAGCGATGCAAGTAGCTTACAAATAAATAAACTAAAAATATAAAAACATTTTCACAGTATGTGCACGTGCAGTCTTATACCAATTATTATTTCCAAAAGAAAGAACTATTTTTTAATAATAATAGATAACAAAAAGAAAAAGAAATAAATTATTGCAAATTATTCTATTATTATTGTCAAAAAAAAAAAAAAAAAAGAAAAAGACAACCATTGATTATAAATACGGGCATATACAACATTCGATTCTTATTCTTGTTCTATCTATATTATCTAGTTTTTCCAAGAAAAATTATAATAAACATATCCTTGAAGTTTTTCTCATTTAAAATCACGTACAAGCCAAAGATTCTAAAAAGAGAAATATTATTAATAAATAAAAAAAAAATGTGTGGTCCATGTAATGTAATTCACACACACACATTTGGCGTGGATAATGAAAAAAAAAATAAGAAAACTGAATATAAATTAATCTCAAGGAGGTCCATGAAAATTTATAGACAGGTATTGTTAAAAGTTAGGTAAAAAAAAAAAGACAATTATTATTGTACATAGTGAAAACGACTAAATCAATTTCCATATTTAATGTTCTACAAGAATCAAAATATTCAGGTTTTTATTTATTATAAATTATATCTATAGTTGTAATTCTATTAAATCCAAATGAAATCTTTATTTGTTAAATCACAGAATATCTAGCTAATCAACAATATAAGTATACCAAATGACATTTTGTATAAATATATATATATATATATTTTTTTTTTAACAATGAATAGCATATAATATACAAAAGAATAAAATAAACCGTATGTAATCGTAATTCTTGTTAAAATCATATATTTGTTTTTTTATTTTTCATCTTACAAAGGTGCGTATAAATCAAAGTATTTTCTTTAAATTTAACAAACATCTCAAATAATATCGGTTTAAGTAACAGAAAAAAAAAAAAAAAAAAAAACACAACAAAACGAGCAATGTGACAAAAAAAGAAAGTGTGTCGCGAAAGGAAACAAAACAACAAATGCTTTTGTATATAGGATGATGATGGTGGTTTGCTGTGTAACATGAAACAAACGCCGATATAGATTTACAGTAAAACCAGTGTACGTTGACGTTGACGTTGACGTTTAGAGGATTAATGCAATTATATTGACACCATCCAAAGAAGGTGGTCAATTTAGCAGCTTTTACTGTATATATATTTATTTATATATGCTATTTAGAACAGTACTAATATTATTACATATATATCTATATATAGAAATAAATGTTGAGAATAAAATGTATATATAAATATATATATATATATATATATAAAAGAGTATATTAAAAACAAAGATTAAAAAAAAAAAATAAAAAGGTATGGACTCTTAATAACGACCTTGCTAAGGCCGCGCGCGAAACAACTTAATAAAACAGAACAAAAAAAAAATACTATAGTAAAAGAATAAAAAAAAAAAACAATGCTATATATATATATATATAGATATTATTTTGTATATTATCGCAGTTCCTTAAATTTCATACAATTCATTTGTCCTCAATCAAATGTCTGCTAAATATTTAAAGAAAAGAAAAAAAAAAAACAACACATTCTGTTTTAAACAGTTTTAACGATATTGATTTATCGTTCAAATTATTTACTTTTTTTTCTTTTAAAAACTATTTTTATTAGAATGACATAAAATTATAAGTAGGATTAGAATAGAAGATGTATAAATATAAATATCTTTACAATATTGATGTTTAAATTTTATTCATTTATTCATTTATTTATTATTCACTTATTGTATTTGTTCATAAATTTATTTTACTATTTATAAAAAGGATCAATTGATTTGCTATTCAAAAGTATCTACAGTCAAATATAATATAATAAAAAAACGCGATATTTAAAATTCATTCTAAATGCGATTGTTGTGTATTGGAATATTGGATCGGGTTTCAATGGACAGAATTTAAGAATTTTCCAAGAATTTTATAATTTTAAATGCAATTTGATATGGAAAATTTTACCGAATCAATTTTTCAGTTCAATTTCTTCAAAATTTCTTTGTCCAATCGTTTTGAAAAGTTCCCAAATGTGTTATTTCCAAGAATTTTATGATTTTATACGCGGTACCAGTAAAATTACAATACCTTTTTACGACCAAAGATTCGAAAATAACCGAAAAACACAAAAACACCTATTTTTATATTTGTAAGAATTTACCGAGATTTTTTATTAAAAACCCCACACAAATGTTCTATTTAATAATTATGTCACAAAATAGAACATATTCTGTATTTAAGAACTTTAGAGGTTCTTTTTTTTTTTTGATCGGACAAATGCCGTGCCATTTGAATTGCATCATTAGAAGAAATTGTGATATTGGTATATTATTTTATACACCAGAATATAAAATAAATATAAATTATATTATGATAGATGATACAAAAAATAAATAAAAATAAGGTATCCCGCCGTAACAAAAATCTTATACAATATAAAAATTGTAGCAAAAAAAAAATAAAGGTTTTTTTTGTTTTGTTTTAATAATAAAAGTAAAAGTTTCCATTTTGCCATTTTACTGCAAAAAAAAAAAAATTGTATTTTATAAAGAAATTGTTTTGTATTTGTGTATATAATTGAATATATATATATTTTTAGTGAATGTTGTCTTCGCCGACACGTCGTCATTATATTATAATGCACAACAACATAAGGGAATTATTTAAATTATTATGTATTATTATTATTGAATGGTAAACGGATTTGAATTGTACACGCAAAGATTCTTGTTTTTTTTTTTTGGAATTTAACATGGGAATAATTCTAACGATGCGGATAATCGATTATGTTTAAGGGATACAGTTTTTTCTTGCCAATATTTTTAAGAAGGCACTCACAAGTCAAATCATCTCATCAAAACGATAGTTATAATTAAATTAAATTATCAACAAAAACAGTACAGTAATTTGTTCATCATTATCATTCTCTGTGTATAAAACAAGCAATGCAACAAAAACTTTTTATAAATGATTTATGTAAATAAACATTTATTAACAAATCATGTTTTCTTTGTATATATAAGATTAATTTTTCCATCATCATTAAAATATATAATATATAATTGCAATAATTCTCTTATATCTCTAAAAATCTCGTTCTACTAATATAAATATAACAACATAAAATTATCGAAAAATTGTTTTAAAATAAAATTATATTATGTACAGAAAACTAAATAATAAAATTAAAAACGAAAAAAAACTTGTTTAATTATTTACCTGTATAAATAATATTTCATTATTATTGTACATTTTACAATAAAAAATATAAAACTATATAAATGACCTTTCGCAGGTATGGTGGTGGTTAGTATATATAACGAGGTGCACACGTTAATATACAAATACAAATTCATAATTTTTTAACATTATTTATATATATTTTAAATAAATTTGTGTGTGTGTTTATGTTTTAAATGTAAAATAAAATATAATACACAACATTCGTACAATATTGCAATTGCTTTTATACTTTTACAAATAAACAAAACACAAAAAAAAATATGAGGGATTTTGAAATCTCATTGAAAATTTCATAATATTATAATTTATTTTGAATGTAAATTAAAAAAAAAAAAAAACAATTTTGAAGGATTTTAATTTCTGCATTCTATATAAATGTGTGTATGTATGTAAAAATGTTATATTATTTTGCGTTATGTTGATGCTAAGAGTAATATAGCAAAAATCTTTTAAAAACAATAATAATGATAATAATAGTAGTAATAACAAGAATAAATAAAAACATAGGAAATAATCGGACATTTATGTATTCATGTCTGCCTTGGAAGTAATTATAATTATAATATTCTCCGCGAAGTCAGTCAATATATATATATTGTAGTATAGTCAACATGCACACTTACTTACACAGTCATCCAAATGTGTGTTAAAATACTTCTTTTTTTTTCGGTAGAGATTTTGCAAATAAAAAAAGCTGTCTATACACGGACAATTTCACATTGCTTTCATTGCTATTGCATTGGAATTTGGCAAGGAACAATTCTTGAACTATTTTTTTTAACCAAAATATCTGTATATCTGTGTATATATGGTTAAATGAGATAATTTTTTGTGTATCAGGGTCTTTATCAATCTTGTGGTATACATAAAATAGTTAAATATATATAGATCAATACACCATTAAAACTTAAATTAATTATCATTAATCACATTGCAAAAAGTAAAATAAATACAATAATCTTTAGTGTTTTATAATAATAATAGTAATGAACCAAAAATATTTCCTTAAATGGTATTGAATTGTATATTTACTATTCATAATGTTCTAAATATTATTCTAATGCGTCCATATAATAAACACCTATATATTTCTATATATACTATATACTAGTACTAATACATCTAATGATAAAAATTGCAATTAAAATTAATTTATACGAATTTCACATAAAGGTCATCATCAATAAAAATATATATATATATATATATAAATTGATATAAGATTTCTTGAAACCCCGATTATTAATTTGAAATAACAAAATAAAAAAAAATAATTGTGTAATTGAAATTGTTCTTTAATACAAATACAATTTTCATAGATCTACAAAACAATTAGAAATTTTATTATACTTTTCTTATTATATATCTGGAAAATTTTACAAAAAATTATCTCTGGGTCTGGGATTTCTTCCAATTTCATTACAAAATAGTTTTTAAAATGATTTACGATATTTATAACATATTCTAAATGATCGCTGTACAATATTTGTTGAGGTTTCCCTTGGACGAACTTGGTCAGAATTGAGAATTTTCCCAAGAATTAAATGATTTTTGGTATATTTTTTATGGAAATCTTTATCAAAAACAATTCCTGGGGGGCGATTACTTGAAAATTCGTAGCTCAATCGATTTGAAAATGTTACATGGTATTTGTAATACATTCTTAAGGATCTCTAAAAAATATTTGTTGGGGTTTCCATAGAAGAATTTGGTCAGAATTGAAAATTTTCGCAAGAATTAAATGATTTTTGGTATATTTTTTATGGAAAATTTTATCAAAAACAATTTCTGAGGGCGATTACTTGAAAATTCGTTGGCCAATCGTTCCGAAAATGTTACACGGTATTTGTAATACATTCCAAATGATCTCTGTAAAATACTGGATATGGTTTCGTTGGACAAACTTGGTCAGAATTGAGAATTTTCCCAAGAATTAAATGATTTTTGGTATATTTTTTATGGAAATCTTTATTAAAAACAATTTCTGAGGGCGATTATTTGAAAATTCGTTGCCCAATCGTTTTGAAAATGTTACACGGTATTTGTAATACATTCTAAATGATCTCTATAAAATATTTGTTGAGGTTTCCCTTGAAGAACTTGATCAGAATTGAGAATTTTCCCAAGAATTAAATGATTTTTGAAATATTTTATATGAAAATCTATATCAAAAACCATTTCTTAGGGGGATTTCTTGAAAATTCGTTGCCCAATCGTTTTGAAAATGTTACACGGTATTTGTAATACATTCTAAATAATCGCTGTAAAATATTAGATAGGGTTTCCTTGGACGAACTTGATCAGAATTGAAAATTTTCCCAAGAATATCATGATTTTTTTGTATACTTTATATGAAAATCTTAATCAAAAACAATTTCTGAGGGCGATTACTTGAATATTCCTTTGACCAATCGTTTTAAAAATGTTACACACGGTATTTGTAATACAATCTTAATGATCTCTATAAAATATTTTATGGATTTTCCCCAAGAATTTCGAATGATTTTTAAAATGTTAGAATTTCCTACAATTTTTTTCCATAATTTAATTTAAAATTTTCAAATACAATACAATTTTATATATACATATACATACAATTATTATTTGTATATTATTAAAAGAGAAAATTATATATATATATATAGATATATATAGTAAATTATTTATTATAAAATATGATAGATGAATAGACGACGACGACGATGACGACGGGATCATTATATAAACATTTTTGTAGATTGATTAAAAAAAAATAAAATATTTTTTTTGCATTATTATACTTAAAAAAAAAATTATAAACAATTATTATTTTGTGATATCATTTCACAAGCACAAACACAGGTATTTTTGTTTTTTGTACACATATTTTTTTTTTTTTCAATTGAATTGTCTACAACCTTGACCTGAATCTATTGTATATAACATACGTTCATATACTGATATATAAATATATATCTATTATACACTTATATTCATATAATACACATATTCTTTATATTATATATATATATCATCATCTAATAACTAAATATAATTACACACATTTACATTTACATTTTTTTTTATTCAACAAAACTTTGGATGAAACTCGAAAATAAAAACAAAACAAAACGGTTGTATATATTTTATACATTAGATATAATATAGAAATGTTTAACCGTTTAATCATTTAATAAAATAAAAAAAACCGTTGATCTACTGAGCTGTTTGCATTATTTTCTTCATTATATTATTGTGTATGATATTCGTATATCTTCTATTATATATACACAGGTATATATATATAATATATATTCAGGTGTATTATATAGTATAAATATATATATAAGAGGGCCTCTATATAATAGCAGATATATATATGTAGTATAAAGTATTCATACGCATTTCTTTCGCATATACGAGTATATAAAATGTTGAAAAAAAGAGGTCATTATACTTTCATTTAATATATATATATATAAATGTGAGATAAGATATTACATAAATTCTAAATATATATAAATGATAATTAGAGTTTTTTTTACATTTTATAATTAATTTTACAGAGTTATCGCGAGTTATTCGAATACTATTTGTTTAAAACCATCTCCCACCTCTGAACAATCTCAACATAATCATTAACAATTTATTCAACAAACAAAATTTATCGGAAAATTGAGGTTAAATTGTGGATGAATTAAATCATTTATAATGCTATTTGATGTTAAAATTGAATGAATTAAATATCATTAATGCTTGTTCTTTTGTTGAATGATTTAAAAAACAAAAAAATTCCATTAAAAGTGTCTATTTGGCAATTGCCTGTGCAATTATTAACAAGAAAATCATTATGAGACAAAAATTTTGAATTTGATTATTTTATTAAGAAAAATATATACATAAATAAAGAAACAAGAAAGAAGCAGATTTTTTTTTTTTTTTTTTATTCATTTTCCGCAGCATATATAATAGAAAATCAAATATAAATTTTAAAATAGATCTACCATACAACCAAAAAAAAAAAAAACAACTGTAAAATATTCATCATATTCACAAATATATAAAAAAAAAATAAAAAATATCCGTAAATATTTATTTTTAGAATTTTTCACACAAAAATTATATACTACATTTTTCTTTTATTCAATTTCATTTCATTTTTGTTTTTTTTTTTTTTTTTTTTGCTCCCCGATGGACCATTATTTATTGCGTTTTTTTTTTCTTTGAATTGTTCTTTTATAGGGTTTTTTTTTATATATTAAAAATATACTTCTTTTGAAACAAGGAGAGTGATAGAAAAATTCTGGAAATTTCATTCAGGTATAAAAAGAGAATATTAAATAAATATAAAAATATATTTAGATGGAATTTTCTTAATTTTTTTTAATATATTACAATTGTATTTCGATTAAATTTGTTCTTGACTCTTACAATGACTATAGAATGCGAATTTAAACTAGTCAATGGTCAATTGTATATATATATATATATTAAAAACGAATGAATTTTTTGTATATGTTTAGAGAGTTGCAATGGCATTGATATCTTTATTATTATTTTGTGATACAATTAATGTATGTTTTATTAAATGCTAAAAAAAAAAACAAATTATAAAATACTTGAAATAGCCTTAAAAAAAACTGATGAAAAAAAATTAATTAATAACATTATTAATGTATATTTTAATTTTTTTTTATTTTTTTGCGTAAATATATACAAATGAAAATTAGTTGTTAACCCGCGCGAGGTTATTATTCCTATAATTAATTAATTAATCAAATAAAAAAACCATATTTTTATGTATTCCGAAAAAGAAATTTTTGCAAAAATCAAATCTGACTAATTCAGAATAATGAATAATAGACAACGACTAAGAAAGACTAAGTATATTAATAAAGACGACTAAGAATATTTGATTGACATGTTTTAAGTGTTGTGCTTGTGCATTACCCAATCAATAGCCGCCAAAACGAAAATATATCATATAGATACTTTGAAGAAGAA
Organism: Dilophus febrilis; assembly: GCA_958336335.1. Lineage (NCBI taxonomy): Eukaryota > Metazoa > Arthropoda > Insecta > Diptera > Bibionidae > Dilophus > Dilophus febrilis. The sequence continues at coordinate 35,241,976 of OY284472.1, forward strand.
GTTAACATAGACATTTTTTATGGCAAAAATTAGGTTATTTTTTAAGGGGCGACGACGAATTCTTTTCTATGCGGTATATGCTCTATCTATATTTTATTATCTAAATATCCCCCGCACACACATTCACATTCACATTCGATAGCCAAATTAAATAAAAACCAAAATTATATTTTCTTCAAAATTATAATAATAGAAACAAAAAAAAAATGATTTTTTTATTTTTTTTTTTTTTTTGTATTTATTTTGGAATTCTTTTGAATTGTGATATTAACACACGCAAAATAATTTGCATAAGTATTTATTTATTTTTTATTTTTACAAAATCTCACACGTAAATATATAATAATAAAGAAAAAAAAAATTTATTCATTATCGTGTATTGGTATATAATATTTTTGAATGTATTGTATTTTGTGTTGTTGATGCGGTGACACTAAACCAAAAAAAAAAAAAAAATATGAATATATAATGAAGAAAATAATACATCAGTTTTGAGTTTGACCCAAAAATAACCCAAATTTTGTTCTAGGTGAATGAGAATAACAAAAAACACAAAAATTTTAACACCTCTTGGCATATGGATATATATATAACGATACCGCCATATATATATATATAAATTTTCTTTCATTTCATAGTTTGTCAAGTTTTCTTCAATCTTCTTTAATAATTTAATTTGAATAATATTTTATTTTCCTTGACTCTTTTCTACACACAACTTCAAAACTTCTCGACAAAACACACCAACAAAAGAATATTCACAAAATATATATAATATTTGTATAGTCTCATATACATATTTTATAGTATGGCAATATTGATTGAAATTTTACATTTGTTTGTGATCACTAAAAAACAATAATGGTTGGATCGCTTGCTGGTGGATAGAGTAACGAAATATATATATATATATTTATGTATAGACACCGTTTAATTTTCTATTTTTTTCTATATATTTATATATGGGAATTGGGACAATGGGGTTGTTGTGTTTTTTTTTGATACGATGATACATTATATTATATATTGAAAATGAAAAAAAAAAAATTGTAATCATTTAAATTATAAAGCTAATTCAGTGTCCTTTATTCATGTCAACTTCTGAATGGTTGTTTTGAAAAAGGATTTATATTCGTAAATGTCGTGAAATTTTACAAGTTACAGAACAATGACTTTTTTTTCTAGAAAAAATTAACATTTCAAATAATATTTATTCTATATGTTTCCCACTTCCTTAAAATTATGTTCGTTAACCTCTGTTTTGGGTCAAAATTTGACCAAACATGATTTTTTCATGATTCAAATAATTTAGCAACGAATGCCGAATTTAAATTATCTACTTTAACTGATTTTCTAATAACGAATCATACGCTAAATATGTTATTTACAATAAGTTAATTTACATTTTCATGATTCTAATTAAAATTTTATCCGAAAATCTCTATTTGGAAACGTTCTTTTTTTGTTCTAACAGAGGATAACGGATCAAAACTATAGACCGGAGAGACTAATTTTACATAGTTCTGAATAAAATACAATTGTGAAAATTGTGTTAAAAACTAATAAACTCATCATCAAGACACAAACAAAATATAGATTGCGCTATCATTGAGATTATTTATTATAGTTTACGAGAAAAATGGTAGAAATTGGTAGACAATTATAATAGCATTCTACGATTCTATCCCTAGCATATTCTATCGTTCTACGGTTAAAAAAAAAAACACAAATAATTTGATTTATTTTGTCGAAATGAAATGTTTAATAATGAATCAATTAAAATTCAAATATTTTTTGTAGTAAATGCCGGGGAGGGTTAACATTTTATTGTATCCAATATATTCAATATATTTTTAAATATTTTAAGTTAATTTTTGATGTTTTTATATTAAGCAGAAAAAAAATGGTCCTTTATGACAAAAAATACTGAGACTTATGACAATAGATACTGAGACGGACATATAAAGCCAAAGAATTATGTTCAACTCATCGGTAAAGCCAAAGTTTATGTACATATTAAAAATATTATCCGTATAGAAAAGTCGATTTCCGGCGATTGTTTAGAAAAAGAAAAAATTAAATCACAATCACAAAAATAATGTATCATAACGACAGTGTAAGGATCTTTGCACGTCCAGTGTTGAGATTTTTCGTAGAAGAAGAAGAAGAAGATGTTTAATTCAAAAATGTATAATTTCAATCTTCGGAAATGGGATTAAGGGTAAACGAGGAGAAAACCAAGTATATGATCGCACCAACGGTTTATGGCACCAAAGCATCAAAGCGTATCAATTGGTCAGAACAAATATGAAACGGCGGACAGGTTTAACTACCTTGAAAGCAGCATAAACAGCGAAAATGATATAGCGGAGGAAGTTCAATCTCGGATTGCTTCGGGGAACAACGCCTTTTACGGTTTGCGAAAAATGTTCTTCTTGAAGACATTGAGTAAAACATTTAAACTAAAGCTGTATCAAACACTGGTTCGACCAATTGTCACCTACGGTTCTGAAACGTGGTGCCAACGAACACAGGCCAACGAACGGCGACTGCGACTGGAGGGTACGAAAAGAAAATACTACGCCTCATCTTTGGACCGACACAAAGGAAAGGGGATGGTGGCGTAGGCGGTTCGATTTCCAGCTATATAAATTATATACCGAACCCGACGACATCGTTCGGTTTATTATCGGATTGGTCGCCTGAGGTGGTTCGGTCATGTGGTGGTACGAATGGATGGCGATCGTATACCGTCAAAAATGCTGGACAGCAAACCAGACGGATCTAGGGGTGTGGGAAAAGAGAAAGGAAGAAGACGGGGTAGGTGGAAAGATGAAGTAGAAATGGCTTTCCGGCTGGCGGACATTGGCGGTAAATAGGTCCGGTTGGAGGAGGAGGCTGTTAACGAATTAAATTGGGTGAAGAAAACATCAGAACTCTCGCCAAATGATATTTTGTCTGAATCACATATAGATTAAAATGATAAAACATAGAAGTTGGTCAATGTGAAGGTTGAATATCCACAATCCTGATTATTATAAGAAATTATATAGTGAATAGTTTTCAGTATCGCGGATAATTTTGTTCACAAGATTTAGAGGTGATGGGATGCGGTCCGACCGTAAGAGGGCAATACAATTTTTGTGAGATATACCGTTGAAGTGTGCACAAGCATTAATACATCGAATAGAAAATTTTGCTTTTATGTTTATGTGTGAATTTTTTCCTTGTAAAAATCTTAATTTTTTGATTTTGTAAAGTGGTAAAATGAGTAAATACGCATGGATATCGCAAGATCCACCATTAAATTAGATAATGTTTAGCGCTATACAGCTAATAATAATGTTCATGTTCAATATGCTACTGTGACTTGCTAATTTAAATTTATTTTATGAAATTTACTTTTTTTGTTTTTACTAAATTTTACAAAGTGCATTTCTTTATTATCTAATATTATCGATAGTATTTTATTTTACTAAACAAATGTGTTTTTTTTTATTTTTATTTTTATAATCAACTGGTGAATTAATTTTGTTTGTAGTGCAAGAGAATACAAAATATATATTAAAATAGTAATTTTCCGATCAAAGTTAATAATTGTTAATATATTGGGTTATGTTGTTGATTGGTTGATTGGTTGGTTGTTTGGTATACATATAATTACGAAGCAGTATTTATTTATTTTTATTTTTTTTTTGTGTGACGTATATTCACAATTTATTGAAATTAAAAAATATATATAGATATTTAAAAGAAAAATACAAGTTTTTTTTTTTTTTGTTTTTGATATATGTTTTACATTTATTTATTGATTGCAACAACGACGACGACGACGAAATCTTGTTATAATAACTCGAAAACTTTATTTTTTTTTAAATGGAGGAAAGTTTAAAAATAATATAATATAGAAAAAAATAAAAAAAATAAAAAATACGAAAAAAACGAAATAAATCGAATGTAGTTTTGTCAGATATCTCTATATATATATAAAATATTTTTTTATTCATTGTTCATATATGCAATAATATTAAACGCGAATGTAATAAAATAATCAACGATTTAGATTGGACAATTTGTTGTGTGGCTTTATTTATATTCATACATTTTTTATATAAATACATACATATAGAGGAATATAATAACTATTTTTTTTTTTTATTTATTTATTATTTATTATTTATTATTTATTAGTATTATTATTATTATTTAAAAGGTTGTACAGAACTTGTTCGTTGTGTTTTCGTTGTTGTTATTATTATTATTATATAAATTATTTAAAAAAAATGCAGAGATTGTAATTTTTTTTTAATTTTATTTTGGTTTATATAATAATAATTATAATAATAATAATTTTTACTATCATCAAAGTACAACACAAAACAGACACAGAAACAGACAAATTTTGGTGTGTGATAACAAAATTTGATAAATTTTCTAGTTTAATTTATTCACCTATACAAAAATTTTCCCAAAAATTTCTTCATTTATAAAAAGGTATGTACAGACAAAATTCCGGTATCCATCATAATATGGACAGGAAAATTATTATATAATATTAAAGTTATTCATTTAATTAGTAGTACAAGGTGATTAAAAGATCATTAACTTAATTGACAAGACAAGACTAGTTTTGGAAATGGGTGGATGGAGGGGGGGTAAATGCGATATTATATATTTAAATTATTATATGAATTTGAATTTGAATTTTAGTTTATAAATAAAACTATAATAACTTATTGTTATTATAAAAATTTCAAGAGAGTAAATTAAAAATAATAATCAAATATTTTTATTGATATGAAAAAAATGGCACATATTATAATTTTTCAAAAAAATTAATATACCTCATTAAAAATGGTGAAAGTTTTTTTTTTGTTATTTTTTATAATTAATAATAACAAAAAAAAAAAAAACAAGTATTTTTACAATAAAATAATAATAATAAAATTCATAAATTTTAGGGGTAATTTTATTATTGATGTTAATAATTTTTTAATCGTTATCTTATAACTATACAGTATATATATATATATATCTATAGATAATGGAGAAACCATAATAAAATCTCTGTATAGTATAGTATTTCGTTTAATTTGTTGATATTTCAACGATGTCATCACATTCTTCTATATATGTAGATTTTATTTATATCTTTTTATACAAATTTTTCGTCGTATCATCGTCGTCAATATTATTACAATTATTAAATCGATACTGTGCTTATTTCATTATATATTTTTATACTCTGTCTTTTTAATGTGTATCTTATATATATTTATATATACAGGTATGTAGCATATGCAGAATGTATAGCAGCAGCTATATATATATTATTAATATCTGAAACTGAATAAAAAAAACAACACTAAATGGTAAAGAGAAAACCAGTTATATTCATAGTTTATATACATTTTGTATTTTTTTGTAATTCAATCATTCGATTTAAACGTGATTTTAATGTAATATATATATATATATATATATTTATTTTTAAATGTATAAATGCAATTTGATTGTTGGTAAATGTGGATAATAAAGTGATTTAAATTAACAAATAACAGAAGAAACAAAAAAAAAAAAAAATGATATTCATATCATGGCTAAATGCTAATTTTTATTATGTTTGTTGTTCCTTCGATATTCAGAGTCTCACAAAAATCAAAAAAAAAAATAAATAAAAGTTTTTGAAACATCATAAAAAGTAAAAGTAAAAAAAAAAAATTTAAACAAAATAAACTTAAAAAACTCCTTTATAAAGGGTGATTATTTTTAAGCTATTATCTTTTTGGCAACACTGCGGTTTATACAGCTGACTCACACGTTTCATGTTTTGTTTCACTGTCAAACATCTTCAGTTTGGTCTATAATTTAACCATGAACAAACGTCTTACAAACGAACAACGCTTGCAAATTTTATGTGAATTTTATTATCAAAATGCGTGTTAATCTGTTAAGAAAGTTCATCGCGACGAATTGTGTTCAGCGACGAAGTTCATTTTTGGCTCAATGGGTACGTGTAAATAAGCAGAATTGTTGATCAGAATTGTGAAGTGAATATCAGCCAGAAGCATTGCAACAGTTACCAATGCATCCAGAAAAAGTCACAGTTTGGTGCGGTTTATTTCTGGTTGGTGGCATCATTTTACCGTACTTCTTCAAAGACGATGCGAATCGTAACGTAAATGGTGAATGGTGAGCGCTACCGTGAGATGATATCCAACTTTTTTTTTGGCCAAACTGCAAGATCTTGACTTGCATGACATGTGTGGTTTCAACAAGACGGTGCCACATGCCACACAGCACGCGCATAACAATGGACTTATTGAGAGGCGAGTTCGGTGAACATTTTATTTCACGTTCGGGACCGGTCAATTGGCCGCCTAGATCGTGCGATTTAACGCCTTTAGACTATTTTTTGTGGGGCTATATGTTAAAGCTCATGTCTATATACAGACAAGCCCGCTTCAATTGACGCATTGGAAGACATTGACATTGGAGCATTTATTCGTGTCGAAATACCGGCCGAAATGTTGGAAAAAGTATGCCAAAATTTTGAAAACTTACCTATAGCTTTTAAAAAATCACCCTTTATAAATAAAATAAATCTATTTATTTATGTAATATACCAATAATAATAATAATAATAATAATAATAATACTTCTTAAATTGTTCGACAAGAAGATCGACAAGAAATGGTTAATTTTCAATCAAAAAGATTCATAAAAACATCATAAATATAGCATGGATGGCATCCACAATCTATATTGCAAGTAGTCGCAGGTTCAAGTCTTAACCTATACATATCCTACTCTAATTTTAATGCTAAAAATACCACAACAGCATCGTTGTGTTGGTGATATCGGTCCTTTTTACATTCCATCAATCAATCAGTTGATTTTTAAGGGCAGTGTTTTAAAGGGTAATTAAAATATGTAACAGTAACATTCAGATCCGAAAATAACTTTTAGAATGGAATTATCGAACAAGTCTTCGGAAATACTAAAAATCTAAATCTATATTATTGCAAGATTTTAAAGGATTACGTATAGTGTGTGTGTGTGATATTAACACAAATTTATAATTAAAATTACCTAAAAAAAAGGTTAAATTTTTCATATACCATAATAATATTTGTAAATAAATGGGAAATTCCTTCACACCGCTTTTTTTCCTTAATAAAAAGATTTTCCAAAAAATGGAGACTTGAATTTAAGAGTTTATATCTATATATATATATATATATATAAGATGAACATCATCAAGGACGATACTTGGAGGCTGTGCCACACTGTCGAGGAGGAAATTACGAAGTACATTCGGTTAGAACTTAGAAGCTTAGAAGCTTAGAACGTTAAGCTATATCAGGTATACAACTCGGAACCATTGACATATTATTTCCATTGACCACGGAAATTATGTTCAAACATATCATTTAATTGGTCAGGTTCATGAGCAGGGTCAATAAATGTATGGAACGTGTAGCATAATTCAAGTATTTCGGGGATTTAGTAACTTAATAATCTAATGTCCAAAAAAAAAACAAATCGATTTCTAAGGAATCAACGCAGAATTAAAGAATCAAAGGAAAGTGTTTACACAAGAATATATTTAGTATATATTTAGAAGTTTTCATAAAACAAAAAAAAACACTTCGTTTTTTCACATCTAACATGAAATTCTTTCATTTCAGTGCTTGGATAACAACACCAAAAAATTGTTGATATTTATTACAGGAAATCACTTGAACTTTTATCTTCCCAGTCATTGGATCCCAATCAATGGAAGAAGAATGTATTTATTCTAAAGAAGAGACCTTGCGTGAAAGCGAATATGACCATTAAATTGTAGAAAAAATAATCACTTCTGAATAACATTCAGAATTCTAAATAATTCATTCAATGAATCCCCGGTAATTTCTTTAGAATAGATTTTTCTTTTACTGGAAAAGGATAGGCAAAAAATCACTCCTTAAAAAATTGGAATAACACGAAATCATTTTATTTTATACTTATATTATGTTTACTAACTAATTTAGCAAAACTTAATAAATAATTAAATTGCTGAATTGAATATATAAAATTTTACAAAAGGTCGTGAGATTGTAATTAATTGATAATTTTAAAAAATAAATCCCTAAAACTAACACAATATTAATTGGCTAAATCAACAACAACAACAAATATACCTATTTATTTCTAATATCTTTTTATCTTTTTCTTTGTAATATAGTTTATTTATAATTATAAAATAGAAAAGAAAAAAAACCCCCAAAATACAATAAAATACCCAACGTTTTGATACACGCGGATAAGATAAAGAAAAAATATCTTATCTTTAATAGATTGTGTTCGTTGTGTGTGTATGTGTGGTGGTTTTTGAGCGTCTCTTATTATTATTATTATTATTATTATTTGGAATGGGAAATAATAACTATTATTATGATTATTATAATTTACACACCTTTTAAAACCATTTAAATTTGTACATATTTGAACAATAATAATTGTTTGTGTTATTTTAATATACATTTATGCGACGACCAATCAATCAATTTTTTTCAATTCAAAATATTAATTAATTAAAAAGCAAAAAATATAATATATTAAATATATACAATCATAAAACATTTTTATATTATTAACAAAACTAAATGTAAGTGTGTGTATAAATGTTAATATGATAATGAAAATAATAAAATTTGCAAAATATATTGAAATGTGGCAAAATAAAAAATTAGTTATTTAATAATAATTGTAAGATGGAAACATTTGTTTTTTTTTTGGTTTTATTGGTTCTAAAAGACTTGGTTTTTTCCACCCCAACCCCGTTGGAATTTGAACGGTTTCTTAAATTGAAGATTAGAATTTTACCGGACAGATTATGGATCGATTATTATTATTTATTTATAAGCTTTCTTAAGTATTCCATAAAGTTTCTCAATTTTAGACACGTTGAAATATATATAAATATAAATATTCATCAATAACATACACAAACACAATACATATTAAATGTCTCGGTATTTTCTTATTATCAATTAATGTGTGTGTGATAATTAGATTTTGAACTTATATCTTATTATTTAAAAATTAATATAAATAAATTATTTTGTTTTTTTTTTTGTACATAAAAGATAAGATAAATTATCACCATATAAAAGATATTCATATTTAATTTCCTTTTGTTTGTTTGTTTGATAAATTTGTTTTTTTTTTTTTATATACTTAGGTGTATAAAAGACGTATGATTATAAAACAACAGAAAAAATGTTGTTTGAGTTGAGAATTACATTTAATATATATATATATTAGATTTACAAATGTGAAAAATGAGCTATCCTATCATCAACAATACAGACAATTTGACATTATATGGAAGTTATCAAATCAAATTTTAGCTTTCAAGTTTAAAAATTATATTCATATATATGGAATGTTGTATTTAAAAAAAAATTTTAATATATATTTCAAACAAAACAGAGTATTATACAAAAAGTTAACCCAATTATCAATTTATGGACCGGTACACATTAATGGTTATATACAAAAAAAAACAATGAAATCATTAGGTAATTGGTATAGAACATTACAAATGTATTGGACCATTGGAAATGAATTGTTTTTTTTTTAAATGTACTAAATAAAACACTTAAGAACTTAAAGGTATTTAGAGTAAATTAAAAATACATTTGTTATAATCATTTTGATGAAATAAGAAGAAAAAAAACCTATGCTCTTGAATTATTATCTATATATTGCATGGATGATAAAATCTTATTAATGAATTTTACTTATTAATGAATGAAATGATTATTTATTTTTGTCGCCAACTTACACATACAAAATTTTCACAAAATTGAATTTTATAAAAGGGTAAGTTTAAACGAAAATTGTATAAAGAAGACGACCACCAACAGGACAATTAATACCTCATCTGCTAAATTAGTCGGCAATGCTCATGATATGATGACGGTAGAAATATGGGCGTGCCGTTAAAGAAGAGTTTCTGTTTTCTTTTTTTTGGAACGTGTTGGAACTTTCGTAAATGGGATTAAAGGAAAACCAAGTATACGATGATCGGCATCAAAGTAGTATTGTAGGTTTATGGCACAACACGAAATCGTATAACAATTGATCAGAATAACTAAGAAATGGCAAGTTTACTGATTTTTGATGCCGCATAACCAGTGAAATCAGAGCGTAATCTGGGATTGCTTCAGGACATTTTATTAAAAAAACTGACAGAAAATGGTTTGTTATATCCAACACTTTCGTTCGACCAATTGTTTAATTTTGGATTTTCTGAAACGCGTACATCGTACATGACACAGCCCAAAGAACGGCGTCTAGGAGGGGGGGGTTTGAAAACATAATATTACGTCTCATCTTTGGACCGACAAAACGGTAAAAACAGTAATGAAATCTATAAAATATATGTGGTGGCGAACCAGACGACGACGTTCAGTATATCAAGCAAGATTGACCACTTGAGATCGTTTGATTGATCGTTTGGTGCATTCGGATGGCGATCATATGCGGTCACAAATTGCAGGTGACGGTAAACTGGATAGATGAAAGAGTGTTGGTACGCAGCGGGATAAGTGGAAATATGAAGTGGAAGCGGACATTCGGGCTATTGGACTATCCTATCCGGCTGGCGGACGTTGGCACTGAATGTTGGTTCATTTGGGAAGACTGTTGTATAGATGTTGTAGGTAGTATAGATGCGAAAAAGACTAAAGTATATTAATTTTAATGGTGGAAGTGGATAAAAACTCTTATATTTTATTGTCATATAATCATTTTTATAAGTCTACAATACCAAATTTCATCAAAATCATACAAAAAACAAAGTGTTTCTATATATAACGATTGGGTTTTATGATTTATCTAGTTGGAAGGTAGACAGACAGACTTTATGGGATACAAAGCATTCAGATCATTCATAATTGACTTATAAAACCCATGATACGCAAACAAAAACGTTTCATTTTTGAAGGGATTGATAAAGGTGGAGACCGTAGTTAAAAAAAAAATTGGATTGGTGGTATATAGCAATGTTAATCGAAAAATATCGTGAATGGAATTGTGAACTTTTTCCAAGCAACCAAACCAAACGATCAATTCAATCAGATTCAACATTCCAAAATAACTAACCAAAACCAAAAACTAAAAACAATGAAATTCAAGTAAAGGTGTAAAGCGGTCAGAATGAATGATAGACAACAAATGGAAAAAGCATTGCGAAAGCATTATGATAATACAATCTTTGGTGTTGTCACTGTCACTTGTTGTTGTTGTCAGTATTCAACAATTATTTTGGATATCGCATCAATTCTTGAACCGTTCTATAGTCAAAAAACGTACTGTTTTGTTTTATAGTGACCCTAAAAAAAAAAAAATTAGGTAAACTTAACAGAAATTTCTAATGAATTACATATAAAATGTAATATATAGCATGAAATACTACTTGTTACAAAACATAATTTCATTTTACTCTATTTCTCTATACAAATATATTGCTATTTCTAGATTCTATTACACAAAATACCGCTTTCTGGGAGTGTTAAGTCACCACTCGGAATTTTACGTCTATAAATAGGGTTAGATTGAAATTTTAAAGATGGATAACAGACAGACAGAGATTATAATTTGTAATAATGTGTGAGCTGTTGTGATACATCCGCAAAAAAAATCATATAACAAAATATAAACAATCACATTAACATCCATATAAAAAAAAAAAAAAAAATAAAAACACGTTGCTTTTGCGAAATATATTGTTTTTCCTTATACAAAAAAAAAAAAGGTTATATTTATTTGTGCATCTGTTTGGTGTATTTCAAATATAAAAAAATAGTAACAAAACATGAATATATTGTAATATATAAAAATGGACTCAAAAAAAAAAAATCACTTTTTATTTTTACCAAATACACAGGAAATTTCAAATTTTTATTATAAATACATGTGAAATATTCCCTTCTTTCTTATTATTATAATCAAAAATCATCACGATTCACAAGGTAAAATAATTTTTAGTATATCAAAAGAAATGTAAAGTAAAGTAAAGTAAAGAAAAAAAAATGTTTGGTTAAAATTATGTGAAACAGCTGTTACCTGTGAATCATTGCATTTTTTATTTTACAAATGCATATAACCCTCCAATACATACATACATTTTATTTCGTTATTTCGTTGATAATGTATATATGTTAAATGTTTAACTTTTTGTTGTTATATTATTATAATTCTAAACACAAAAAAAAATATTTAAATTCTTTTGTATATGCAGGAAAAAAAAAAAATTTATTTTATATAAGGTAAACAAATAATAATAATGAATGTTAAGAGAATGGTGCATGACAAAATCATCAGTTTTTTTAATAGATCATACGTATATCGATATGTATATATATATATATATATATAATATTTAATTATTTAAATACCCTGAGAAATGTTCTGGGGGATTTTAGAGACTTTAGAAAAATATTATTATTCATGGGTAGAGACAAATAAAAAAATACCAAATTTTCTGATTTTTCTAGACTAATTTTTTTTTTTTTTTTTTTTTGTTAATTATACAACAGCATAACACAGTGACGAAATGATGAGATTGCGTGAGGATCAACACTTTGCTGAATGGCCTAAATATATATTTTGTTGTTGTTGTTGTTGGACTTTCTCAATTAAATAATGATATACAACAACAACAATAATAATATTATTTATTTATTTTTTTAATTTAGTATAGAGTTTTTATTTAGTAGGAGAAAAAAAAAATGTTATAACACTTTTTTTTTATATATTTATATACGTAGCCGTACACACATTATTCTACATAACACAATTGTGTGTTGTTGTTGTTGTTGTTGTGTTATTTATTTTTATTATTTTTTTTTTTTGTTATTTAGCTCTGTATATATAGTAGATATACAGATAGTATAGGTGCGTGTAACACATATTTTTATTGAACAAAAAAAAAAAAATAAAAAATTTAAATTATTTTCGTATTTTTTGTATGCGTAATCATCTTTTTAGCATAAAACACCTACATTTTCCTATTTTCTTTTTATTTTTGTTAAAAAAAAAAACAAGCGATATGAACAGCAGAACACCACCAATAATTTGCATAATGCAAATACTAATTAGAACATTAATCAGAGATTTGCATTGAAATTTTTTTTTTAAATCTTCTTGAATGTGATTTTTCATGATCATCGTGTGGTGTATTATAAGGGGTGGGAGGGGGTTTGTATTTTATTCAATTATTCATGGGTTGTTTTAACATCAACAAATAAAGTAATGGAATTGAAATGATATACCCATAGTTATGGGTAGTATATAGAAGGAAAACGATGGTGTCTACTTTTTTTTAATTTATAAACAATAAAGTAATATATATATATATAATAAGTCGTTCACGACGTAATATAAAAATTTTAACACATATTAAATTTATTATTATTATTATTTACATGTATTTATATTTACTTACAACAAAACAACAACAACAACAACAGACAATTTAAAAAACAACCAACAATAAAAAATACCTTGAGCAAAATTAAAAAAAAAAAAAAGAGAAAAGTATCAAAAACAACAACAACAGTATAATATATAGCAGAAAATTTTCGCAATAACGATGAAAATTTTCCTATCACATTATTATAAATATTGCATATTTAATACTACTGTAAATTATATATTCATTCATCCATCTCTATCCGTATATGCATCCATACAACCAAAAAAAAAACCGATTTTACATTTTCTTTCATAACTTAACAATAAAAAAATTAAAAAAAAAACCATAGTCATTTTCCCATGTGATATTTTTTTCTTTTAAAGAAATCCATTCATTTCGTTATATATATATATATATATATATATATATAAAAAAATTTTATTGATCCCATCATCATCGCAGTTATGTGTGTATTATCAGTCTTTAAAATATTATTTTTAAGAAAATCATAAATTGTTTTTTTTTTTTTGTTATGAAAATAATGTACTTACCGTATTTTTAATAAAATCCTCTATGGAACGTAAACATGAATCAGTTAATTTTACAAAAATTAAATCCTTATTTTCCTTGTTCAAGCAATTTTGTGACAAATCATATGAAATGCCTGTACATAAACCACCGGCCATCTTGAAAATAATAATTGTTGTTGCTTAATATTATTATAATAATGTACACACAACACAATATCCCAATCGTCCGTTTTCGTCGTCAATGTTTTTTTTTTTTTTTGTTTTATATATGCATATAATATAATATATAAATAATTATATATGAAAAAAATGTGCGAGAGTTGTGTGCACGAGTGTTTGTATGAGATTTTGTGTATGCGCATATATATATGAAATTATTTTTTTTTATATATTTATTTGTGTTGTGAACCGAACGTACATGAAAAATTAATTTCAAAAAAAAAAAAAAAAAAAACTTTGATTATTTTTCTATTTAATTCTTTTTTTCTTTTATTTTTTTATTTTTTTTTGCCACGTAAATTCAATAACTTAAAAAAATTATTTTTATCAAAGTAATAAACAAAAAAAAAAAAAAATATTAATAAATGAATGCACTATTGATAAAACTGAATCAATAATTGGCCGTGTTTTTCCAAAGGTTTTTCCGAATGTTTTCAACAATTACGCTACTCTATATACTATATATTTTACGCTGCTCTACCTACTTAAAAAAAATCATTCAATGGAAATTTTTTTTTTAAATTTTTTCTTTTGTGTAACACAACTCACAACAACAAATTACCACATTGACACTTTTTCAATATTATATATATATATAGATTAATGTAAAAATAAAAAAATTTGTTTTTGTTTTAATTAATTTATTACGTACACACTCCGCGCAATTCAACTTTCAATTATCTTAAAAAAAAAAATCAAATCATTAATTTTTTTCCCAATTCGAAAATTTATTTGCGATTTTTTTACCTAATATGGGAAGTAATTTAAAGAGAAATTTTTTTTTTTTCTATTTCTATTTCTATGAACATACCATCACCACGCACAACAAACTTTAATTTTAATTCTTTCTATAATTTTCTATTTCTTTTTTTATATCACCACACACAATATGAAAATAATTATAAATATTTTATTAGTTTATTTTTTTTTATAATATTAAATTCTTCTTAATAATTTTATTTTAATTAAAAAAGTAAATATACTTTTTGTATAATAAGTTTTTTGTTTTTGATTTTTTTTTTAAACTCGCGAAATTTGATTTTTTAATTTCCGTAAAAGATTTTATTTTAATATATATATTAAAAAAAAAAAAAAAATAGAAGAAACAAACACACACACCATCGACGTGTTGTGTTCACGACGGAGTCCGTTTTTAGACTATTGACGTTTAACGATGACGAATGACGATCGTAAATTTTCGTTTTTGGTTTTTTACTGTCAAATATTATTCGTGTATGTGCGAAATGTGCGATGAAAATGAAAATTGAGAGACAAAGTTTCGATGTGAAATTTATATGGTTTAATTTTAATTTTATTTATTAGGTTTTGAGACAGTTTCAATGGGTAATTTTCAATTAGAATTGATTATTTTCACCGGTTTAAAAGAAAAATAAATATTAAATTAAATTTTTTAAATGTATATATAATTTAATATTTATTATTATTGAAAAAAAAATCATAAAAAAAAAAAAATGTTTAAATTGAAGAAATTCTGACGATATAATTTGTTTTCAAAATGGCTTAAGAACTTTTACTATTTTACTATCAAATTAATGTATAATATCGTAATATATATATATATTTAATTTAATTCAAT
The DNA here is from genome assembly GCA_958336335.1 of Dilophus febrilis. Classification (NCBI taxonomy): domain Eukaryota; kingdom Metazoa; phylum Arthropoda; class Insecta; order Diptera; family Bibionidae; genus Dilophus; species Dilophus febrilis. The sequence goes on from OY284472.1 coordinate 35,257,793, forward strand.
AATAAGAACTCTTTATAATATCTATCTATTTTTCAAAATACGACTTATAGTATAACACAATTTTATCATAATTTATATGTTATTATATTATTTTCCTTTACGAAAACGTTGTCGTGCTTGGGCTTTTGAATAACGTGAACGTGAATTTTGTGGAGGATACTCACCACCACCACCGTCACCACTAACATTTGACCCTTTTTGACCATGTGGTGGTGCGGTTTGCGATTGTCTTGGATTTGTAAAACCTTCCAATAAATTAATGGGTGGTTCTAATAAGCCTCTATATTGTAATTTTTGATAATATCGATATGTTTTTGCTAATCCATAACATATACATGAAACGGTAATAACTAATAATACCATTAACGATGGATGTGTAATTGTTGGTTTTTTTGTAAATAGCTGATCACATATAACAATAATAGCACCAATAATAATTCCAATTCCAGCACCTAACCATGGAATGCGTTTTTCATCTAACATATATATATATATAGAAAATTACTTTTATATTGTATTAAATAGTAAAATATGGAATGAAATAAAAATTCTTACACATTGTGTCTAGATTACTAAGTGCCGCTACCTTTTTAGCCGTATTCAATATACTTAAATCGTCTGGTAAACAATGTAAAGCTCGTCCGTATGATAATAAAGCAAGATCATATTGAAAGGCAGCGGTCAGTACTTCGGCTCGACGAAAATGACCCTATATATATAAATAATATACAATAATCCATAAATGAAATATATTATTAAAAATAAATTCACAAATAAAAAAAATTATTTGTAAACCTTAGCCCATTCAGGATTCAATTGAATTGCTTTTTCAGCATCTGCATTTGCATAATAATAATGTTTCATTTTTAAAAATGCCAATGAACGATTACTATACAAAATTGGATCATTTGGTTGGATTTTTATAGCCTGTGTATAATATAACATTGCTTCTGCATAATTCTCCTTTCGAACACAATCATTTCCTTTATTTTTCAGATCATCAGCCGTTATCGGTTTATCTTCATCATCATCATCATTATTATTACTATTCACATTTGTTGTTTTCTGATTGGTATTATTGCCTTTATTGCGAACATCATCGTTACCACCACCTCCACCACCACCACCACCGGTAGTAGTACCACCAGTTGTTGCTTTTTTATCCGATTCAACCTATTTAAAGGGTTCAAAAAGTTTTTTTTTTTTTTTTATATCATATTTTTTATTCATCATTTTTGCATAATTAAATTATAAACAATATATTAAACAATGAAATGACGGACGTTGATGATGATGATGATTGATTTTAATTTTGCCGTAATGTACAAAAAAAAAAAAAAAACAATTATTATGTTTTATGTTAAAGAAAACACTTACCATATTCTGATTTTTTTTTTTTTTTTTGTTTTTAAAATACAATCACCGCAATAGCAGCAGCAGAAATAATATAATTAAATTTCAAATTTCAAATGATTTGCAAATGCCCAATAAATATTAATTTATCATAATTTTATTTAAATATTAAATTGTTAATTAAATTATAAAAAAACGAAATAAAAAAAATCAAATTTTTTTTAACACAATTAAAAAAAAAAAACATAAAACAACAACAATAACAAAAACAAAAGTGAAAAACCGCAATCAAAAAACAATAATTGACATATGAAGAAATCCACCTCTCTCTCTCTCTCTCTCTCTATATATATATATATTTCTTTATCAATGCAATGGGCACAAAATTCACGTATAGAGTGCAGGCGCATTCGGTTATAAAAAAAAAAAAAAATATATACCGATTAAAAATCGGTACGGTAGATGATTTTTTTTTTTATTTTTATTTATTATAATTAGACTAAATTTATGTAAAATTTAAATGCTCAATAAAATTTTTTAAACAACAAAAAACAGGTGGATCATCATTTTATTTAAATCATTTCAAATATATAAAATGTAAATATAAGGTTTTAAAGTGACCAAAACAAATTTGAATTCTTTAAATATAATAGTAATAATTTAAAATTCATTAATTTTCAAGAATTATTCTTTAAAATTGCATAATCGTTTGAATTTATTTATAAATTTTTGTAATGTACTATATTTAAATTAAAGGATATACCATAAATTTTGAAGGATTCGGATGGGGATTCGAAGGATCCGCCTTTTTTTCGGCGTTACATAAAAAAGTGTATTTAACTGTAACAATTAAAATTATATCTATATATATATAAATATTACAATTATTATAATAATTGTTTTCAATTAAACCTTTATTTGTACTTTTTAATTTACAATTTCCTGTATAAACAAATACAAATTAATGATCTTATATTTATATATATATTTTATATAGACTATACCAAATATATTATATATAAAATAACCATGTAACAGAAATATAGAGACGTGTGAATCAATCAATATAATATATGGCAATTATAACTGGAACAATATAATCAATTATCATTAGCAAATTATAATATATAGAGTAAATAATTCAAAAAACCTCTTTCGCATATCCATATAATACTAATCCATGAATAGATATATTTCATCGGGAGCGTTATAACGCATCTAAAAAACAAAAATATTCTTAGTATATTATTTTCAGTTAGATAGATAAAACTCATCCGTCTATATATAACTATCCGTCTTAAAATAAAACCAAAAGTGTTTTGTAAAACAACATATTATGTTTATAAATAATATAATTATTTTTATTATAACATTTGTGGCTGTTATCAAATGCCATACATATAATATTGGTGAATGTAAACCATTTGAATTGGTTAATAATTTTGATATAAGAAAGGTAAAGTGGATAACTCTGCAATATAACATTTTATTTCCCTGATTTATACAAAAAAAAAAACAAATTTTATATCACAGTTATTAGGAAGATGGTATGTAATACAAAAAACAGAATCACAAGCATCATGTTTAGTTTATAATATAACGGATTCGGGTGATTCGACAAATGATAGCCAATATTTTATTGAACAAATATCACAACATTATGTTGAGGGTACCCAAGGAGCACATTATTTAAAATATTTAACAAGTTATACGGGTGAATTAAATGTTACCAGTTGGTATGATAGAAATTTAAAAAAAATCAATTATGATATGACTATTAAATATCCATTTAGTAAGTATATCGTCGTACAATTATACAAGAAAAAATACAAGGAAATAAAAATATATAATTATCGTTTTTAGATTTTGCTGGTGGTTCATCGTTTACCGTATTTATGACCGATTATGCACGATATGCTGTTATTTATACATGTCAACGGATATTCTTTTTTCATCGTCAAAGTATTGCGATATTGTCACGTTCAAAATCAATTGAACCGGCCGTACTTCGTGATATTTATTCACGTTTAGATGCACGTGGCATTGATTTATTTAAATTAAATTCAATAAATCAATTGGACGATGAATGTTTAGATGTTAATCAACAAGAAATTTTTATACGTGTTAATCCTGAATTTATATCAACCATAAATATATTTAATAAAGTTAAAACAGCCGCTGAGAATTCCATTGATAATAAGGTAATTATATTTTTATTTAACACTTTCTCTCTATAAGCAATTGGACTGATGATGCGAGCTTCCATTTCCGCGCATATGATATAAAATATCGATTGATTTGATCTCGCATCGCAATTATACGAAATTCTGTTATGTATATATTACAAAATAAGATATATTTTTGTTGCAAAAAGTTGAGCCTTTCCTTTTTTTTTCGGCAATGCGCATTTATAATAACCATAAGATCCTATATTTTGAATTTAAGTCTTTTTTTTTTTTATTTTACCTATAAAAATGTTTATTTTTTAAAAAAAATTTATATAAAAAATATTCTAAAACAATCCAAAACACACATTAATTATTTATTACTTACAGATGCTTAATTATACAATGCGTAATATTGAAAATGTTTTAACATCAATAATTCAACCGTTAAACATTACCATGACCAATAATAATTATAACAATTTATCTAAACCGACAATAAATACTGGAATAAAATACATTAATAAAAATCCAAGTGATAATAATAATAATAAAAATAATAAGGCGATTATTGTTGATAGTCCTGGTGCGCCACGTGATGTCATCCAAAAAAATAACGACAAACATCCGGAACGTAACAATAATCAACAACAAAAAAACAATAAGAATAATAATAATAATAATAATGAAGATGAAGAGGACGAAACTGCTGACGATGACAATAATTCAACATCAGATAATAATGAATCATGGTTTTATGATATCAATTAATAATAATATATATATAATTTATTATTAATTACGTTTAATGTTAATCTGTAAGAAATTTTTGTAAATCCAATTATTAATATTAATATTTAACAGATTAAATATATCATATTTATTTTATTTCTATATATTTATTTATAAACACAAATGAAAATTAAAAAAAAAAAAATTATAAAGATACTTATAATAAAGAGATAGTTTATAAATATAAATTAAACTCTAACCCATTCAGCATCTGGATTATTTTCATTAATCGTTGCCATACGAACATTTTGTGGTGGTCCTTGCATTACAGAACTCGATGAATCATCATCTGATAGTTTATGATAAATCTAATATAATAAATATTTATATTTCAATATATGAAAATCGATCGATTATATATACACAATCATACATATATAATTATAGTATATATATGTTTAGAATTTATTTATAGAATAGCTTTTACAACACTGCCAACCTTTTTGCCAGCATCAACGGTCCATTCAATACCATCACCAATTTTTTCACCAGCTTTACGAAATACATTTGCAACACTTTGTGCTGTAAATGTATTTTGATCAATATGTATATTATAACCAGCCTCACCGGCATCTTTTGGACATCCCGTTTGATTAATTATACTCAATGAAAATGGGCTTACCGATGATTGTGATAAACGATTACGCATCTATAATTATAATAATAATTAAGACAATATATTATTAATTTAACATAACAAAATATATATATTAATCTTTATCTATTTAATAATAATACCTTTTCAATATAAATTTTATCCAATGTACGTGTACGTGATAATAATGTTGCACTTTGACGATGAGCTATTTTTAAACTTTGACATGTAAATAAACCAGCATAATTTTGATAATCGGTCATGAATACAACAAATGATGAATCACCACCAACACCTTAAAAAATATAACATATATAAAACATAAAAATATATCAAATTAATTAAGCCATAAAAGCCTATATAGATAAAGAATCTATACGCAGCTATATAGAGATCACTCGATCATTCGGTAGGAAATAAAACGAATTAATAATCCTTTAGATTTTTTAGATGATGATGATGATGGAGATGTAATAATCATCAGGAAAATATATGGTTGTGGTGAATTAATAAAATAAAATCAAATTTACTTAATGGAAATTTAACACGCATTTTTGCTGGTATATCATTATCCGGTACGGTAATCTGTCCCGTATAACTATATTCATGTTTAATCGGTGTCAATGTCAATCCAAAATGTTGTGATGTTTGTTCAATCATATATTCACCGGGTTCTTCACCCATTGTAATATTATAAATGATACATGGTGATGCCGTTGATGTTTTCTGTATTGCATACCAAATTCCAAGAAACTATAAAAAGAAAAAATTTGAATAAATTAACATTATTATATTTTAAAATGAAACAAACAAAACAAAATAAATATTTTGACGTCATAAATAATAATAAAATTAATGTATTGTGATAAGGTTTATTTAAATAAAAGGCTATCGCTCAAAAGAATATATAATTTTAATATATAAAAGAACTATATTTGATAAAATAAGAACAAAATATAGGAAAAAAAAAACGTTGCCGCAGTGAAATACACAATTGAAATAAGAATAATCGGGTGCGGGCGGGTGGAACCGCAGAAAAGGATTACGATGGACTATTTGGGGGGTTTAATTTTAGCACCAATTAACTATCTATCCTAAATGTACCATACACAATTCAAAATATATTCAAATTTATTCAAATTTATTCCTAAAAGAATGCAACGAATAAATGGATCGATCGTTTTTGGGAGTACGGATGAAAGAGTACAGTGCGATTAGAATCAATCCGTTTTTTTTTATCAAACTTTCCAGATTGAAAATTCCGGGAAAAAAACCAAGAAAATTTATCATTATTCCAATCAAACCTATCCAGATCTAAATGTTTCTATAGTCAATAATTGGTTAGAATAATAATATAATTGGTTATAAACAGAACGAGATATCTATAATCGTTCCTTTGGTTTATATAAGATGGGAGCTCCTGATGATGGATGCGGAGATGCGATCAGATAGCCTTTTCCCTGATATAAAAATGTGTGAATTTTGTACAAACAAAACCCTCTTCAGAGCCAACAGTAAAATTCACCGTTATAAAACGAAAATTTCCCGTTATAAAACGATTTATTTAGCATTTTTTTTATCAAACCTTCACATCCAAAAATTTCTTACCAAAATTGGTTAAAAACAGAACAGAACGAGATATCTTTCATTTCCAATCTCTTGTTTATTATTTATAAGCGAACTCCTGGATGGGATGGAATTAGAAAAACAGAAAAAAAATCCACGTTAATAAAGTCTTCTTCTATTTTTCCAATCAAACTTATCCAGATCGAAAATTTCAAGTCGCAATTGCGCGGTTAGAAAAATAACAAAAACGATAGAGATATCTCTAATTTGATCTTAATATAATTATACCTTTGGATTTGTATGGGAACAGAGCTCGCCTGCGATGATAGATGCGAAAATGGAATAATCATAAATTTGCCATATATTTTGTCAACTCATCCCGCGCGGCTATAGAAACGACAAAACAAAACCGAATGCGATATTCCATTTCAAGATAATCCAACTGTTCATCAATATACTAAATTCATATATTCAAAAAAAGATTATGTTAAAAAATTTCCCGCGAAATACCGAGAAAAATCAATGCAAAAATTGCGAACAAGAGACCATGGGAAACGGAAGATGTTTATTATTGATTTTTCCACAATAAATTCCTAGAAAAAAGGTAGATTTTTTTTCCTTCACAAAACGATAACTGGGATAATGCACTTTATAATGAAAAGTAAACGCGCATGTTTATAATTGAATCAATTTCGTGTGTGTGTGTGTAAAACCGTTATATATAAATAAACCTAATAATTTATAACTTACCGATCTCATTTCAAAACCAGACATTGGTTCAACCGATGGACATCCACCATTATGATAAGTATGTCCATTTACACTTAAACCAATAAATGAACTTGAATATAAAACACAAAATATTGATAATAAATTTTTCATTTTTATATTAAAAAAAAAATCACGTCTTATTTTGTAACAGTAACTTTATAATACACAAATTAATAATTTGTATTATTATTATTTAAAACACCGAAATGTTTAACAAAAAATAATTGCGGAAAATATAGTAGATGATCAAAATAAAATCTGTTGTTCTTCTTTTTTGCTCTTATCTATCGATTATGATAATTTTATAAAATATATAACTAATTAAATGATGAATATTATATACAAAATATGTATTATGATTAAAAATTTCACTAAACAAAACCGCGCGCGTTTTCAACACACAATGAATGAAACTTATCTCTTTAATAATATTCTGTTGGGATTATCTTTCATCAATATTTTTTTTATGTTGCTGTTGTGTTTGAAGATTTTATTTATTTAACTGTTTGTAATATATAATTTATATTAATATTTATATATGGGTGATTGTGATTCATATATACAAATAAAAATTGTATTCTTATTATTATATATTACAGCTAGTGAATGTATCTGGTTTATTTTGTCACAATCTACAATACAATACAAATATTAATATATACCAACAAAAAGAAAAAACTGGTATATTCAATGGAATGAAATAAATAAAATTAATTTAATAATTTTTTTTTAAATGAATCGTCATCATATATTATTATTATTATTTTGATGAATCATACATAATTTTATTTATTTCTTTCCTATATTTAACTCTCACATAACAAAATTTGCCTTAAACAATTCATAATATATGATTATAATAAAAACCAGTAAGTTTTTTTTTAATATAGTTAGTAAGTTATTTTTATGAATTTACGATGCATTTTAAAATATTAAATATTATACATGCTATTGTATTTTTACTTTTAAACATAATCGTAGTTTTTTGTTTTGTTATTTACCATTTTAGCATTACATTACATAGAGAAGTACCGCGCATTAAATAAATTTTTTAAAGTTTTCTTCTTATGAATTATATACCAATTTAAATTTGTATATGAATTGTTAATTAATTTATTTGTTGTTTAAATTCAATACCACGAACCATCCCCTCCCCTTCCCTAATTATGGTATATATTTAATTAAACATATTTCATTTTGTAAATTATATTATAGAGTACATGATTTTATATAAATAAATAATTAATTAATTAAATATAATATAAATACCTAATAAAATGATGATTATTTTGTTCATATTTCAATAAATACGCATACGTTTTAAAAATTCTCCTTGTGCCTTTGATTCTAATTCAGCCAATTGTTGTACAATTGGTATTAATTGAGTTACGTGTCCCGCATAACCAGTACCGATTTGTTTTAATTTTTCACCATAAACAACTTTACCATCAAATTCATTTAACGGTACTTTCATATCCTTATCCACTTGTTGTATTGTTATATTTAAATGCTCTTCAATGTCACCCAAATACTATACAGATAAATAGAAAAAAATTAATGAATAAAAATGATTTTTTTTTTCAATCAAATTACAAATTACAAATCTTACCGTTTTTTCATTATACCACATACAACATCCTTTAACATCCGTTAAATTTGTATTCCAACAATTTTTACCACGTGATGAACACCATTGTCCATGATACCAAACTTTTTCGGGTACCGTTGATACTAAACTAATTGCTAATCCCATACGTTCCGCCCGGCCAACCCTTCCAATACGATGTACATAATTTGATTTTTCATCCGGTAATGTAATATTTATTACTATAAAACAAAAAAAAAAAAATAAATGAATAAATGTTAAAGAACCAAAATTTAAAAAAAATTAAACGAAAAAACAAATTGAATGAATCACTTACTAAATGGTAATCCAGATATATCTAAACCACGAGCAGCAACATCAGTACATATTAAAAATTTAACATTTTGTTGTTTAAATGATTCTAAATTTGATTTACGTTCATGTGGTGGTCGATCACCATGTAAACAAACACTGCTGTATTTTTGTGCATTTATTTGACGAAAATATTTTTCTAAATTATCACAATCAATTTTTGTACGACAAAATATAATGGCACGATCCATTTTATGTTCATCAATAGCCCGTATACAATATTCACCTTTTAACATTTTAACAGCTTCCGAAAATGTTTCGGCTGTATTTGAACCGGGACGTACATTATCTTTAGCATGTACACTATCCGTTTGAATGTGACGACGTAATGTTTGCCAACTGGAATCCTTAATTGGATCCACCATTGTCACAACATGATGTACCGTTTCCGGTACAGAATCTTCACCCTTCAAATCGATCCACGTTGGAAAATGCATTAAACGTTCAGCCATTTTTTTCACTTCAAATGAATGCAACGTTGCACTGCATACAATCATTTGTAAACGACGTCCATCTGTTGTAATTTTTGGTATTTGTTTATGGATATTATTTATGAATGTTTCATAGCCCGCTTTCAGTAAACCATCGGCTTCGTCCAATACAAAAAAACGACAATGTGTTAATGAAATTGTACCACCACTTATTAAATCTTCTAATTTACCGGGTGTCGCAACAATTATGTCAACGCCCAATTTCAATTGAGCCAATTGATCCTTAACATTAACACCACCAATTAATAGTAATTCTTTTACGGGCGGATCTTTTAAATATTTTTTAAATATTGTTATTTGATTTAATGTTTGTTCGGCTAATTCACGTGATGGTTCAATGATAATTGCTTGTGGTGCATTTGGTTTTGTTTGAAAATCAGCATCCGTTGAACCGGTAACGGATGCCTTTGGATTCGTTGCGACCACAATCGGATTGGCCTTGGACAGTGCAATGTAATTTGCGGGCAGTGGATATTTAAATTCACCGCCGCCGCCGCCGCCACCAAAATTAAATAACATTTCAGCATTTTTTAGCACAACAGCCGGATAAAATGTTTCGGTACGAAGCGGTTCGGGAATACGAAATGCTAAACCTAAATCGTTACCATTTTTTCGAAATGATATTTCCCATTTGTCTAAATCGATTAGACAACCGATATTATCATGCATACCAAATGGTTCACCATAATCATCAAATTGTTTTGTATTTGATTTTTTCCCCGTACCACCAAAACCAAAACCATAACGGCATGTACCCAAATCTAATGCAGCCTGTTGTGTTGACCAACCGACACGACATAAACCTTCATCGGTGACCGTTACCTCATAATAATATTTACCCGATTGTTTAACACCGGTTGTTGCACGACATCCATGCCATTCTTTAAATTCACGTGATTGACAACGTAAACCGTCGGGTGCTACCGCAAATGCATTACCACGATCAAAATAGGACATTGTCCATGGTGGTATTGTACCAGTTGCCGCAGTATATTTACGACCACGTCCTTTACCTTCACTCAAATCACGTAACGTTTCCGATACAATTTGTAATATTGGTAAACAAAATGCACCCGTTTTACCACTACCCGTTTCGGCGGCCATTAAAACATCACCACCGCCCAATATCAATGGGATTGCTTCCGCTTGTACATCCGTTGGTAAACTAAATACAAAACAAAAACAATGCGAGATTATATTTTATGGTTAAATATTGTTTTTATATTTTAATAATTTTTTTCTTACGTCCATTCCATTTCTTCAACAGCTCTGGCAATCTCTGGCAATACACCAAATTCTAATTGATAATAAATTCATTTTTGTAAATAAATCATTTTAAAACAAACAAATAAAAAATGATATACCTTCAAATGCAGTCATGATTATTATTTTTTTCTATTATTATTTGTTTAATTTAATTTAATTTATTTAACTTAACTTATTATTAAATATATAAAAAAAATTAAGCAAAATATTTGCAAAATAATAAAAAATAAAAACAATCAAAATAAAAAAAAAACATTTGCCGATGTCAAAATCCTCGAACGAATTAAAAAAAAATAAACCTTATAAATATTTACAGCAAATGTTGAGCGAATTTGCGAAAATCCCATGGAATTTTTTTTTTTTGCTTTGTTGTTCGAAAACCTTTTACGTAATTTATTCAAAATTTAGAATACTCATGTGATTTTTGATTGGCACAAAAGAGAATTAATTAAAATTAATTATCAGAATTAACGGAATAGTATTACATACTAAATACTATTTGTTTTTTTAATAATCAGACGTTATTTAAAAATGCTTTTATACAAAAAAAAGAACACAAACAAAAAAAAAACATTACAAAAGTCACGTGATGCACATTTGTTTGAAGCGTGACACGGTGGTGGCGCAACCATCCAGAAAAAAAAATCAATTACAAAAAAAAAAGTGTTGTTTTTCTTCTGAGAGGTTATGTTTTGAACACATATGATCGGTAAAAAAAGTAATTTCCTAGATATATTTACCTAATTTTATTAATTAATTAAAATAAATAATGGGTAAAAAAAGTAATAAACAACAAAAGGTAAATTTAAATTTAGTGATTTTTGTGCTCTTACAATAAAAAAAAAAATATTTAAATGTAACATTAAATAATTTTCTTTTAAAACTTTACGTACAAACCATCCAACTACTAACAACACCACCAACAAAAAACAACAACAACAACATCCCCCCTCAAATAGTCATCAAATGAATCAAGTGATTATTTATCAATATTTTTCTATTGTATATTAATTATAGTATTACCAATTGTAACATTTTTTACATCAAAATTACTAATATTTGATCAGTATTTTAATTTAACACAAATTCAAAGTAATATTTATGCTGCTATTTCAGCTGTAATTGCATTACATTTGGCATTAGGATTATATTTGTATCGTGCATATTTTGAACATGATCCACAATCCGGTCAACAACAATCAAAATCAACAAAACATTCCGTAAAACAAGATTAATACATCATATATATATATATATATATAAAAAAAAAAAAATATTTCTCTATATAAAACAATCATACGAAACAAAAACAACAAACAGAAAAAAATTGAAAATGAATAACTTTAATAATTTAAAAACCGGTGATAAAATTGCTATTGAATTGATTGATGATGAACAATTTTTAATTGGTAATTTATATAAAATTGGAAAACATTTGAAACGTATTCAATTGATAAATGTACATGATTTTAAAACAAAACAATCACGTAATGGTATACAAATATTTTATAGTTCAGAAATACGTTCGATAAGACGTTGTGATGGCGAGGATAATCCTCAGAAATTGCCCATAAAAACCACTGAAATCAATCACAATGAAACTAATGCTGATAATAAAACTAATAATAATATTATCATACAAAAATCAATTGACGAATTAAATGAAATAAATAATTGTATAAAAAATTATAAATTTATTAAACAAACTGATCAATCATATCACATTGCAATTAATACAATTATGAAACAAAATGTTATTGGTGTATCGTTAGAGGGTTCCCAAATGGGACGTTTATTACGTTCATCAATTTTAACAATTGCTACGCAAACGGAAATTTTTATCTTTGATATTGCATATTTTGGTAAAATTTTTCCTGAATTAAAACGTATATTAGAATCACATAAAATATACAAAATTATACATAATTCCAGTTATATGGCAGATCATTTATATCATCGTCATGATATTCAATTAAATTCAATATTTGATACAATGGTAAAATATAATAATATAGCATTATTATTATTATTATTATAAATAATTTAATTACATTTTTTTTATTTTTATTTTTTAGATAGCTCATATTTCATTATTAGACAAAACAACATCAGCAGCAACAGAAACAATCAAAACATTATCGTTAAACGATTGTATAACAAAATATTGTAATGTGACAAAATCGTTTATATTATCACAACCGGAAAATCCAAAAATTTGGCTGGAACGTCCATTAACCAATGAATTAAAATTAATATCATCACAAAATGCAAAATATCTATTAGAATTGCATGCCACATTTATAAATGAACATTTTTTAAAATCATTCTATCAACAATGTACAAAATTTTCAAATAGTTTAACGGTAAAACAGGATTCAAGTGATGTTGCAATGAATATCGCATATGATCGTAATCCATTAACCATTAACGATATAGAATCATTTCAATTGGATTTAAATGATGCTATTAATTTAAATTGAAAATCATTCATCAAAATTGAATTTTTAATTTTCATTTCAATGTTTTTTGTATTTGTAGTGAATTTATAAAAAAAAAATTATGTATTAGTAATAAAAAAAGGTATTTAATAAAACAACAACATCAACAACAACACTTTTTATTGTTTTTTTTCTTTATATTATAGGGATTTATATAATTTAATCTTTGGAAGCGATATCTTATTGGTGGTAGATTAATTCAACCTTTGATTAATAAAATTAAGAAATTTTTCAAAAAAAAAAAAAAAATGTCCGCTTAAAAGAAAAACTAAGGTTTTTTTTTTTGTTATTGTCGATGTTGACCTTACAAATGTTAAACCTTACATCGTTTTTGATGGCGCTTGACCACAATTATCAAAGGCGAAGTTTTTTTTTTTTTTTTATAATTTTTTCATGCCAACAAAAACAAATATGGCCGGCCATTTGCGCGCATGACGTTTTTATGTATATATATGATAAAAACAAAACAGAAAAAAAAAAAAAATAAACAACAAAAATAAATAATAAATATATAAATAAAAACATGTCGCAAAATGATGATCAACCGACGGAACAAATTATACAACAAGATATTATTAATAATAATTTTAATCAAACAGAATGGAAACCATTAACATTTACATTAGTTGAATACCCAAAAGGTAATACATAATTTTATTTTAATGGTAAAAGTGTAAATTCATTGTCCATCGTTATCTTATAAAAAAAAAAAAAAAAAAACAACCAAAGGCGGAATAGTACAAAAGACAACCTTATTTTATAACATAAATATTTTAAATTGTTTACCAATAATATAGGTGATTTATTAGGACAATTATTAGCATGGATAAGTTTAGCACCGATGGGCATTGGTGCTGGTTTTATAGCATTAATATTATTTCGTAGAGATTTACATACTGTAAGTGTTAAACATAACCTTAAATAAATTTTCAATATTATTATTATTATTATTCTGGCTGTTTACTTCCACAATTATTTTACAATTAATGTGAATATTATTTTTTGTTTATTTACACCAGGTGACATTCTTTTTTGGAACCCTATTAAATGAATTCATAAATAAAGTACTTAAACATTATATATGTGAACCGAGACCCGTTGAACGGCAACATATTGGTGATGAATTTGGTATGCCATCAAGTCATTCACAATTTATATGGTTTTTTTCAATTTATGTTACATTATTTGTACTGTTACGGTAAATATATAGGGACAATTCATTCATTTTCAATCAATCGACCCCCAAAATATTTAATCACTAATATGTTTTTTTTTATGTATGTACTCAATAGATTACATAAATTGAATAATGTTTCAGTACCATTAGAACGTACCGGTCGTTATTTGGTATTGTTAAGCTGTTGGTTTCTTTCGGCACTTGTATGTATAAGTAGAATTTATTTACAATATCATACATGGACACAAGTTATTATTGGTTCAATAATTGGTACATTTATCGGTATACTATGGTTTATAATTACCCATATAATATTAACACCATATTTTCCATATATTGTTTCATGGTAAGTGATTAGAACGATTGATTATTATTTCAAATATAACATAACATAACAATCTTTCATTTGTATATAAATAGGAAACTATCCGAATATTTACTATTACGGGATACAACACTAATACCAAATATTTTATGGTTTGAATATAAAGTGACACGACATGAAGCCCGTGCAAGAGCACGTAAATTAATTAGTATGAAAAGTCAGTGACTAATCAACAATGATGTTGGTTGAAAACCTTCACCACCACCACCGCCACCACTTCCACCACCCCCACCGTTCATCACCTTCTTATATGTTATAATGATGATGATGATGTGGTATAGTAATATATTTGAATGAAATAATACATGAAAATATCGGAAATGTTTCCAATTACAAAACACCACACACACACACACACGATATGATGGTATTCTGTTTTGAAGAAAACAACAAAAAAAAAATCATTATCATTCATTACCATACTCTTTTTGTATAACTAACATTTAATCTTTGTTAAAATGAAAAAATTTATAAAAAAAAAAAAAAGGCTGATCGTTATTTATATTTAAGATTTTTTTTTTTTTTTTTTCATATTAGAACAAATTTTTATAAATAAAAATCAATGGACAAAATAAAAAAAAAAACAATAATTATTAATTATTTAATCGTATGTTGGCTGGTGATGCGGACGGAGAACGGACTGCGTGCGGACAGGAAATAAAATCAACGTACTGTTGGAAGAGAATGAAGGATCAAGGAAGATTCGCAGCTACGAGAATCACAGATACATCGCTGCAGAGGCCGACACTTTTAAAAACTTTTCAATTTTCCATTAAATATTCGAAAATTTTCAATACCCAAGCAAATAAACACTAGATTAGTTATCTCGGAAACATTACCCCCCGTGCGACAGAAACTATCTTATCAAACAAGAGATCACCTACGAGATGTAGCTGCTATTTCACACAGAAGAGGAGGAGGAGCAGGAACACATTCTTGGCGAATGCGAATCAATGGAGAGAATGAGTTTGCGAACCTTTAGCAAATCGAATAGTTTCTGAGGAAGTTATGTATTTCTTTACCTATGACAGCAAAATTGATGAGCAGTTTTTCAATGAATGGTGCATGGAATTCAAAGACGAATTATATGTTGATTAGACAATTCTATATTATGATTTAATAAATGTATTTCTATATATATAAAAAAAGGGAATTATTCATAATCAAATTGCATATTTTATCATTCCATTAAAATGCATACTATCTATATATCGGTTGAATATTTTTGATTGAATATGGCTTTTCCAAATATTTACAAATATAACTAGTAAATTATCTGCTGAATGATGATTTATACTGCAAAAGGATTTATACTATCATCATATTCATCCAATTGATTTCTATTTTTCATTAATTTTTTAGTAGCATCCTCTTCAAAATCATCAGCAAATGGATTTTTTGATTCATCATAAATTTGTTTATTTTTATTATTCGCACCATTATTTTCATTGGCTACAATACCAATATCATCATTCCCATTATCATCATCATCATCATCATCACCATCATCACCGAATGGATTTGTTGATGTAATCCGTTCGGTAGATGCAAATAATTTATTTACTGGTTTTATGGTATTGCTAGACTTTGGACTACCATTTCCTTTATTCATCCATAATGGTACAGGACTATTTCTATTACCACCAGCACCACCAGCAGTATCGCCACCACCGGAGGATGTTACTGATGATGATAACGGTACATTTGAACGTATTATATTTGCCTCTAAACTTGATGAATATTTTGATTCATTTAAACGCATACGTCCTTCAGGTATTGGTATACGTTTTATTCCCGATGGTATACGATTTATGGAATTATTATTTTCTATTTGATTTTTATTTATAGTAGTTGTCATCATCATTTTATTACCACGATTACCTTCTTCTAAACGTAATTTTGCTTCAGCACCAGGACCATATGGTGCTGTTCCATAATTACCAATGCCACTAATATTATTTCTAT
This sequence comes from Dilophus febrilis, assembly GCA_958336335.1. Classification (NCBI taxonomy): domain Eukaryota; kingdom Metazoa; phylum Arthropoda; class Insecta; order Diptera; family Bibionidae; genus Dilophus; species Dilophus febrilis. Next base: position 35,274,774 of record OY284472.1, read on the forward strand.
TTGTTTGCAATTGTTGTGGTTGTTGTTGATTCGTTATGGTTGTTGTTGTTGTTGTTGTCTGTGACATTACTTTATTTTGAATACGTTCTGATTTCTTATCAACATCATCTTCAACATTATCATCATCATCATCATGATCGATAATAACGATTTTATTGAATAAACCACGTCCAAAATATTCGGCAACCACCGCAAACGGTTCAATTGAACGATCTAATAGATTATGAAATTGTTCATGTTGATCACGTGATTCACTTTGAGCCCGTAATGCATCAATAAGTTGTAAATTTTTTGTATGACATACCGGACAATCTTTATCACTTTCGGAATAACCACGAATACAACTGTAAATACATAAAATACAATCAAATCAATTATTAACTAATTGGGTTAAGATAACTGCGGGTTTGTACTTACTCTTGATGATAGGAATGTTTACATAGAAAATATATTGCTGGCATATTTAATGGTTTTTGACAGGTATTACAAAGGGTTCCCTTAAATTCAATTGGTTTTTCGAGTAAATTTTTTATATGCATTTTTAGTGTAATCGAATCATTACGATATTTTGTCACCAATTCTTCTTCCTGTTTTATTGATTCTTTTTCTTTTTGAAATACATTTGCAAAATATTCACGTACATTTAATAAATTCGGTCCATTTTCAACGGCTAAACAATTTAACACCTGCAATGGTGATTGCAACTTTTCATTTGAGATAACTTGTAAAATTTGTGTTAATAAATTTGTTGGTGCAATTTTATCATTACGTAAACCGGTTAATGCTTGCAACCACAATGACGGTTGATCTTTACCCAAACGTTTACAGCATTCCAATAGCATATTATAATTACCGTTACGTAAATGATATCTTACGATTAAATGGTATCTAAAGAAATATTTGTATTATAGAAAATCAGTCAAAAACTCAATTATTATTCATTATTCATCTTACAATTTTTGTTCTTCATAAATTAACATAATCCCTGGTGTAAAACCATATGTACTACATAAAATCAATGCATGATTACGATCATAAATTTCATCTGTATTTTGTAAAATATCCATTAAGCGTAATTCAATGCGTTTATCAAACGTTGACCATCGATATAAATAATGTTCAATTAATGTATTATAAATTAATTGTGAACAATTTGAAACATTTGCAATTAAATGCTCAAGAAAATCAATTAATCTAATGACAAAAGAGGAAACACAAACATAAAATTAAAATAAATTTAGATTAGTAGGTTTCTGGATTACCTTTCTGATGATTTAACAAATAAATGTAAAAAATCTTCTGGATTAGCTCGTTCTGGAATAGCGGCAGTATTATTATTGTCATCATCTCCCGTTGTTGTAGTTGAAAATATAATATCATTATTATTACTTGTAACACCAGTACTTTGAACATTACTGATAATTGATTCATTTGTTGTTGTTGTTGTCGTTGTTGTCGCTGTTGTTCCATCTATTGTTTTACCATAATTTGTACATAATTTTTTTAATAATTCAGTAACCGCATCCGGACACATTTCCATTAAACGTGTACCATATTTTTTAAGATTTTGTTCAGCATCACGGAATGGTAAATACGTTCGGATATACTCTAATGCCATTAAATATTCATGCATATCTTCAATCAATATACTTAAACATAAATCATATTTTTGATTACGTTTTGCCAATGCCAATGCATGTTCAACGCTTGTTGCACGACATACTTTTATAGCAACATCTAAATCAAATTGTATATCTGGATTTTTATCATTACCCAAAAATGATTTTAATTCATCGGTATGATCCAAACGGGTAAAACAATTTAGCAATAATGTTGTATGATCGGCTGTTGCCTGACCCTGTTTATGCAAAGCTTGTAAATAATCCGTTAAATAGTGAATGTGTCGTGAATCTAAAAATCGACGTATAACATATGATGGTTCTAGGTAACCAATTGTTTTTTCGTATTGTTCAACAGCCGCTGAAAATATTTTACACGTAATATTTTAATTAAATCGTATTCATTTATTTGGAATGTTCCGACTTCCGATTAGACATACCTGCAAAATCACCTTTACCATACATATGATCACCGTATTGTTTAAAGATTTCCGCTAAATCTTCTTTATCATATTGATTTGATTTTGCTATACGCACCGCAATATCATATAAATTTTTTTTAAATAATAAACACAATTTACTAGGTAAATCTTTTTCATCCAAATAATACACTTGATTTGTATCGGTTATCAAAAAACAATGACCAAATTCAATAATAATTGCAATAACATTTTGTTCCATTTGTGTTTGAAATACAATAAATTTATTTTGTATATCGATAATGGTTAAAATGGAATTTCTATAATGCAAAAAACATTATAAAAAAATATGAATGAATTTTTTTCTATATAGATTTTAATTTATTATAATTACTTTTGTATTAAAGATCCCTGTTGAGTGCTGTTCGATGCCATTATTTGTTGTTGTTGTTGTTGTTGTTGTTGTGGTTGTTGCAATTGTTGTTTATTTGATTTAGAAATTGTTATCAATTGAGAACGATACCATTGAATTATTGATTTTTGTCCGTCTAATGCATAACAAGGTCCACGTCCATCAGCCGTATAACAATATACAGCCTAATCATCAATAAACAGTATATAAATAACATAACGGTAAATAATAACATTACCGTAAATAATAACACTGTATATATGTATATATACTTACATCATCACGACCAATCATAAAATGTGATGATTCATGATGTATTGAATTTATTTGCATAGCACAACAACGTGTCGGTACTTGTAATGAATCTAATGTAATTTTTGGTTCTTTATCGGTATTCTGTTGTAAATGATAAACAATAACACCCGAATCGGAACAAACAAACATTTGAACCAATTTACTACCAATTTGATTAAATGCAATACCCGTTATTGATGAATTTGTATTAACAGCACCAGTACCAGCAGCCGAAGCACCAGCACCAGCAGCCGCAGTCGTTGTACTCGGATTTCCCGATAGAGTTTTTAATGTTTTTGAACGATCACGACTGATATCACCACGATACAATGAAATATTACCGCTATCAAAACCAATAGCCATAAATTGACCATTATCGGAAATTGCCAATGCTGTTGGTTTTTGTATGGCAATTTTAACGGTACGCAATAATGATGATGATGATAAACCCATATTTTTGCCAATTTTTGTTAAATTCCATACTTTAAACGTTGGCAATAACATACCATTATTTAGTTCATCATCAACACCACCGACGGTTATCAATAAATTATGCAATCGTGACAATTCACATAAACAAATTGAATCATCGTGTGCCTTAAATGTTATCGAATCCCATGATCGTTTAAATACATGAACCATACCCATTGAATCACATAAAATTATTTGACTATTACCATTTGTTGAACATGTTATTTTTGCATCCTGTTGTTTTTTTCGTTTGTTTGTTTGTTTGTTTATTTTAAAAGATAAAGAAACATTCATATTTAAAAAAAAAAAAAAAAAAGCAAATTCCGTAAAATAACATAAAAACATAATAATATACCTTAAGCGCTTCATTGACTTTATTTTCATCATCATTACTTTTTAAATCAAAAAAATTAAATTTTCTCCACTTATTTTTTATTAATCAATAAAGGATATATGATGATGATGATAAAAAGGAAATCCATTTATAAAGTGCAGGTGCAGCGAAATTACCCAAAAAAACAAAAAAAATATTATGATAAGTTTTAAGACAAAAAAAAAATAATTGAATTATTAACTTACTTCAAATATTGCCATAATAATTATCTTAATATATTTATTTTTATACTATACACAAATTATTTAAATTATAATAATTAATTTTAATCATTCACTCACACATTATAAATTATTATTAATTAAATATATTTTTTTTTTAAATTAATTTTTCAACTTTAATAATTATTATTATGAAAACAAAAAAATAGGCGTACGTACGTCGCAACAACACAAACAAACACACACAGCACACAGCAGGGTACATCAACAAATCAAAGCAGAATGGTGGCGAAGTAAATAAAAAAAAAAAATAATCAATTTAACTGTTTATAGGTTTTTAAATTTTTTTGCCACAATTTTTGGCAATGTAGATTTTATTTGTATATTAAATATGGTTTGGTTAGCCGACACCACCGGTAACATTTGATAAGACCGGCGTGTGGGCTGTGGGGGAGTTTTTTGCACAAGATAAAATTTAAAGAAACAACAATATTTTATGAATATAGTAGAAAATAGTAGCAGGAATAGGACAACAACATGAACAAAAACTAACATTTTTTTTTTGTTTTTTAAATTATTTATATTGCATAAACATTGATTTGTTGTTGTTTTTGTTTACAAAAATTTTATTTTTTGCCGCCGCTTTGAACCTTCCACAAAAAAAAAAAAAAACAAATGCAATAAAAATAAAGTCGTTTTTTTTTTTTTTTACAAAATCATCATAAATATATAAAATAAATATTCATCACCTTCGCTTCTAGTTAGATATAGATATAGATATTCAAGTAGAAGTAAAATAAAGTAATAAAAAAAAAAAAACAAACTATACAACAATAAATTTTTATATATATATATATATATATTAGATTTGTTGCTGCTTTTATATTTTTCTTCACCTTTTATTTCATTATTATTATTATTTTTATATGTTATTAGTACTGTTATAGAGTACTCGATTTTTAAAACACATATTTTTCAAACAACTTTTTTTTTTTTTGGTTTTGTGACATATCATTTATTATTGAGGGTTTTTTTTCTGTGTATTATTAATAGCTTTACCGCGGTGATTTAAAATTTCAAAAAATTTCCATCCAGTAATATATTTGAAAAAAAAAATCCAAATTTTACAACAACAAAAAAATTGGTGGGGGTGAGTTTTTTTTTTGTTATAAAAACAACTGAAATATTTCATAACGGTTTATTATATATAAATATATCTATAACACATAATAGTTTAAAATAGAAAAAATTGCTTATAATTATATATTATTTAAAAAAAAAAAATTTAGTGTGTGTAATCGTTTTTTTTTTAGTTTCGTAAAATTGCATATACACCATAATATAATATAACATTAAACCGATCATACGACGACAAACCGCGAATATAATTTTTTTTTTTTGTATATTTTACAGTGGAAGATTTTCAGTTTCACACGCATATTTTTTTGAATATAAAACAAAAAAAAAAAAGCAGCAAAACAACAACAACAGCACATTAACATTTATTTAGTTATAATTTCTTTAACATATATATACAAAAACAAAAAAAAAAGTGTATATATTTTTATATATATTGATGACCTATTAAAAAAAAAACCTATATAAAGAAAAAAGTAATTATATATTGATCAACAAAAAAAAATATGAATCCATCAATAAGTCAAATTAATGATGACGCTGCTACTGTAGAGGATCATCAATATCCAATTGATAAACGACCAGTTTCGTGTTTTACATCAAATGGATATTATGGTTATTCAATGATTTATCCAACAGAAAATGAAACATCACCTGCGGCTCCTGCAATAAATGTCAATAATAATTATAATGCTACTACGACAATATTACAATTAACTGCCAATGACGTAATAGAAACACCTATAGGTGAGATGATGACAGAAGAAGAATATGATGACCATCATCACCACCACCACCACCAACCGCAACAACAACAACAACAACAAATGGTATTAGAAACACGAAAGCGTACATTACAAAATACATATCATTGTAATAATAATGAATTATTAAAAAGAACACGTTTTGAAAATGGTTATGGTATGTATTTTCATAATTTTACCCAAAATCACTCCCTATATATATATATAGTATAAATTATAATGATTTTTCTTACCATTCAGTAGTGCCATCCGAACAATTAACAATGATGGAAAATAATGATCAAAAAATGGATTCAAATTTAGATGATGTATTGGATGTTGAAATTATTACTGATAATTATTTTAATATGAAACCAATGAATTTATCGTCATCGCCACCACAAACATATCAAATTGAAAATAATAATCATCATACTCATCATATCGATGAAATAAGTACTCGTTGTAATATGAAATTTCCCATTTTTGACTAGTACAATTTATGGGTATTTTTTTTTTTAAATTAAATTTTAGTTTTGTATACTAATAATTGAATATTTTATAATTATAATTATATATTGACATATTATTGAATTTAGATATAAATATATATATATATAATTTTGTATAATAAATTATATATATTGAACGCACAGAATGCAAATTTAACGGAATAAAAAAGTTCCAATATAATAAATGGATAAAAACGTGCGATATAAAGGAAAGGATATTTTTTCTTTTTTAATTTTTGAATGTACTTAAATATTAAAATATGTTTGTAAATTTTCATTTTCTCTAGAATAAGTAGTATATATAAATATATAGATTGAATTTTATATATCTGATAATATACATTAAAATTTATTTTCTTAAATAAATACAATTAATAATAATAATAATAATTGAACAATTTTTTTTTTTTTTTTGTTATTTAATTAATTAAAAAACGATTTGGATAAAAACGTAGACCTTCAATGGATTCATCACGACATAATTTTCCATATCGTTCGGCTGTCAATAGACGTTCTTGTGCCAATATTATTGATATTCCCTTAATTCGTGCCAATTCTTCAACGGTTAATGATTTGGCATCGTTAACCTTTTATAATATAATAATTATCGATTATAGAAATTGTTTAGGAGAAAAAAAAAAAAAACGATGTTTATTACCTGTTCATATGTTTCTTCAGCAACAATATCATCATTATGACTATTTAATTGTAATATAGTGGAACCACTTGGAAATGTACGTAATCGAATGGGTTCGTTCATTAATTGGCATGCATTTAATAGATCTTCGGGTGACAGTAGTTCAAGGCCACGGGCACGATTTACACGACAATAAACATCGGCCAATGACATCATACCACCGGCATCCGTTATCGGATCCAATAACATCTGACACAATTGTACAGATAATTTACCAAAATATTCTGTATTATTTGCTGATTTATCACGCGTTACCGGATCATCTATGCCCAAACTCATTAGATACGATTTAAATTGTACCGTTTCATCTTCAGATATTTCACCTTGACGTTCACGTATTTTTCCACTTATAACCTTTGATATGGCCACCATATCTTTTGCCATTTTCATTAATTTATCTAAATCTTGAAATGCCATTTGAATATTTTCATCGGTTTTCAATTGTTTTTCATGGATGTAACGTTCAATGCCCACAATACCACTACGTAATTTTATACGAGGTGGTGTACGACCCTCATCATTATTATCTGCATCTGCACCATCCACCGGATTTGATCCGGATTTATTATTTGGAGATACTTCCCATATCTTAGCCGAAATTGTTGTATTTAATGATTGTACAAATAGGGGATCCATTCCATTACGTCCGGACAATTTTATAAATGTTGACGTTGATATGTCCATTGGACCAGGTAATTTATTTAACGGTGGTTCTTTCAATTTTATTATTATACGTTTTTTACGACCAAAAACAAATGCACTTGCTGTTTCTTCGTCCAACGATATTATTAAATTTAATGGTAAACATAATGAAATGGCACCACGAGCTATTTCACCGGGTCGTCCCCAAAATAAACGATGTGTAGTCAATAGAATTTCTCCATCTTCATAATTTGTCTGTGTGCGGCGGTGGTGGTGGTAGGTGGGTGTTTTTTTTTTTTATTTGTAAATATAAAAAGGTTTTTTACAATCAGTTGGGATTAATTTGAAAAGAAAATATTATAATACCTTATCATCACCATCGTATAATTTAATATTTTTATCTTTGCTAACAAATGATTCATCTTCTGTGAGCTTTGCAGGACAATATTCAAAACGATTCATTAGATCCTCTTTCCTAATTCCTATATCTATTTTTTTTTTGCAACAATAATAATAACATAATAATTTTTTTATCCCAAAAATACATTACAAACAAAATTGACACAGCTCTCTTTTTGACATTTTTAACGTTTCGCATATCAAAAAAAAAAAAAAAAAACTCTACAAACAATTCAGCCAATATCGTTGTCGTTAAAAAAATAAATTACGATATCAAGAGATTGGCTCAGTCGATAACTTTCAAAAAAAAATTAAAAAATAAATATTCTAGTCACGATTTTGATTGAAGTTGTGTTTTTTTTATTATAAACGGTATATGAAGGAACAAACGACGAGACGATACGACAAAAAGCCATTTTTTTCCAGTTGTTCAGTCCTTTGTTTACGGCGTCGTTAGGAACAAGTCAACCTTTTGTGTGCGTTGCGATTTTCACTATGGATAAAAATATCGAACAAAGAGTTTGTGTGAAATTGTGTGTTTCAAACAAAATTTCTTGTGCCAAAACGTTGGAAATGTTGAAAAAAACATTTGGTGATTCAACCATGTCGAAAACTCAAGTTTACGATTGGTATAAATTGTTCAAAGAGGGGCGAGAAGAAGTGAACGATTTGCCACGTTCAGGACGGCCTTCGACCTCTTCAACTGAAGAAAACGTCGACAAAATAAAGGAAATGGTGCTCCAAAATCCTCATTATAGTTTGCGAGAGATAGCCCAAGAAATGAACATGTCTCATGAGACCGCTCGTCAAATTTTGCGCAACAACAACAACAACCACAACAACAACAAATGGTATTAGAAACACGAAAGCGTACATTACAAAATACATATCATTGTAATAATAATGAATTATTAAAAAGAACACGTTTTGAAAATGGTTATGGTATGTATTTTCCTAATTTTACCCAAAATCACTCCCTATATATATATATAGTATAAATTATAATGATTTTTCTTACCATTCAGTAGTGCCATCCGAACAATTCCCAATGATGGAAAATAATGATCAAAAAATGGATTCAGATTTAGATGATGTATTGGATGTTGAAATTATTACTGATAATTATTTTAATATGAAACCAATGAATTTATCATCATCGCCACAACAAACATCTCAAATTGAAAATAATAATCATGATAATCATCATATCGATGAAATAAGTACTCGTTGTAATATGAAATTTCCCATTTTTGACTAGTACAATTTATGGGTATTTTTTTAAAAAATTAAATTTTAGTTTTATATACTAATAATTGAATATTTTATAATATTGACATATTATTGAATTTATATACATATATAATTTTGTATAATAAATCGTATAATATTGGACGCACAGAATGCAAATGTAATTATATTTAGATATATATATAATTTACTTTGATATGGCCACCATATCGTTTGCCATTTTCATTAATTTATCTAAATCTTGAAATGCCATTTGAATATTTTCATCGGTTTTCAATTGTTTTTCATGGATGTAACGTTCAATGCCCACAATACCACTACGTAATTTTATACGAGGCGGTGTACGACCCTCATCATTATTATCTGCATCTGCACCACCACCACCATCCACCGGATTTGATCCAGATTTATTATTTGGAGATACTTCCCATATCTTAGCCGAAATTGTTGTATTTAATGTTGTAATACAACTCTGTGGTGTAAATGTTAAAAATGCCAACCTAAAAATTCTAACGAAATTTTGGGTTCGTGAGTTCGAATCCTACTGAATGCATAAAATATGTTTTGTGTTTTCGGTTATTTTTCGAATCTGAATTTTAACACAGAGTTGTATATTCCGCTTGCGGTTGGTCGTACGGCTAATTACCGACACCGTAAAAGCCACAAATTAAGTAACTAATAACAGAAGGCTGTTGTTGGACGCTAAAACCAGATTGTTGGTTGTATAGACCATTTTCCAAAAAAAATAATGACAGAAAACATAACCTATTTTTCAATCCGTGGGCCAAACATTGGATTTTTTTTTGTTATTTAAATACATATTTCTTTACAAAAATTAAAATTTTTTTGTTAAATTGTGTTTTTTAATGTTTAATTATTAATAAACAATAGTAAAGTAATTGTGATTATGATTATTTAAAAAGGGATTTAGATACATACCAGGTAAATATGTAAGTATATTATATAATTACATATAAATGGTTACAAAAAACATAAATGGTTTCCTAAGATCTCTGATATGGTGGTTTTTCTTGAAAATTATGACTTTAAATACTGGGACAGCCAAGAAAATTACATTTTCAAGATATGCGGAACAACTGGAAGACGTTGAAAAACAATATATAAATAAAATTCATATATTTCAAGAAGATCCGTATTTGATGAACAGTAACTTTCGCAAATGTTTCTAGTGTAGAAATTTACAATTATTTGATAAATAACAAATCACATTACACATCAAGTGAATTTAAGGCATTTAAATCATTGGAAGCATATACCGATTCTATGATGGTGGATGGGTAAAATATTTGTGTGGTAGATATACATCCAATGTATATTGTTTTGGGAAAAGTAATTTTTAGAAATACATGATAGGGTAATCAATGATTTAAATGCCTTAAATGCCTTAAATGATTACTAATCATGAAATTGAAATGCTCATTTAATAATTTTAGTATATGTCTTATTAATACACAGGTTCTGCATTCCGAATCGCTGAATTTTAAACCATTTCAAGCTTGCATTCATTTGCCACCATCCCTATCTTCTTCCATTGAACAATTAACAACACAAAACTTAACCGGCATTTTATCACTATTATTATTTTTATACGTTTAATATAAGATAATTAATATTTAAAGTATAAAAATATATTTTTTTATCAATTAAAATATGTGAACATTATCAAAAGTATTCTGAAAATAATTAATTAATTGTTTTGTAAAATATTTGAAACAATCAAAACTATTTACATATAAAAATAAAGCATTTATTTATTTGTTTGGCCCACGGATTGAAATTTTTATTTTTATTTTTAATTTTGACAGATAAGTAAAATGCTCTATAGCGAAAAATTTATTTATTATTTTTAATGTTGTATTTAATATTTAATTCAAAACGATTCATTAGATCCTCTTTCCTAATTCCTATATCTATTTTTTTTTTGCAACAATAATAATAACATAATAATTTTTTTATCCCATAAATACATTACAAACAAAATTGATACAGCCCTCTTTTTGACATTTTTAACGTTTCGCATATCAAAAAAAAACTCTACAAACAATTCAGCCAATATCGTTGTCGTTAAAAAAATAAATTACGATATCAAGAGATTGGCTCAGCCGATAACTTTCAAAAAAATAAATATTCTAGTCACGATTTTGATTGAAGTTGTGTTTTTTTATTATAATAAACTGTATATGAAGGAACAAACGACGAGACGATACGACAAAAAGCCATTTTTTTTCCAGTTGTTCAGTCGTAAAATAGCAGCATTTTTAAGTACATCTTTGTTGGCCTGTGAGTATTAAAAAAAAAAGTGTTTAAAATTTTTTTTTCTTTTTTTTTTTTTAATACAAAAAAAAAGTTTGAAATTTATTTAATAAAAAAAATTTAAGATCATAAAAGTTTAAAATAATTGATGTTTGTGGTAAGATTATACAAATTTATCCTATATTATGATTTTTTTTTTATTGATTTTCACGTGTATTGAAACCATCAAATGTAAAAAAAAAAAAAAAAAAATTTCGCCTTTGTACCCCAAAAAAAAAAAAAAAAACGTATGCAAGCAAATACACATGCGTGAAAAAAAAATATTTGTGTTTCGTTCGGTTGTGTGTCGTTCGTTCGTTCGTTCGTCCGTCCGTCCAACCATTAACACAAATTTAGATACATAGCAAACACACACAGAGGCACACTCTTGAAACACGGTGTTCTATCTAGACAAAGCATTACAAGTACGGGATGGGCAATATCCATATATCAAATGGAAAAATTATATTTTTCAATGTGGTTTGATAGTGACGTGAAATTGAAAAACATATTGTAAAAAATTTTTTTTTTTGAATTGATTTGTTGGAATGTGAATATGTTGTGTGAGGTGTGTGTGTGTGTGTGATTTGTATGAATCGTTTTTCATATTGGGACTAAATAAAATATTGGGTTTTTTTTTTTAATACATAAAGTAGATTTTCTTTGGAATTTTGTATTAATTTAAATTTTTTTGCAATGTAGCGAATTATATATTAAGCATTTGTATGACTAAGGGAAATGGATAAAAATAATAATATCATTCAGTATCGCAGTTTTTGATGACTAAAACTTTGTTTCTTTGTCTCATGATTTGCACACATTATTGTTTTTTTTTTTTTGTTTTAAATAAACATGCACATTGAAAACAATTGATCTCTCACAGCACAGCATCATCATCGTCGTCGTCGTCGTCGTCTTCTTCTTAAAATCTTACACACGGTACACAAGAGGGGCGGCACGAGGATCGATATAATTATTTTTTTTTTTTTTTTTTTTGAATATCCATCACAATTCAATGTTCATATAGATATAAATACAGTCATTTTCTTTTCATTGGAATGTTCCCGGTGGTAATAGTTTTTGAGAAACCAACTACCAAAATATTGTGATAAATTTAAAAAAAAACAAAAAAAAAATGTGAATTGTATTGTGCGAAAAAGATTAATCATCATTCAAAGAAAAAAAGCTGATATATATATATATATTGAAATAACACACACACACACACACTCACACACATTTGCCATATAAACTTATTGTTTTGAGTGAATGTGTAAGTGTGTTTTGAGTTTGTATAGGATAAAGCAACAAAAAAATAAATAAAATGCTTTGCTTTGCTAAATACAAAAAGCCCATCATCCATTCATCCATATTCAATAATTTGATTAGCACCACATAAATATATGTATTAAATTTATACTTTGAAATCATTTTTAATATACTTATTTAAAATGTATTTTATTTTTTTTCCTTCTGTTATATTATTAAGAAGAGATCAATGTATTAAATTAAAGCAAAGTACAGTACATATATTTGTGTGCTGCATGCGATCATTGACCATGGAAATGTTTATTAATTGTTGATGATGATGATGATGATTATGGAGATGTGAAAGACCGAAAGATGAATATACACTGTATACACTGTACTACGACGATTGACTGAAGAAGATTATTTGGTTGATTTATTATTTGTTGAAAAAGCAAAATGCCATGACCTTAAATATTAATTTATTTAATTTTTGCATATATATATATATATATGACAATGTATTGTTAAAGCTATCAATCGATCCATATCTACGTCAAAAAAAAAATAAATCCGAAAAATTACCCATATAGTGTATAATATAATGAGCAAATTAAGTTATTGTGCAGGTTATTGACACCATTTTTTTTTTTTTTTGTATTGCTTTATATAACATCATTAAAACAAAAAACACCATATGTGAGGCATATATTTTCTGTACACAAAATGCTGGCAAATACATGCATGCATATATAACGTGATAACAAAATTCTCCCCCTAATTTTAATTTTCTATATATCCTTTATTAGTTTTTTTTTTGTCTATTATTTATCAATTTAAATTTTATATCGTATTAGTAGACGTATTACAAATTTTTTTTATATGTTTATATCTCAAATTACCAAAAAAAAATAACAAGTTTGTTTGTTTGATAACGATAAAAATATCTTTATAGCTTTCTGCTCTATAAATTTATTTGTATATCACGTATTTCCGCGTAAAACTTTGTGAACAAGTGTGTATTTTAAGGTAAATTTGAAAATTTCCAGAATGTCTAAATCTTTTGTATTCGAATGGTTCTTTACCATTTAATATAATTGTTTGTTTTGATTAAGATACGAATTAAATGCAACGCGCAGTTTTTACTAATTTAAATTCCACGCAAATATAAATAATTAATAATATAACAAACAAACAAAACACCGCGTAATTAAAATTAAAAAATTTTCCATTCGAGTGGCTAAAATATTCAATATATGTATGTATATATATACAAAAATGTTATCGAACTTTATTACCCACCATCAAAGCATATATTCTGCAAATATCTCTATATGCAAATTAATACAACACACACACACACACACAATCCAATTTTTTTTTTAATCCGTGTTTAATTTTTACAATAATGTTTATATTATAATAGTTTAAATCACTTAAATGTATTCAATGTATTATAAGTTCATTGGCTGTGATTAAGTACGTAGATTTCGTTATGGCATAACGGAAATAGAATTCCGAGGTTCTTTTTTTTTTTTTTTTTTTTTGGGCGCTCTAAACAGATTCTAAACCGTAGTAACTAACAAAAAAAGCTAATAATTTCCTTTTTTTTCCTATTAACACATTAATTTCAATTGAAAATGTAAACAGAATCACGCTTCAGATGGCTGGCTTCTTTTTTTTTTTTTTTAATTTTTTTTTGAAACGAAATCATTCCCCACTAAAATATTTGATATTATTTTCTTGAAATATAATAATTCTTCCAAATTATCACAACGGTAATAATTTGTTTTTTTCCAAATTATCATAACGGTAATAATTTGTTTTTTCCAAATTAATATTAATTTAATTTCCAATTAAATATTTTTATCGCAAATTTAATGTATAGAAAAGAAAAAAAAAAACCAAACATAAACGCAGACATGCGCTCGCATAATTACTTTAATAATGCCCATAAAATCCAAAAATTGTGAACCAACTAAAAAAAAAAGAAGAATTTACCGACGAATAAAATAACGCTCCCCCATTTGGAAATAATCCGAATTAATAATATCAACAACGCTTCATTTTTCATTTCGTATTCGTGCCATCCATTCGTGGTGTCATATTTTGTTTTGTGTGAACTGTGAAGGTGCGAAGGTGGTGCAATAGAATTAAAAAAAAAAAAAAAAAAAATTTGTTTTGTTTCCTTTGATTTTTTTTTTCTTTTATTATTAATAAAAATCAAAAATAAATTAAATAAAAATAATTAAATGTTGTCCTCTATATATTTAAGAATATTTTAGAATATTTTTTTTTTGTAAAAATTGGAATCATTGCAACGGTTAACGGTATAGTAAAATTGAAATTTATATATTTATTAATATATAGGAATTTAAAGGTTAACACATAACCTTAAAATTTGTTAACGTGTTCCAATTAAAGAATTGCATTTTTTCATGTAAGTTTTTCTATTAATTGTTTTTTTTTTTTTTTTGTTTTCTTTCCATTGACTTAAAATTTTGTTTGTTTTTTTTTTTTTTTTGTATTTTGATTAACTGATGATTGTTATATATATATATTGTGGATTTGTGACTAATTAATTTAATAACAAAACCAAAAAATAAAATAAAAATATATTTGGGATACCGTAAAAATAACAAAATGAGTAATAATTATATTTTCTTACACAAAAATAAAAATCCAATAATGCAACAACCAAATAATATAAATTAATGTGTCTGTTATCTTTTCAATAAAATATGAAATGCGTCATTTATCGGGCTTTTTTTTTTTAAAACAATCAACAAAAAAAAAAAACAAGACAAGAAACAAAAAAAATGATAATAAAAAAATTAATTACAAATATATAATTTTCGAGAAAAATATTACCGCATTCATTAACAACAATATATTTCCGCTAATCATTTGTTTTTGTTTTTATAAATATCATTTTGTTGATTTGTAATCGACCAAAAAAAAAAAAATTAAAATATTTTGTGATAATATTCCAAATTTTTGAATTGATTAACCATATTCCAACATATAAGGATTTTAAATATAGTAGAAATGTTAATTTTTAAAAATCTATATCGATTGAATAAAAAAAAACAATGAAAAATGTCCTTAGCAAAGAATAAACAAAAAAAATTGATCGCAATCACAAAAAAAAAAAAAAAAAACAGAATTTATTTATATTGCTAAATAAAATAATCGTGTTTTTTTTATTTTATTTTTATAATAATACACAAATTGATTTGTTTTTGTTATAATTGAAATGTACTTGAAAAAAAATATTTATTTTTTATTTTTATTTCTTTCTTTATTTCGTTATATAGACAATTTATTTAAAAAAAAAAAAAAAATAAAATAGTAGAATATCGTATATAATAAAAGAGCAACAACAACAACAACAACAACAACGAAATAGAAAATCGCAATATTATGCAAAAGTACAAAATATATAATAACTGCATATTATTACAAAAAAAAACAGCAAATTATTATATCATCATCAAACAAAACACACACACACACATTCATTTCATTTCATCGTTCTTCAACTATAAAACAATAATTATAGCATTATGTTTTTTTTTTTTTTTATAGAAAAACTATTTGATGTCGTAAATTCCCACTTTATATTGCGGATATATAATGAGGATATTATAATATATATATATATATAGGTCTTTGTAATCATCATTAAATATTGATAAAATCAGGTGAATTATGACCTGTATTTTAAAATTGCACATTCATACATACATTTGTGGATTTATTTGTAGGATGAATGAATATGAATAGAAAATTATGATGATGAAGTGATTATTATTATATGAAAAGGTGTTTTAAAAGGGTGTTAATTTGTGTATGGTGTTTTCATTATATATATGAAATAGATCAACATTCCAGAATTTGCATTGTCAGTTTGTTACAAAAAATGCAGTTTTCGATTAGTTATCATATTTTTTTAAAAAAAAAAATCCATATATTATTTTCATAACACAATTATGACTGCATTGCAATAAAAAAAAAAGCGCAATAAAAGATGATGACAATGAATGATAAAATCATTACAGGTGTGTGTTGTGGTGCGACATGGAAATGGCGTTTATATAAAAACAATTCCAAAAATGAAAAAAAGTTTAATGCATTGAATGTGCATACACCATAATATATCATCATTGAAAAAACAATTTATTTGTTTATATTATTAATATAATTTTTAATTGAAATTTTGCTGTTGTAGTCGTTGTTGTTGTTGCTGTTGCTGTATACGGTATAAAAGTTGTTAATTTTTCATCACCATCATCGTTTTAATTTATTTTATTTAATTAATTTATCTTGTCTCCTCTATATACACGTAAAGTTTATATTTAATTAATTAATATTAAATATAGCGAGGTGGTAGTAGTATTTTATATAAAATTGAGTAAGAAATAATATAAAACACACAAACAAACACAAACATAAAAACAAAAACTAGGTCACACACCAAAAACTTGACCCTAATAAAGAAAAAAACAATAAATATATTATACAGACTTTGTTACAAAAAAAAAAAAAATGGTTTATGGTTTGTTTGTTAAAACAATAATAATTTAATTAATAAAATTTATATGTGTACGATGATTAATTACCTACAAACCATCATAATGATTAATTTGATTGTTTGGGATCTTGAAGGAATTGACAATTAAACTTATATACATTAACATTATATGATGTTTCCTCTTAAGGTTTTGTTTCATTCTGATATTAAAATTTGGTTGTGTCCGGGGGCATTCAGCGACAAATCCGAATGAATACATTCAATTATATTGTGTTATCGAATTGTATATAGAACAGAACGAAACAAAAACCAATAAGTGATAGACAAATTCCAAGAATCCAACTGCCCAACGTCCATTTTTAATTTTTTAAATTTATTTATGATGGCAATTTTCTATTTATTAATTGGTTTTATATTTTTCATTAGTCTGTCTATTCATTTGTTTTTATTCGTTTATTAACCAATTTGATAAACTGTATTCAGCAGTATTTTATATTTATTTTTTAAGTCTATTTTCTCATTTACAATCGAAAAATTTTTCCGCATTATGGAATAAATATTTGTGATATAGTATATATATATATATATATACATTTGATGATGATGATGTGATGTATACTAGTTTTTTTAATGTGTTTGTGATGGTTTGACCTAGTTTTTGGTTTTTTTGTTGTTGTTGTTGTTGTTTTCTCAATAGAAATGTGTATTAAATTGAATCAAATAAAAAATTTATGTTGTTTTGTTGTTGTAATACACGATAACAAATTATTGTACGTTGTTTTATGTGATGATAACATAAATATGTATAGAGAAACAAAAATAAAACGGAGGAAAGAGATAAGATATTTTACTTTTAATTAGGTTTTTTTTTTTGTTAATACTTATTTTGAAGTAAAAAATGGTGTATAGAGACTTTGATAATTTGTTGTTATAAGCACATTCGTTCGTATTTTTCGTATCATCTGCATTTCATGATGGTGGTGGCACGGTACATTTATTATTATACACGCAGAAGAATTTGTTTTTTTTTTTAGTAAAAAGAAAAAGGGAATATTTTATAAGGGATAAAATATTTAAATTCTATATATCTAGTATATGAACTAGTGCGATTCACAACCATCACCCCCATCGTATCGTATCATTTTGTATAATATAGGTTGAAGATGGGGTTGATGACCTAAATAAAATGATATCCCCATTTTAGTTTAGTTTGTGCAAATCATCGTAAAATTTATCTTTTCATTTCCATTTCTTAATAAAAAAATATTAAGGGTTTTTGTTTTTTTTTTTTTTTTTTGGTTTGTTATAACCATTGATACGACGATTGATTATGGGACCTTTGGTATCCCGTCCAATTGTGACATTAAAATAATAAAATGTATAAATAAATATTGATAATAATTAAAGATAATTATTGATTGTTGTATTGTCTGTAATTTTTTTTGATTAAATATTGATTGATTTTTAAATTGGTTAAATATTGATTGATTTTTAATTGAGTTTTTGTTGTTGATAACACAACATCATCATTGGAAAATGCACATTCATATAGAAAATCAATAAAAAAAAACAAAAATTAAAGGAAAAATTTATGTATAATTTTATTACAATATAAATAATATTAAAAATAAAACAAAAGAAGTTAGAAATAATTTTTAATTTATATTTTTTTTTACAGGATATTTACAGGCCATATATTTTTACATAGTAATTTCTAAATAAACACGTTCAAAATTAATCGATCAGTGGGTAACCACCATCAATACCAACAAGATAATAATAAATTAATTGATCGTAATCATCAATCAATAGATAATAAACAGGAGCAGCAACAGCAACCGCAGCGAGTGTCACAAAGCGGTTTACCGCCAGCACTCAAGACGGAAGCCCCCAGGCAAACGGGGCCCGAGTCTCGTGTCACGGGGAGGGAAACACCAGTCCCCCCCGCAACTGCACGCTGGGTCCCACCATCATTGAGACCACAACATGGACTCACACAAGAAATTAAAAATGATACAATTTATCGTAAAGTGAGTGTAGATTATATTTATTTATTCAGTTGATTATTGAGCTTTGATTAAACTGTATTTATTGATTTTTTTTTATTTTATTCATCATATCAATTTAGGTCCGTGGTATCCTTAATAAGCTCACACCGGAGAAATTTCAAAATCTAAGTGATGAATTATTAAAAATTGATTTAAATTCCCCGATTATTTTAAATGGTGTTATATTATTAATATTTGAAAAAGCATTGGACGAACAAAAGTATTCGTCTATGTATGCACAATTGTGCAAAAGATTATCAGATGAAGCACCGAATAATGATCCGCCAAATGGTCCAACAACTTTCTTACGAATTTTATTAAATGTTTGTCGCCTAAAATTTTTTAATCGTACCACTGATAATAAAACGAGAGATAATCAATATATTACCGATGATGAAGAACGTAAACTTATTACCAAGCAAAAAATGCTTGGTAATGTCAAATTTATCGGCGAACTGTCGAAATTGGATATGTTATCCATTGATACATTACACACATGTATATTTGAATTACTCAATAAGCAAACAAGTGCAAATGCAAATAATACTGCAACTATACAAGAGAAATGTGAGGATATGGAATGCCTCAGCCAGCTTATCAGAACTTGCGGAAAGAAATTGGATACAGAGAAAGTGAGTAGGAGATAATAAAAAAAAAAACGGATAAATATTGTTAATGTGTGATATAATAATTATTATTATTTTATGTATTTTTTTTTTTTTTTTTGTTTATTTTAGGGAAAAATATTGATGGATCAATATTTTGAAAAAATGGCATATCGATCAAAATCACAAAAATATCCACCGCGTATACGCTTTATGTTACGTGATGTAATTGAATTACGTCGTAATAATTGGATACCCAGAAATGTGACAAATGTCGAGGGACCAATGCCGATGGATCAATTATTACCCGACGATGATATTGTGGTGCGTCCACAATATATGAATAGAAATCGAATGGATCCAAGGAATATGGATCATGATAGTAGCGATAATTGGATGAATAAATTACCATTAAATTTACAAGGTGGTTATATGGATGTATTTAGTGGGTATAATATGAGCAGCTCATCAAATTTAATGTCATCGTATGTGTTCTTTTGTTTTTTTTTTTATTATGTTAATCAATTAATTATTGTAAATTGTAATTTTATTTATTTATTTTTATATAAATTAGATACAATAATAATTCAAATAATTATAATAATCGTGATCATCGTGATTTAAGCGGTGGTGGTGGAGGTGGCATGAATGGAGGAGGAGGAGGAGGAGGAATGGGTGGAAATAGTGGTTATCGTATGAATAACCAACGTATGAATAATCAAAATAATAATTATTCAAATCATCGTTACAATAACAATAACAACAATAATAATAATAAACAGCACAATAATAATAATAACAATTCAATGATGATGATGCATAATAATATGAATTCGCACAATAATAGCAATTATAATAATCATATGTCATCTAATTCAATGAATAATAACCATAATAATAATAATCATAACAACAATAATAATAACAACAACAACAACATGAATAATAATAAAGATTTGGCACCACGTTTTAAACGTAATTTAATACAATCGGTCACTCAAGATCCTGTTGAAAATTTACAATTTCGACCGGCAACAAACAGTTTATTATATAAACCAAATTTAAATATAAATCTACAACAATTACCATTAAAGCAACAACCACGTCCGTTAAATAATTCTAATGATTTATCATCATCTTCAATATCATCGTTATCATCATCATCATCAATTGCTTCAACATTATTACCAATAACACAGACATCATCAACAATCATAACATCGCCAATGTTGAATAATAATAGACAAATGAATAATCATACAAATAATTATAATGCAACAACTGGTGGTGGTGGTAATGGCCAAAATAATATGATGAATAATTTAAATAAAGAAAATACAATGATGTTAAATAATAATATGAAAAATTTATCAATAAATGCTGGTGGTGGTGGAGGTGGTGGCGGTTCACCATCAACAATAGTCACTGGTGGTGCCACACAACAAACTGGTGTTATTAATAATAATAATAATGCACAACAACAACAACAACAAGTAGGAAAAGATCAATTATTGATAAACAAACAACCGGGTTCAATGGAAAATAATAATAATAATGTTAATACAAAATCAAAACCAAAAAAAGATAAAGGACCTAGTAAAGAGGAAATCATAAAACGTATTTTAACATTCCTTAATGCAAATTTAATAATTGATAATAAAAATAAAAAAATTATTAATGAATTAAATAACATTGGCGAGCAACAAACAAACACCACCATCATCAATAATATTACTAGTAATAATAATAATAATGATATAATAAATATTATTGATGGTTCAATTGATTTAATTGAAAATCAAGAACCAAATATGGATGATATTGTTTCAATGTTTATTGAATTAAAAGTACCCGAGAAATTTATGCGTGATTCGATAACAGCAATAATTACAGAAATAATCGATAAAAATGAATTGATCCATGAACGTACTATTGAATTTTTAATTTGTTTAAAACGTGATGGTAAATTAAATAGTAATGCATTCATTGATGGATTTAAAGTCGTCATAAATAGTATGAATGAAATTAATGTACCGCGTATTGCAACAATCATTGCATCATTATTGTCACGCAGTGTCATCGGTAAACTATGTAAATTATCGGATATTTCTAATTATTGTGATAATGGTCAACATTATCCATTATTTTTATTGGTATTACAACAATTACATAAAACATTTGGTAGCAAACAAAAACTCATTGAATTATTCAATGAGAGTAAAATTAATTTAATGACAAGTTTATATGAGGCTGATCGTAATAAAGAACGTTTAGCTGCGATATTAGATGATCGCAATTTAAGTTTTCTCTATCCATTGTTGAAAGTTCAAGGGGAATTACATAAACAATTGCAAGCCGATTCAAATCCACAACAATTTTATAAATGGATAAAAGATAACGTTGATTCGTCTTGTTTCAATGATCCTGGTTTTATAACCGCATTGATGACCGTTTTATTGAAATTTATTACACAAGTGAGTTTTTTTTTTTTATATTACTTTTATATTTTTATCAATATAATAATAATATTAATTTATTTGCGTTTCTTGCTCCAAAAGGAAACAACATTAGCCGAAGGAATTGATTCAAAAAATACAGATAAAGAGTTAATTGAACGTGAACAAGCACTATTGAAAAAATATGCTCCAGTATTAATTGTATTTTTGAAAAAAAATTACGATTTACAATTGATTGCAATTTATGCATTACAAGTATTTTGTTACAATGTTAATTTTCCGAAGGGAATGCTTTTACGTTGGTTCAGTAATTTATATGAATTGAATGTCATCGAAGAAGATTCATTTTTACGATGGAAAGAAGATTTATCTGATGTGTATATGGGCAAAGGTAAAGCATTATTTCAAGTTAATAATTGGTTGACATGGTTGGAACAAGCCGAATCCGAAGACGATGAAGAAGAGGATTAAATAACCGATATAAAAAAAAAAAAAAAAAAAAAAAAAAAAAAAAACCACATCATCAACAACTTCAACAACGTATTTGTCTGTTTTTAAATAAAATTAATAAAATTAAATAAAAAAAAAAACTATATATAAATTAAAAATAATCTCTTTAAATAAGAAATAAAAAAAAATAAAAATATAAAATTAAAAATTAATAGATCACGTGTTGTTATAAAATAAAATAAATAAAACATAATAAAAAAAAAAAAAAAGGAATATTAAAATATATATACTACAACAATACAATATAATAAACATAAAAACTATTATTAAAAATTCAATATATATGATTATTTTAAATCTCAGTGAGTTTTAACAACCACTACAAAAAAAAAACACCTTAAAAAGTATATATAAAAAATGAAAAAAAATAATAAAAGTGAAAACAAAAAAAAATAATAATAATAATTTTAATATAATTAATTATAGGACAAATTTATTGATTTTTCTTTTATTATTCGTGTTTTTTTGTTTTTTTTTAATTTTATTTTTAAAAAATCGCGTGTTTTTTTTTTCGAAACCAAGTGATTTTTTTTTGTTTTTTGTTTTTTTTATTAAATTAAATTAAATTAAATTTACTGTGAGGTGGCAAAACAAATTTAAAAAAATTATAAAAATAAGTTATAAAAAAAAAATAAAACAACAGAAACGAATTGGGTGGTGGTGGTGGAAGTTTTATTGTGTGACGTTGGGGGATTAGGAATCATGACCACTTAAAACATCTATTCCTATTATTGCTATGATAGTTCTTGGCTGATGGTTAAAATTATATTGAATTTTTCACCCAAGATAACACATTTATTTCCATCACAAATAATAAATTACAATTTAAAACATAACAATTGCACTGTGACTCTTTTATTGGGTCAGTGGAGTCATGAAGAACTCTAGGGTTTACGCTCTCACAGTCCCCCCCACAAAAAACTCACGTTACACAACAATATCGAAAAAATATAATCCTTTTATCATTAATATTATAACACAATAAATATTTTTTACATCACCACCACCACTCGCCCAATAATACCATATCCAGAGTTGCATCCATATTTCCGTATGTAGAAATTGTTCTTTTATCGACTGTGTGTGAATATTATACAAATGGAAGTTTCCTGGTTTCCACCCCCCCCAGTTAATTTTTTCTATAATTTTCAATGATGTTCTAAGAATGAAAGTGGGTGGATGTGGGTATCTTATAATAATTTTTAATTTATCAATTCCTAATCTATTTCATAATTTTTTTTTTAATATATATATATATAAATGTCTTCCCGTCTCTCCCCACAAAATACACCAATACAGTTTTAGGGAGCAACACCCCGCCAAAAAAAAAAAAAACAGAAAAAAAAACACGGGGTGTGAATTAAAGATCGCCTCCTCGCGGTGCACCCTGGATTTTTAAAACTAAACGATCTTATATAATCTTAATTTTATTATCAATTGGATTTTTTTTTTTTTTTTTTATTTAAATAGATTC
This sequence comes from Dilophus febrilis, assembly GCA_958336335.1. NCBI lineage: Eukaryota > Metazoa > Arthropoda > Insecta > Diptera > Bibionidae > Dilophus > Dilophus febrilis. The sequence continues at coordinate 35,299,110 of OY284472.1, forward strand.
ATTTATTAATTTCGTATTTTCATCGATTTTATTAACTGATGATGAATGCCCCAACAATAATTCATTCGATTCCTTTTCATTCTTAAAACATTTCTGTTTATTTAATAATTATGGGGATGCTTAGGTTGGAGGATGGATGCACTCTGGACATATACTTTTCTGTTTTCTTTTTTAAGTTTCAATAACTATATTATAATAACAAAAAAAAAAAAAAAAAAACAAAAATAAACAATAACTTGACGATTTAAAATATAGATAAATTTATATAAAGTAAATATTTTTAATTTTTAAGTAATTGTTTTTGATTTTAAAAAAAAATATTAATTTATTGTATTATCAACATTTTTTTTTTACCCACAACAACACATATTTAAAATATTAACCCTCAAGTAGTTTTTTTTGTCATAAAAATCAATATTTTTGTTGTTTCTATAAAAAACGGTAACAAAAAAATATTATTATTTTTTTTTAATTAATAAATTATTTATTTTTTTGAGGAAATGATTATATTAAAATTTTCTATTTAAAAAATTAATAAATATTTTAATTTATATATTACAGAAAATAAAAAAAAAAATATAATCCCCCTTTTAGTCGTCGTCCTCATCTTAAAATTAATGGTAATATTTTTTTTATTTTTTATTTGTTTTTTTTTTTTTATATAATTATCCTTTTTTTTCATATATAGTAAAATGAAATATATGAAATTTAAATAATAATAATATGAATAGTATAATTACTATTAATTTTTAATAGGAGCAATTTAACACGATATAAAAAAACGGAAAAAAACGAAAACGGAACATCAAAAATGATTAAATTAATAAAATGGTAAAATCCAACTGTCCAAATAAAATATAAATAAATTTGTAAAATATCCTTGGGACAGTTTTTTTTTTTTTTTTTTTTTTATTATTATTAATTTTAAATTTACAACATTTAAACAAAAATAAATAACTGAAAACAATAATAATAATAATAATAATAATAATAAAAATTGAAAGAGTATTATTTATTTTCCCTATATCTAGGATCTGCGATATCTCTGTTACATAGAATAATAGAATTGGAGATACAATCAAATACAACAAGGAAGAAATCTTGATTTGAAGAAATTATTAATTTATTTATACGGTATTAAAGGAAGAATTATGTTTCTTATTTAAAGATTCCTCATGGAAGAAACCAGTCATAATTTTATTGTTTCTTTTGTAATCCCATGCTGTATTTTGATCTTTCATCCAAATTATCTGGATGTATCACAAAATAAAAAAGATCTCATTGTGGAATCTGCATATTGTTAATGAAAATTGTTTTTTGCAGGTTTGAAAGATTATCTCTGATTCTTATGATATAATGTAATTTAAATATCAGCTTATCAAGACTTTGGTCATAAAAATAGAAATCCTAACCCAAAAAGCAGACTATTTTGAAATTTAAGTATCACACGACCAGCCGGACATCATCTTCATCAGGGTATCTTCAAAAATAATACAACAAATCATTTTAATTGAACATATTTATTAAAATAATTATATATAATATATCCAAAGTGTTTTATCAAATATCAAAAAAAAATTATTAATAATTATTTTTACGCTTTTCTTTAGCGGACTGGATAAATAAAAAAAAAAAACTCCTAACTTCATTGTTGAAAAAAAAAAAACTGAAACACAATCAACGGCTATGCATATTAAATTGTTTCACTAGTAACTTTGGCTATTAAATAAGGTGCTGAAATTAAAATCAAAATCAAATTAATAAATTTGGGTTTGTCCAGGTTTGTGGTATGAATATAATGATTGATTAATACACGTGAATTTCAATATTAAAAAAAAACTTTTCATACCTATTCGTAATGCAACACAAATTCCAATAAATGCAAATATATTTGTTTTAACACTTTCTCGTACCTTACGACGTTCCTCAGCCGGATCCGGTGGCATTATATCCTGAATTCGAAACATTTTTATCAAATTATATTATCTGTATCTGTATAGTAGTAATTTTATTAATTAATTAATTTTTAATTTTTAGATTTTTTTAGTTTTCATTAAAAAATAATGAAAATGTGATGAAGAAAAATAAATATTAAAAAAAAAAAAAAAATTGAGCCGAAAAATTTTATTTTATCCATCCATAAATGTCAAAAACAAAATGTCTACCATCAAATTTATTGTAGCCAAAAACAAAGTTTCGCGTTCTCGGTTTTCGTTAATATTTATATTTTCTCTCCACATTTTGCCAAATAATTTGCTGAATATGATAATGGTGTTGTGTTGTTGATGAACAACGATCAACGATGATGATGATGATGATGATGAAAAACAAATCAGAATTTTTTTTTTTATACTGTACAGTTTCAGTTCAAGCATACACTAGCATATGCTCTGCATAATGCATACGCATAATTTTAATTTATCAACACGACATTGTCAAGAAATTATCAATAATAAATAAATCAATACAGTAAATTATAATTATATATTACAGTTGATATTTTGGTAAGAAAATGTGTTTTTATAGTGTTTTTGTTTTTAACAAATAATAGAATTAATTAATTTTATAATCAAAAAAATCCTATTGTATGTGATTGTTGAGGTTTGTGTTGTTGTATATTGTATATTGTATTGTATAAGAATTCATCCACAACACATCCATTAGAATAAAACAGTTTTACTATAAAGAATTTTTTGTTGTTGAATGGAATGGGTATTTTTTTGTCTAATCTCATGTATCCTTTTTTTTTTGTTGAAAAATTTAATGATTTAAAACAAATCTTGCCCAATTGGAAATTAAAAAAAAAAAAAAAATCTATAAAATGTTTTCATTTTTCATTACACCATAAAACAAAAAAATCACCAAAATTTTGATGATTACGCGGTTGTATTAAGTTGTTTATAGGAATGCGCGGAAAAGTGAGGAAGTGTGTGTTTGTGTGCATATATGATGATGATGATGATGATATGTTTTGTTGTTGGAGTTGATTGTGTTGATTTTTATGATTTATGAAAAGGTATATGATGATGGTCGAATGTGTGTGTGTGTGTTTATGGTATGATAATAGAAATAAAGAGAAAGAATAGAATAATAATTTGAGTGCGACGTTCGGCGGCGGCCATAAAAAATAAACTAAAAAAATTAAATGAATAAATAAAAATAAATTAATTAAATTTATTTTTAATGATGTTTTTCAATATTGTTTTTTTTCTTTTTAATTTCCATAAATATTGATTATTTTTATGCATTATTTATGCAAAATATTATAGAGATTAATAAGAGATTATAGTATAAAAAAAATAACACAAAAAAAAAAAAAAACATAAGAAAAAATTTGATAAAAAAAGAAAAATGGCGTATTAAAATGATTAAACTCAGCTGTGTCTTCGTCGTCGTCGTCGTCATTTCTCGTTTGTTTGTATGTTCATAGCTCATATGTTCAAGAATAAAAAAAAAACAAAAAAACAAAAGTTAAAAAGTTTCCTGCTGTTTATTTTTAATATATTAATTTTTTTACTTTATTTTTTATATAAAATTATTTCAACTGTGTAATTTGAATACTGTTTGAAAATTTTAATTAATTTAAATAATTTTCCAAAAAAAAAAAAAAAAAAAAACAAGCGTTAAAAATTTAATGTTTGTGTGTAAATTATGCATATAACACATAACAAATTGAACATAAAAGCATTTTTGTTGAGTTAGTGAATGTTTAAAATATGTTTGTGAAAAAAAATAAAATCGATCAACATAGAATAGAAGAACCATTCTAGAAATCATTCACAATTCACAGTTTAATTGATTTTTTTTTTTGTTCTCCAATGATAAAAATCAATTTTATACCTAATTCTTCTTTCACAAGGGCTGATTTCATTACAATTTTTGCATCAAATTATTAATTATTCGCAGTTCTTATATATGAAAATAGTTTTTTTTAGTGTTTTGTCATACCAAATGGTATATATGGAACAGTGGAAATTGTTTGTTGAATTTGTATATATTTTTGTTTTTTATACTTCCACTTTATTCCTAATTCACAGTTTTTGCCTTTTGTAACTGTTATTATGGAAATTCTTTAGTTGTATAATCTAGAACACACAACTAAACTATTCAAGTATTCATTATTCTAAACTTAAATGGTCTAATTCTTTTTTGTTTTTCTTTTTTTTTTTATGTTCTGAAAATTTCTTTTCTATATATTTATCTAAAAAAAAAATGCAGGGAAAATTTTTATTTATTTATGCAAAATAATTTTTCACACACAGATATTAATACTTACTTTATTTTGTTTTTTTTTTTTTTTTTTTAGGTAATATAATAAATAAAAAATCTGGTGAAGTGTTCATTTTTTGCGAAATTAAAATATCCTAAAAACAATCAAATAAAAATAATTAAAATCAGCAGTTTAAAACATTTTTTGTTTAGTGCGTGCGTAGTTTTTTGTTTGTTAATATCCTTGGTATTCATATTATGTATACAGAGTAGTACATTATTGATATTGATTTTAAAATACGTATTCATTTTTATTTCATATTTTTTTTTTTTTTTTTTTGCTTTTGTTTCGGTAATCATATTTAACAAACAATAATAAATTGTGTTTTATAATACTGCAATTGCCGAACATTGTTTTTGTATTGAACAAAGTACAATTAAAAATATAAACTATATACATAGTTTTTTTTTTTTTGTTGTTCTGAGGACCAAAAAAAGATAAAAGCCGTCAAACTGGAGCGATTGCCGGAATATTTACGAGATACCGTTGATTGGTTTATGGGGTGAGTTAATATTTTTATTTTTTTTTGGATAATAGTTTGATATTTACAATCTGTTACATAATATGTTATGTTATTTACCATAATTTCTACAATTATATATATATATTTTTTTTTTATTATAAAACAAAAACAAAAATTGTATGTGATGTGATAACATAAATGGATATATACAATATATAATATATATCCACCCAGAATCATACGTTTATTTAAATATATATTTAACCAACCACCTACAAACAGCTCATTCCCATCTTTAAAACTCCCCCTTTGCCCCCCATTCACACATGCCCAAAAACAACAAAATACCGCAGTTATCATCACAACAATCGCGTCATATGATGGGTAATAATAAATATATATGTATGTAAATAGAAAAAGAAGAAAATTTTTTATTTGGTATATACATACACCAATTCCTTGGAAAATTATATATAATACATTGTTGTTGTTTTGTATTACACGGTACAGAAAAAAATGACTAATGGTAGTGAAGTGGTGGTATGGTTAGTTAGTTGTTGGAGGTATTCATTAATAAATGAATATTTGAATTGCGATCATCTCTATCAAATTACAACATTTAAATATTAAAATCCCCCAATTGAACTTTGTTTTGTATATTCTGTTGGTGTCCAACCATCGCGTAAATTATATCCAAATGATAAAATAAAAGAATCCTTACATTACATTTTTGCTTATTGCTGTAAGGAGAGAAAAAAAAACTTTTTTTTATGTCATCTTATGCAAGAAAATGTATTTATATATATATATTTTTTTTTTTTGCTAATTTGTTTACATATGCATATATAAAATAATAAATTGTTTTTTATTTATTATATGCTGTTGCTGCTGCTTCTGCTGCTGCTGCTGTTTTGTCGCATTATTATTTTTACTAATAATAGACTGATACACCTACATAGAATAATAATAAAAATAATTATAACGTACGGGCATTTACCCAAAAAAACAATGCTATCGTATAAAAAATACGATCTGGTTGTTTTCACTTGAATTTTAACCAAAATAAAATGACCTCATCTTCGGCGGGGTTTCGAACCCACGACCCCCAAAATGTTTTTTTTATGAATTTTAGGGGTGACAACAACACATAATTCGCTATTATTATACAGTGTGTCCCAGCTAACGCTATCCAGCCAATATCTTCGAAACCATTGGAGTTATCACTAATTAGCCTCCAACCCCCCGTTTTTAGGGGAAACATCGAAATTTTGATTTTTGCATGCTATCAAAAAAATATGGTTTTCTAATGCAAAAATCAAAATTTCGATTTTTGCCCTTAAAAGGGGTGCGGCGTGGGGGCCTTGGGCTGTTTGGAAACCCGTCTTAATTTTCAACGTAGAACAACTTTCTAATACATCACAATACATGTTTTCATAGAGATTTAGTGAGTATTCGCACATTTTCCATCAGATGGGCAATCCCCATTTGTGGAAATATTCCCCATTGAACCCCCACATATTATTACATTTTTTTTTAACTACTCGGCACGCTCTTCAACATAAGCGAAAAAAAAATATAGGTTTACATTTGATTTTCCAAAGTTGATATCAATTGGGCACATAAGGGTTAACTTGGGCAGGAAGGGGTTAACATAAAAATGTAGCCAAATGGAATCCAGTGGGGGTCCACTCCCACATCAAATTAGTGATATCTCCAATGGTTTCGAAGATATTGGCTGGATAGCGTTAGCTGGGACACCCTGTATTGTGGAAATGTCATAAATGTTTGAAAAAAATCAACATCAAAGATCTTACCTTAATGGCAATCAATAATATATCATGATTTCTTTTCTGCAACATATATAAGTTCGATGTTATCTACATCTACAGAATAATCCCAATTATTCTAAAAAATACCTATACGAAACTAAAAAAATCAATAATCAAATCAATAATACCTTTTTTCATTCATTCATATTATGATATTATTTACTTTATTTAACAATGTCATTCATATGTTACATGTTTAATGTACATAATCGTCGCCGCTGAGTGAATGAATACAGATATACAAAAATTATTATTATTATGTATAATCATTATTTTGGTGTTGTATAATAATTTATTATAGTTACAAAACGATTCATCGACTAGCCATTGGTGACTTTTTTTTTTTTTAAAAAAATCACCAATGGCTAGTCGATGAAATCAGTAGTGATGTAATTCTCGGAATGTTACTGGTAGAGGCCACTCCTAGGGTATATGACTTCGACAAGAACTTTTCGGTTGTGTTTCCCAATAGGGAAGATTGGACGGAGAACAAGATTAAATTCGCTGAAAACTCCCTAAAATTTTATACGGATGGATCTAAGACCAACCTAAGTACGGGCTCCGGAGTATATGGGGCGAATCCAAGATTGGAACTTGGGGCCACTCTGGATTGCTATAGCACGGTATTCCAGGCGGAAATCTATGCTATAGAGCTTTGCATCAGATGGATTAAGGATAAGGGTTATAAAGGGCAGCGTATCTATATCTTTTCTGATAGCAAAGCGGCACTTATGGCGGTGAACTCCCGAGAGGTAGAGTCGAAGCTTGTGCTGGATTGTCTAGGGGTACTGAAAGATTTGGCAAGGGTAAATAAAGTCACAATGATGTGGATACCTGGACATAGTGGAATAGAGGGTAATGAGAGGGCAGATGCCATCGCAGGAAAGTGCTCTGCTCACTCGGGCACTCAACCTAGACCATTTTGTGGTTTAGCTAAAGCAACTGTTAGAGCAAGAATGAAGGAACTACTGCTGCGGGAGTCCCAGAAGCACTGGAATGACACCGATGGCTGCAGACATTCTAAGCTCTTTATTCCTGCATATTCAAAAGGACTGACGGAACAAATTCTCGGCCTAAATAGGAATAATACTAGAGTAGTGGTCGGATATTTAACCGGCCACTATAATCTAAGAGCTCATCTATACAGGATGAAAGTCGTAAGCTGCGATACGTGTAGGCTTTGCCACACGGAAGAGGAAACTGCGGAACACATTCTTTGTGAATGTGAAGCTTTAGCAGGGATCACACTCAGGATCATTGGTTCATCATTTCCATTACCTGAGGAAGTTATGTCCATATCAATTAAAAAGTTGACCAGTTTCGTAAGAAGGGCCAATGAATGTATGAATATGGGATAGAGTAGGGCAATAACACAATGACCCCAGGGGGTCACGTGTTTAGGGGATTGACGACCCAGCCCAATACAATTAATTCTTAATTCTTACAAAACGATTGTCTGATAATTTTTATACTACTCTCTAATCATAAACATATTTCTGATATCTGTTATTTTATCCGTGTATGCTCGGTGTATGATTTGAGATGCCAAGAAAAACGACTTTAAACAATAATTTTTAAATCCTACTACTAAATAAAATGATGGTTTTTTGTAGTTAAATAATATTGGGTAATGTCACCTTTGCCCTTTATCACAGTCTACAGTCTCTTAGACATGGTATTTTTTTGCATTCATCCGGTGTTTTTGAGTTCTACATTTCAATGATTTTTTCTTTAAATATTTCAAGCGGATCATTTCTTAACTTCATTTTTATTAATGTCCTCAATGATTCTATTGTACTTAAATTATGAATTTTAGATGTCCATTTTTAAAAGTGAATTTCTTTAACTTCCAACCAGTTCTTATTTGTTGCTTTTATGCAGTTTTTGTGGTGGATCAACATCTTATTGAAAAAACTATCAGATGTCTTATAAAACAGCAAGTGTCTGAAATATATATGTTTATAGAGTAAGTAGTATATAAATGTCCATCATTTAAACTTTTTGATGTCATCTGCTGCTAGCTAGCAACAACAGCCATTTCAAAATTATGCATCCCCCCATAAATGTCAATCGATATTATGACGTAAATAAAGAAAATTAATGACTAACGTTTTTTTTTTTGTTTTTTCCATTGTACGTTTTCATTTTTTAGTTTTTTTAGTTTTTTTTTATTTTTTCTTTCTATACATTTTCCAATATAAAATATAAGTAATAAATATTATAATAATATGCAAAAATAAAACAAATATAGTTTTTCATTGATTGTTAGTAAAAAAACACATATTTATAAATTGAAAAAAATATAAGGAGTGTTTTTTTCCCTTTACTCGATTAATTATTAATTATAAAACATCTTTTTATATTAATGTTTTATTAATAAATTAAAAATTAAAAATTAATTTTTAATTTGTTGTTTGGTATTGGTTAATTGGTGTTTAAACAAAAATACTATGTGCTTTAATATACAATAAAAACATTATCATCATAAAATTGTTTAAAAACCAGATGTTCAAAGTATTTAATTAAAAAAAAAATCAATCATGTGGACATCAGCTGTTTTAAGTAATTTAATGGGTGCCAGAAATGTTCAAAAAACATTAGCCGAAGTAAGGTATTCTGCAATTGCATTACAGCATCAGCATCATCGGCAAGAACAACATACAAATACAATTGATTCAATTGATGGTGGTACTCATTTAATACTTCCATTAGATGTTGAAGAAACGGTAACATGCTTTTGCAGGTATATCTTTTATTTAATCAATATTCAGTTTTTTGAACATCTTGTTTGTGTTCTATATATATACCCCTATATAATTTTAGTGAAAAAAAAAGAAAAGAAAATGAATTATTTCTCCATTTGGCAATGTTCCAAAATGTAGTATGTGTGTTTTCATTGATTTTTTTCCTACATTTTTTTTTTTTTTTTGCAAAACGACATTTATATTTATATTTTTATATACCTACATCATCATATATATAGGTATTATATGCATAACATCATTTTTTTTTTAATTTTATTATGTTCGATATGTTAGAATAAATTGAACGATTTTTTTTTGATACAATATACATTTTTTTCTATATACATACGCATATTATTATTGTATATATAATATGTTGTAATGCAGTATAAAAAAATTATTAATATTATTTAGTAATATTTCAATTATTATTATATAAGAATGGAAAAATTTGTTTAGTACATGATTTTCTATAGTGGTTTATTAGATTTTTTTGACTTTCTTGAGTTTTTATTCAAATGTTTTGTCCGCTCAAGGTAAAAAATACCGAAACTTCTTTCCCTTCTCAAGGATTCCCCTTTATAATCCCTTCTAATCGCCACTCTTGCAAAATTTTCGTAGTTTTTTTGCTTTAATGGTTTTTGTTTTATCCAAGATTTTTAAGCATATTTAGTCATTTATTCATAAATACCAAGCAATACTAATGTTTATATACATACATGGTGTCCCAGTTGATATTACCACGTAATCCTGAGACTATTTCCATCAAAATGACGTCCAGCAGAAGGGCGGTCTAACTTCAACTTCTTCTGAGTTACAGGGAATTGAAAATTGAGATTCTTTCATAAACATATATTCATTGATTAATCTGTAACTTTTAAACTATTGAACTAAGTACATAATCAGCACAGGTATTTAATTAATAGGTAATTGAATTACCTTTAATTTCGAATTAATAAACATTGAATCTTATCCTTGTTACCTTATAAATGTAAAATAGCGTAAGGTAATTTGTCAAAAGTCTTAAAAAAAATGAGTAAAAATGTAATTAAAATGATTACCGTCAATAAAACCATTCAAACACAAAGTTACAAATTCCAATAAATTTATGGTTGTTGATTGTCCATCAATAAAACCATGTTATTCTCAGCAAATAACTATGATTATAGTTTTAAATATCACAGAGACTTAGTGATTATTTCTTTAAATTATGTTGGAATCACAGAGTAATTGCAATTGGTCGATAATGAGATGTATTATTTCTTGATTTTCCATCCTTAGGAAATAGAATAATTACCAGATCTCCGGTAAAATCCCCAAAGATAACAAATAGATTAAACAAGATATTGATAAGGAAAGTGCAATATTATTCGCACAGAAGAACAATTGATGAAATACCATCTGATCCACATACCATCTGAGCCGTCTCTTTACCGCATAATACGGTATCATAAAACCTAATCCGGCGAAACAAAACAAAAATTAATCTTACTCACAAAAGTCAAAAGTTTCTAAATTGTAACAAATGAACATTCTCACCAACATCAATGCACAGTCAAGCATCATAGTCAAATGCACTAGAAAAGAAATTGACAAAAAATGGTCACAAATCATTGCTTTCATCAACAATACCCATTCTCTATTATGAAAATGGAGCAGGTTTAATGAAAAATTAATGAGAAACCTTTTATATCGTTGAAGTATTTCTACACTTTACCATAGAAAAACCAATTTAATTATCTCTCCCCAGTGGAGCTAGTCCTTTTACCATCATTGTATGTCCTTTTTAGATATTTACCTCTCTGGCATCGTGTTTTGTTTTGTTAATTTATCAGTATTTTATTATATTGTAAGTATATATAGGAAAACTTTATTGTCATTTCAAAGGATGAAAATCATCTATAACTAAATGATGCTGAAAGTATTATTTCTTCTTACTTCAGCGCGCGCCTTACTTACTTACTTCAGCACGCCTACTTACTTCAGCTACGCCGCCATCCACTTCGTCCTTTGTCGGTCCAAAGATGAGGCGTACTATTTTCTTTTCGAACCCTCTCCAAGTCGCCCTTCGTTGGCCTGTGTTCGTTGGCACACCACGTTTCATCAGAACCGTAGGTGACAATTGGTCGAATCAGTGTTTGATATAGCTTTATAGTTTCAATGTTTTACTCAATGTCTTCATTGAGAAGAACATCTTTCGCAAACCGTAAAAGGCCTTGTTACCGGGAAGCAATCCGGGATTGAACTTCCTCTGCTATATCATTTTCGCTGTTTATGCTGCTTCCAAGGTCCAAGCTAAACCGGTCCGCCGTTTCATATTTGTTCTGACCAATTGATACGCTGATATTTGTTCTGACCAATTGATAATGTTGTGCCATAAACCTACCTACTATTCGTTGGTGCGATCATATACTTGGTTTTCTCCTCGTTTACCCTTAATCCCATTTCCGAAGCTTCACGTTCCAACAGTAAGAACGCTTCTGATTGATAATAAATTTGTAATAATTTTGTTTGCATATAAGGAAATATTCATAAAGTATTCATAGAGTATTGTATTCATGAATGAGATTGTAACCTGAAAGGAAAATATATATCTCTGTGTTCTATATATAAAAACATATATTATTATACATTATATACTGTATATGTATAATGACTGATGCACTATCATTACATTTCATATATACATTTTAGTTTGAGAATAACTACTGCAAGGTTAAATTCATCTATATATCATCATTATAATTATATATTTACTATTTATATATAATTTAAACTCTTTTATATACCAATAATAATAATAATACTAATAATAGTTGTACAAGTTATTATACATATATATATCTTTAAGATGAACATTTTGTCTAAGGTTTGTTATTGAAATGTTTGTTTTTTTAAATGTGTGTTTGTTTTCTGTGTAAAATTCATTTATATGTATATTACAAAGCAAAAAAAAAATCGAATACGATTAAAAAAATTTGAAAGAATAAAATCAATATAGAGTTTTATTAATCAATATCATCTCAATAAACACTTAAAAAATCTATAAGGCGTTCAATTTCTTATAAAGCAGGTTCGAAAGACACAAAATTTTATTATTATTTGAAAGACTACATGTTGTATAACTGCATTCAAATGAACCAGCATAATTTCTCCCCATGTAATGCATTCTGTCAACCCAATTTTCAATTACCTGTTCACAAAAGTTTCATCAATGTTGGATGGGTTGTTAGATTATCATCAATTTGTGACTTGTAACATTACCCACTCAAAGAAAGAAATCAAAAGTTGTTAAATTCTTGAACGATAATTAACCTGCCCATTTCTTGATATATTTTCATCACTTAACAACTCCATAGGAATGTTAAATTCACTTAACATTGTTCTGTATCCTTGTCCATTGATTGTTACTCTTTGACCATTTTCTCCTTCAAAGAAATATGAACCAATCACTTCACTTCAACAGCATGAATTGCACATCATACACATACAGACGTTATCTGGATGAAACAGTTTCTTGTGGATTTTTTTTGATCACTCCAAAATTCTGTAATTCAATTTAAATTTTACCTCACCATCACCACCAATTTTACCTTTTTGTCGCCCAATCACACCCGGATTATTAATATTAATATAATCTGTACATTTAATGTCTTACTATTAGATAGATTTCCAAATTATTCAAAACATTTATATGCTGTCTGTGTATATGAAATTATTATTTGTTAATCAAAAAATATTTATTATCTTTATCATATGTATGTTGTATATGATTTATTATCGCTATGTATTATGAAATATCATTGTTTTATTGTTTTAATTTACAATATTTTATTCACCATTCAATTCTAATTTGTTTGGTTTACATCATCATTTCTCTTTGTATATCTGTATATTGTTGTTATATATTTGTTGTATTGTTTAACTCACTGTAATTCCATCAAATATATCATATCATATAAAAGACTTTCACTTGTAAAGGTACGTGTAAATTATTATACATTTTGTATATAATATTATTATCGTATATCTATCTATATCTATTATGTGTTATACAATAAAAAAAATAATTGTATATATATATACTTTCGCTAAATTATCTTTTATTAATATTGTGTTTTTGTTTTTTTTTTCATTAAAAAAAAATGTGCATTGAATAGATTTTTATATATATAGAAAAACTATTGAACAACACACCAAAAATCACTATATAGGATTTTTTTTCATTGTAAAGGGTGATTTTTTTTAAAAGCTATAGGAAAGTTTTTTAAAAAAAAAAAAAACACATAAAATTCAGAAAAATGCATGAAATATTTATTTAAATCGATAGTATACGGTCCATATAATTTAATGTTTGAAGATTATTTCATGCAAATATTGATCTTGACTGCGCCTCAAATGGTCCATCCGCTTAGACGAATTTTGGCATACTCTTTCCAACATTTCGGCCGGAATCTCAAGAATAAATGCTTCAATGTTGTTTTCCAATTCGTCAATTGAAGCGGGATTATCTGTATATAGACATGAGCTTTAACATAGCCTCCACAAAAAATAGTCTAAAAGCCGTTAAATCGCACGATCTAGGCGAGGCGGCCAATTGACCGGTCCCGAACGTAAAATAAAATGTTTATCGAATTCGCCTCTCAATAAGTCCATTGTTATGCGCGTGCTGTGTGACATGTGGCACCGTCTTGTTGAAACCACACATGTCATGCAAGTCAAGCTCTTGCATTTTGGGCAAAAAAAAAGTCGTGAGATATCATCTCACGGTAGCGCTCACCATTCACAGTTACGTTACGATTCGCATCATCTTTGAAGAAGTACGGTCCAATGATGCCACCAGCCCGCATAAACCGCACCAAACTGTTACTTTTTCTGTATGCATTGGTAGCTCTTGCAATGCTTCTGGCTGATATTCACTCTAAAATCGACAATTCTGCTTATTTACACGTACCCATTGAGCCAAAAATGAGCTTCGTCGCTGAACACAATTTCGTCGCGATGAACTTTCTTAACAGAGCACGCTTAACATTTTGATAATAAAATTCAATAATTTGCGTTGTTCGTTTCAAAGACGATTCATGGTTAAATTATATACCAAACTGGAGATGTTTGACAGTGAAACAAAACACGAAACGTGCGTCAGCTATTTAAACCGCAGTGTTGCCAAAAAGATAATAGCTAAAAAATCACCCTTTATATGTATATATATTTATTTTTTTTTTAATATGTTTTATAGGAAATAAACATTTTTTTATTATTAAGTAAATATCGCATATTTTATCCGCTATATTATACTACATTTATCATAATTCTATCACACATATGTAATATAAAATTGATCATCAATAAAATATCAGTTTTAGCTAAAGTCCTGCTAATTGTTGTTCCAAATAAATCTATCAAAAGGCATTCACATTTATCTATAATTGAATTACCTATATATATTGTACGCAATTTTTGATTTAAGTATATTGTATTATTAACATAACTATGCGGATATTAAATTCATTATAATTATAATTTCATGGTACAGTTGAATTATATTTATATACAGAGATGATCTATTTTTTTTATTTATTATTTTATTTTTTTATATATAGACAATTACAATAATAAAACACAAAAAAATTAATGCATTTAAGTGAAATAATGCATGTGTGGATTTACTTGAATTCATTTATGGTTTGTTGCTTTTTTATTATTAGACTTTTGAATATCTAAAGTTGAAAAGTAGACAATATTAAAATAAAAAAAAAGTATGTTAAAGAATTGGGGGAAAAAAACTATATAAATTATAATTATTAACTACAATATAACATTTTTTGCAATGCAATATCAAAAGAAAATTTATTTGTATCACGTTATTCTTGCTAACATGTTAATTTTATATTATATTTATTATAATAATTCTACTGGTTTACATTTATTTTAAATTTTTTTTTATATATCACTAAAATAAAGTTTAACTGTGAATCATTTCCGAGTCCTATAATCATTCTGTGGTACGGTACGGTTTAATTTTATATAGTACTCCACAGGACAAATGATCAAAGTTATTTCTACGTATTGAGGTAGTTCCCCTATAGTTTTGTTTTCATTAGGTGTATTTTTACCAATTTCATGTCCAACTCACCTATATAACATTTATTCGGGTTTTCCTTCACAATTTTGTAAAAGATTTTGCCAGGGGAAATTCGGTTTGGTTTTCTAGAAGAAATTCTGTTTAGATTCTCTGATAAAATTCTATATATTTTTCTAAGTTTTGTATAATTCTGTATAATTTTTTAAACGTATTTTATACAATTTTCTGAAGGAGAATTCTATATAATATTGCTAAATGATAGTTTTTATAGAATTTACTATAGAAATGTTCTTAATGAAAATTCTATTAGAATTTCATCTTAATGAAAATTCTATTAGAATTTCTTCTTAATGAAAATTCTATTACAATTTATTCTTAATGAAAATTCTATTAGAATTTATTCTTAATGAAAATTCTATTAGAATTTCTCTTCTTAATGAAAATTCTATAGAATTTCTTCTTAATGCAAATTCTGTTTAATTTTGTTATGGTATTATCGTATTATGTACAATTTTCTGACAGTAATTCTATATATAATTTTCCAACTGAAATTTTAAATAGATTTTCTGAAAGAATTGCTTATAATTTTCTAAATGATAATATTTTTTTATAGTTTTCCGATTCAATTTTGTTTACGTTTTCTATAGAAATCATATATAAATCTTTAAGTACGTCTAAGTATACGTGTTCTTTAAGTACTGTACAATTTTCCGGCGATAATTTTCTGAAGGAAGTTCTGTATACGTTTTCTTTAGAGTTTTATTTAACATTTTTTAAAGTTTTTTTCTGTATAATTGCTGTAAGACAAATGCAGTATACTTTTCGGAAAAATATAAATCACTTTTTGCCAAGAAATTAAAAGAAATCCTGTATAATTTTCTTAAAGAAATTCTGTACAATTTTGCTGAATGAAATTCTATTGAATTAGAATGTAGAATTTTCTAAATGAAATTCTGTATAATTTTCCAAGCGAATTTTAAATTGATTTTCTAAAGAAATTGTTTTTAATTTTCCAATTTGCAATTCTATGTATAATTTTCTTAGTGAATTCTGTATTATTTCCCCGAGGGGAGGATTCTGTATATAATTGTCTGAAGGAAGTTCTCTGTATACATTTTCTTGCGGGAACAGCTTTGTTTATAATTTAAAGTATTTTCTATAGGAAATTCTGTATAATTTTCCTCTAAGACAAATTCTGTGTAATTTTCTAAAAGATATTTTGTATAATTTTCTACGTGAAATTTTATATAATTTACTGAATGTTCTATTCCTTAACCTTATAAAAATCGCAAATTTATCCTATTGTAAACTTATATTATAATGTCTTATGAGTCAGCAAACGTTTATTTTTGTAAAAATATCACCTGATTTTTTTTTTCTTTTAAATATAAACAACTTTTATTATTTATTGATTTTCTTCAATATGTGTATAAAACAAAATAAATAATATGTTGGTTTAAAAATTTAACGAGTATTTTAAAATTTTTTTTAATAAAAAAGAAATGTGTTTTGAGTGTTTTATCTTATTTGATAGTACAAGAATAATAATATAAGCAGTAGTTAAACTAACAATAATACATACAATAATATTTATTTAAAACAATATATTTTTTGATATGGAATACGGACATGCAATTTTATATTTATTTAATTAAAGAATATACAGGGCCGCCACCACATACAAGATATTGGTGTGAATGAACCAGGCGCCGTTGTCAAGGGGCGCTGTAAACGATTAGATATTTTAAATAATATAAAATTTCTATGCTAAAGAAAATTATTGAAACAAAACTTACAGACAGATAGATTAAACTAAGACTTACCAGATATTTCCAAAATTACCACATCAAATTGGGTTTTTGGGTGGGACTTTTAGAGAAATTATGCGTGACCCTCTGGTAAGCCTAATTACAATCCATTTACCAAATAACTTTGATCCTCAACAGTGATATATATTTTAAATAACAAAATGAACAACAAGTCAGCTAATGTGGTAAATATGTCATTCAAACGCAGTCACAAATACACGAACAAATGAGAATTTAATCGTCTAAAAAAATCATTTATGCATTTACCGATCATGTTTCCGGGCGCTATATTTTATTATTTGAGCCAGGCGCCTACATGGGCTAAAACGGGCCTGAGAATATATACAAATACTCTTTACTAGTCTATATATTTTCATTTAATTTAATATAAATTTTTTTTAATTGCATATAATAATTTTCTTTATTTTAAATAACAAAAAATCTTATATAAAAAAACCTTTTAAAATAAAAACATTTTAGGTTTAAAAATAAAATCGGTATAATTTACCTATACTAGATATATAAATAATTTTTTATATTATATATAGAAACAAATAAAACAAACCAATTTGAAACAATTCGTCACGTTTTTCTTATTATTATTATTATTTTACAAAGAATATTATAATTTGAATGTATTATAAACAATTGTTTTTTATTTTTTAAATACACTTTCTGTATAACGATTTGTATTTTTTTAAAGACTTTTGTTCAATTTATAATAATTGCTTAATGTATTATATATGCGGTATATAGGAAATAAATATCACACTTTGAAATTTTAGATAATGATTTATTATAATTAAAAAGAAAACCATTTTATATAAAAAAAATTTTTTTTTTTGAATTTAACTCGCAAATTCATTATTCATTCATTTTGAAACAATACAATACAATAAGCTAAAAAACCAATATATATGTGATGTGATGTGCGTCAGTGGGTGAAATTATATTGATTGGTATATTCAAAAATGTTGTATAGGATAGGATAGAACAGAGTGGAGCAGATTCGGAAGAACGATTTTTTTTTGTCTCAAAGGCTTTAGAAGGAACATTTTTTTTGTATTTACTTTTTTGTCGGAGATATCGTGCTTTTAAAAACCCGTGCCGGGGTACCTTCGGTCATCCCTTCGCCTTATACCATAACAGATCTATTCGATTCCAATTTTTTAATAACATCTTTTATAGCGTTTTTTAAAGATTTTTCATCAACTGGTTGCCGATTTGATTTGCTTTTATTATTTCGTACCATTTTTTCAAAAGACATCGGAAGCTATAATCATTAATATTCTTAGTTGATAACTTACTGATACGAGTCCTTTCGCCCGAAATTAACCGAAACTGCATAACAAAACACCCCCGAATCTTAATCAAATATGGTCATTACCAATATTGATTATATCGTCGCCGAACTGTTTTACAATTCATTTAAATTAATCGATAATTGATAATTGATATATTTCACAATAAATGTTTGTAAGTTAATCCTTTTGGTTTTTTTTTCTTTTCATATAATGAAACATTTAAAATTATATTAAACCAAATGAATAAAAAAAAAATACAGTTTAAAAATATTTATCCTATTAATAGAATAATTCTTCTTTTTTTCTGTTTTTTTTTTTATGTTGTTTGTATATGCGATGATTGCGAAAATTATCTTAATGTTAAAAATTATATACTGCGTTGTGTGGTGATGACCTCAATTCAAATTCTATATAATTATCGCTTTTCATCATCACAAACAGTGTGAATATATTTTTGCTAATAAAAAAAAAAATCAACAAAAGTATATAGAGAAAATCTAAAAGTAGATATTTTGTGGGATATATGATTATATATAAAACAAAACCTACATCAATACAATCCGAATCCGAATTTATATATATGAATAATTTAATAATAATAATAATAAAAAAAACACACTAAATTGCAATGGTGGTGTACATATATATTCACTGAACTAAAATTAATGCGTATATATGAATGTAAACAAAAATTTATTAATAATTATTATTATTAGTAGTATTATTAATTCAAAAATATATTTAAATTCAGGCGTTCAGTTTTCAGTAAAGTGCTTTAAAGTTATCGTTTTGGAAATAACAATGCAAAGGTAATAACATAAAGTATTTTATTACTCCGCACGAATTGGAAGTTTTTATTGTGAATAAGTAAATAAAAATGTTTCCGTTTTCTTCCGATCGCTCGGTTATCTCAAATTTTTTCTCGAAAAGTATTAAATCTTGACTGAATGATTTGATTTGACTGAAATTTTAAACATCAGAGTTCGAAAATAGGGTCACTTCTCCTTGCACATTTTCCGATTGTTTGTTTTGTCGTATAGCTCAATGAGTTTTGAAGATATTTGCTTGAAATTTTCGATATAGGAATTTCGTTACCAAAGGCTAAATCATTATCATTTCCGCCAATTATTTCTGATATCATCTCATCCAGCAGCTCCTATTCAAATCCAATGGTGTTCTTGGGAATAAATTTGAATATATTAATGTATTAACACATCATTTTATATTAAAATTTTGTGAAGAATTGTTTTGTGATAAATTTAAGATCACATTTTAGTCTCCTGTCCACGCGCTTTCTATTTCAGGTGTTTACCTGGCAGCGTTTTTGTTTTTATTTATCATTTTCACTATTTTCTTATTCTTAATATCAAAAATAAATTAATTTATGTTAAAATGAATAAATTGTAAAATTTATAGTAATATATTAATGCACACACAAACGAGAAATTGATGATAAAAACATTGTTTATTAAAATAGCATCGAATTAACACACAAAAAAAAAGTTATATCATCTTGAGTGAAACAGGTTATTTATGTAATATGTGATTTTTTTTATCATAAATTTTCTCATGTTTATTGCAAGAGCCTGATATGCTTTTTATTTTTTGTATGAGTATATATACATAAAAATGATAAAAATAACAATCAACTTCTTCTATATACATATATATTTCTGTTTTCATCTTCATCTTCATTGACCAAAAAAAAAAATGGTCGTGTCAAATTTTAGACTGTATCATATGATTCATATAAGCATATTTTGCTTATATAATATTCCAGACAAAATAAATAATAATTAACATAATTTCGTAATTATCATTTATATATAGAATCCATCAAAACGGGCATATTATAATATAAATGTTTACCTGGTGCTTGTATAGTTTATAATAAATAAATTCTACAAATATTAACAAATATTTGAATTGTAATATGTCTGTCTCTCGATGCCTATATCTTATATATGAATACTTCATATACAGCCACAATACCATTAAAATGACAAGTATGTGGTTTAAGGAAATGTATATACAAGGACTACCCGACGACACTATATATCACTAAAAATAAATATTTGAGAAATTCTTAACAGTTTGTTAACAACAAACAAACATATAAATAATGAATGATTTTATTCATAAATGATGTTTTAAACAACAAAATTATACCTTATTTTTCTGTTAACATGGGAAAAAGAAAAGAAACTTGATGATTATGCATTTTTATTAGTTTCCTTTTATTAAGCAAACATATTTATATTGACATTGTATATACACATTCGTCTATAATAATTGTATTCAAAAGGTGTACACGCGATGGTTGAACATAAATATATTATAGATACAGATACATAAGAAAAATAGTTTAGATTTTAAAATTCTATGAATTTTTTCTATATTCTGTTTGTTTCATCTTTATCCGGCCGTTTTACTTAATATACTACTGTGTACAAATATGAGTAAGACTTTATTTATAACTTTTGAAATCTTTATTTATTTTTTACTAAATCTAAATCATCACCCTCAAAATGATCCCCGCCTGATGCAATGCACCTATGCCAATCCAATTTTCAAAACATTGTTTATATACTCTAGCCTTCAGGAATGGCCATCAGGCCATCCCTCTTCGATTCGGCTTTTATCTCTTCAATGGTGGCAAAACGATGTCCTGTAGTGGTCATTAAGCTTAGCGAAAAGCCAGAAGACACGATCCAAGTCGCATCTCCAGTTATGATGCGTCTCATTTTGTTTTGATAGTCGAAAGCATTATGCAGCACACTCTGCAACGCGACGATGGTTTTCTATTAAATTGAGCATTTTTGCCACCAATCGCGATTTGACTTTTCTGCGGCACAAAATGTCTTTCAAAATGGTGTTGACTGATTCATTTGAAATTCCAACAATATCAGCAAGCTCTCTAGTAGTCAATCGACGATGATTTTACAGCACCAATTCTTTGTTTTTGTTGGCTTTGATTTTGTTGATTTTGTGCAGCTCATCAGTAGAGGGTTTTGGTCGTCTTTGATGTGGTTCGTCTTCAATGCGTTCACTAAACCTTGTTTGAACAATTTGTGCCAATCGAAAACACTGGCTCTTTACATCGACTTCTCACCAAAGGCCTCCTGCACCATTCTGAACGTTTCGGCGGCCGATATTTCATTTTGCGCACAAAATTTAATGCTACTTAAAATAAACAAATCGAATAAACAGCTTTTCTTTGTTCACACACTCACACGTAACTACTACAGCAATGAACCAATGGACGTAAAATTTGTCACAGATGTCAATAACAGTACTACCTACGTAAAAATAAGAGCATTCGCCCAAATAGATAAACCAGGGAAGTTTAAATTGAAAAGTCCTACTCATATTTGTACACAGTAGTATACACATACCTCTTTCAACATACCTCGGGGAACTTTCAATTTCACTGTAAATGTACTGTAAGTATATATAAATAATTTTTACCACTTAAAGGTTAGATACAATAAAAAAACTTTAAATAAGATCGATGTTGAAAGGATTTAAATCAAGTCAATTTTTAAATGTGTGATTTGGATTGTATAAGAATGCATTCTTTTACATAAATTTATAATATTTAATTAACAAGCATTGTTTAACGTATTTTATTTGATTCAATGAATGCTATATATACTAGAAAGCATTCCGATAGGTCTCTGCTGTCTGTATTCATATTGAAAAAAATAGAGATTAAAGATTAAATGGAAATAAAGGAAAAAGCAAAAAAATTGATGTTTTATGTCTTTGTTTGCCAATTTTCCTGGTTTAGACTTTATTTTATGTGGGAAACTCTCGCATCAGGTTGTTCTATCCATAACCAGTTTGTTCTCCAAGATTATAGGTGATCTCTAATAATTCGTGGGGAAATAACTATGGCACGTTTGAATTTATATATCCAATCCAACAATTTCCTTAAAGTATCTAACACTTTTTTGGTTGCTATTTTTAACATATCAGAAAGAGATCTTTACTTTAATAGACAGTAAAATGATCTCATCGCCTATAATTTTCTGGTTTTTCATTTCCACATCTATATCTTCTACATTTTTAAAATTGTACAAATTGTTTCAAGCATGAGGGTTCTGATAACTAAGTTCAGATAAACTTAATTCAAATAATTCGGCGGTTCAATATATACTGTTTATTGATCTCCCACAATTGTTTTACGATAAACTCCTCATTAGAATATTCTAATTGAACACCACAAAATATTTTTCCACTTGTTTTAGAAAATCTTTTTTTTTTTTATTTAGTTTTTGTTCCTATCTATATACATATATGTATATGACGATATGACACATAAGTTTTCTTTTAGTTTTTCTTTTTAAATAAAATACTATACATACATTGATAATAATATTATATGATGTTGTATTATAATTTTCATCTTTTTTCTTATTTTCATAGATTTTCATTTTTCCCATATTTTTTTTCTCTCTTCATCATCTGTTTTTCTTTTTGCGAATATTATATGTTATATATATATATAGATTTATGAACTATAACCATATGTATTTTGTATGTATGGTATATATATATATATAATAAAAAATGTAAATAAAATATCATTGCCATTGTTTTGGCATATATATATATATAATAAATATAATATATATATATATATATATATATATATATATATGTGTGAGTTACTTTTGTTGCTATAAACATATTCTTGTGGAGCAGCGATAATACCCATCAGGCAGTCAGTGCTGCCGTTTCTTATCGTCGGGACAAATTATTTAAGTATCATTCATTTTGTGTAAATCACAGTTTTTTTTTTTACACATTTACCACCCAACACGAGTAACTCCTCCAATTTTCAGCCTCCAATCCGTTAAAATCCAAGGATCTATGGAAAGAATCAGTTTTTTTTTTGGGCTACTTTAGTAAAGGAGTAATTCACGGGAATCTTTGTCAGGCCACAACTTCAAAAACCAATTGAATAATCTTATTGACACTTTGATATTCGTAATCTACTCCCCAGCACGAGTAACTCCTCCAAATTTTGCAGCCCGATCGCTTAAAATCCAAAGATCTTTTGAAAAAAAATCAGGTCATAGATTAGTAAAGCAAAACTTTTCAGGAATCTTTGACAGGTCGCATAACTTAAAAAAAACTTGATATGCATACCAAAAAAAATCAAACAGCACTGTTTTTTTGTTTACTGCAAAACTGGCTCTGCTGCAAAAACTTCATCAGTGATGATGTGTGATGTTCATCATGATCTCTGCTGCTATATTTATATCCATAATATTATTGTTGATGCAATATAATTTTTTATATACATAAAATACATTCATACATACATACATCTATTGGTTTTTAATCTATTATATATATTAGGTTGTCGAAAAAGTATTGTTAATTTTTATAAATAGATGTCATTATAATTGAATATTTCAAGTAGTACTAATCTGATCAGGTAACACTAACATATGTTCGAAAGATGACATTTCGTAGATAAAAAAAAAAAAAAAAAATTAAATTTGTTTAGTCATTTAAAAGTTGTAGTGCATTAAAGATGAGCGAAATTAGTGAAAAAATTCGATACATTTTACAATTTTATTATGAAAAAGGTGAAAATGCAACGCAGGCACATGAACAAATTTGTGCAGTTTACGATGAAAGAACTTTATCAAAATTAACAGCCTATAGATGGTTTGCTCGATTTCGTTCCGGTAATTTTGATGTCACAGATGCACCTTGTTCTGGTCGACCAATCACTGAAAAAGTCGATGAAATCATATCAAAAATTGAAGAAAATCGACACGTAAGCAGTCATGATGCATCGCTAAAGAACTAAACATCCATCACCAAACAGTTTTAAATCATTTGACAAAGGCTGGATACAAGAAAAAGCTCGATGTTTGGGCACCACATGAATTAACACAAAACAATTTAATGAACTGAATTTCCATTTGCGAAACGCTGTTTAAAAGGAACGAAATCGAGTCATTTTTAAAGCGAATGATTACAGGTGATGAAAAATGGATCACATACGATAATAATGTACGAAAAAGATCTTGGTCCAAGAAGGGTGAAGCTCCTAAAACAGTAGCAAAAGCTGGATTAACACCAAGCCAGGTAATGCTGTCTGTTTGGTGGGATTGGAAAGGAATCGTTCATTATGAATTACTAGCACCCGGTCAAACCATTGATTCCGATCTCTATTGTCAACAATTAACAAGATTGAAGCACGAGATTAAAAAAAAACGCCCAGAATTAATCAATCGAAAGGGTGTTGTGTTCCATCATGACAACGCCAGACCACACACATCTTTGATGACTCGGCAGAAACTGAGAGAGTTTGGCTCTCTCAAGTTTTAATGCATCCACCATATAGCCCGGACCTTGCACCTTCAGATTATCATTTGTTCCGGTCTCTGCAGAACTCCCTTAATGGTTTAAAATTAAATTCCGCAGAGGACTGCAAAATGCACTTGGATCAGTTTTTGCCCAGAAAGCATAGAAGTTCTACAGTGATGGGATAATGTCTTTACCAGAAAAATGGCAAAGGGTCATCGATCAATACGGCGCATATTTGGTTTAATAAAGTTCATTTGAAATATATAAAAAAATCGTTTGAATTTTGTAAAAAAAATTATCAATACTTTTTAGACAACCTAAAATATATAGATATTCGTGCGAAGGCAGAAAATTCAAATCGATTCCATTCCAATAAATATATATATATGTATGTATGGCGATGTATGTTTATGTTATGTATATATATATATATGAAGAAGATGAAGTTTGTTTTTTTATTCTCTATGGATATATATACATATATATATACTATTATATATAAAAAATGAAAATGAAAAACAACTTGGTTATTATAAAGCAAAATAAAAAAAAAAAAACATATAATAATAAAATCAACAATTACCGTTTTAGCGTTTTTTTTTTCTTCTAGTTTATTTAGTTTACATCGAACATTCATTCAAGTAAAATCGTATGTTATACAATTTGCTGCAGTACAGCTATTAGAGTTTTTCCATTTTTTGTTTTGGATTGTTTAAAAACGTATATTATTTTTTTCTATCTATACAAAACAGTTGTTATTATATATATTTTTATATAAAAATTATACTCCCGCATAATAAAATAATAACAAAAAACCACATCAACGACACGGTGTTTGTTAAAAAAAAAATTATAATAATATTAATTTATTTGTTTTTTGTTGTTTTTTAATATTTTTTTCTCAATGTAAGTGATTTTTAGAGTGTGTATTATATTTTTAATATAATATATACTTATATATTGTGCAATAATAATATTTAATATTTATCTCACAAAATGTGACATAGTTAAAAAATAAAAATAAATATGCAAAAATATAGATTTTCCTTTAACACAACAAAAAAAAAACCCCCCCAAAAAAAAAAAAATAAAAACAAAACAAATACTGACATTTTATTTTGTTTGACATTTTATTTAATTATTTTTTTTTTTTTTTTTTGTGTTCCAAAATAAAATTTGTCTGCATTATTAATAAATGGATGATATTTCAATTCAATTGATTATCATTTGATATATAATACATATGAAACATTTTTCATAAAAGTAAAAGTTCTGTGTTTTTTAAAATTGAAATATTTGTGTATTTTCTTAGTGTGTGATATAAGATTTCCGCAAACATTCGTCACCATCACCTGATGATGTTGATGGCGGTGGTGGCGGTTGTAGTTTATCTTCGATATAACCATTATATGTTTTTTGTTATATGTTAAAATGATTAATAATAAATAAAAAACAGCAAATATTATCTTATCGCTGGCGCGGTCAAATATATATATATAGATGAAATGAAAATGTTGTTGGTTTTATTTATTTATTATTTTTTTTTTTGTTAATGTGAAAGCTTTTTGAATAAAAAATTTTCCATTAAGTGAATTGTTTGTTTTCTTTGTGTGTTACAAAAGCGGTATTTTGTTGTTTATAAATACGCAATGTATATTTTATTTTGTCAATTTTAAGATAATTAAAATTAAAAGATATTTGCCGATAAGAATTTCATATCAATAATAATAATAATAATAATAATTGAGTACTTGTAATTTTATCAATATTGATATTGTATTTTTGGTTTGTTTTGGAAGTTAAAATATTATATTATATACTTATATAAAACAAAAAAAATTAATTCATTAACATATTTTTGTGATTACCTTTAGATTTTTCTCTTGTAAAATAAATTATGTGATTTTGCATATCTTTCTTTGTATATTTTTACCATCAACACCACCACCAAATGACGTAATGAAAATATAATCATAATATAATAAAATTAGTATAATAATTTATAGCCTTGAATATACTAACTATACATACATATATAGAATTAATTAACAGGTCTATGGTAGGAAAATGGGGTTATTCAATCGTGTACCAATCCCCAACAATATATATTTGACACTTAGTTTTTTTACTTATTGTTCTTCTTGTAACTTGTAACCCACAATAAAAGCTATATATAAACTGCTATAAATAATTGCATACACGCGATATTTTTAATAATTTATAGAATAAAAAAAAATGATATGAATTGCAAATTTTTTATTTTGAAATGATTTTGTTGATTCTCTCACTAAATATATAAGAAATTTTATGCAATAAAATATAATATATTAAATTGTGTACATGTAATTGGTAAATAAAATATATTATTTTATTTTGTATGATATTTTCTAATTTTTTAAATGGGTCTCGCGCGGTATAGTTCCACGCTCACATTCGTCGATCGATGTTCATTGGAATGGTTATTATTATTATTATTATTATAACATTACACAAGTATAGTTTCTTTTTTTGTTTATTAAGTACTTATTTTCAAGTGCAGTGTCTTATTAGTTTTGAGTAATGTTTGTTAGGATTTTATTGCTAAAAATGCAAAAGAAAAATATATCCCATATATCTGGTCGCGGTTGTTTTCATTTACCCATTTGTGGGGAAATTATATTTGGTAGAATTTTTAAACGTATCCATTCCCATTTGTTTTGGGACGAGCAGGTTTAGTTCAAAAATACGGGATATGTCAGACCATTCCGTCCCTTCTACATTATAGACAAATATCCGGTAGAATAAAATGTGTTTGGTCTGGATATCGCCAAAAATCTGGATATCGACAGAAACAGCACGCAGGAAAAATAAATACATGCTGTTATAGAACAAAATACACACATATCGTAATAATAATGCGAATAAAATGCTTCAGTCTCGATTTAGATTCAATATCTAATTGGGGAAGGATAAACTTAGTAGAATTTAATTCATCTAAAACAACGGCATGTTTGTTCTCAAACAAACGATCCATAAATGTTGACCCAAAATACTTATGCATAATACAATTATTCCACAATCTAATGACCTATTAAATTTCGGAATTGGTTTGTCAAACAACTTTTCATGGAGTAATAATATAATAATCGTAGCTAAAAAGGCGACTAGTCGCATTGCATTTTTAACAAGATCGAAAGAATTTCTCAATTCTGAAAATTTAGCATTACTTTATAGATCTTTTTTATAAGACCACTTCTAGAGTACAATTCCTACATATGGGCTGGTGCACCAATTACTACACACTCCAGTTTAGTGACAGGATCCAAAAACACGCTATTTCGCTGATGAAAAGAAATGAAACAATAACAAATTCCATTGAATCATTGGATCGACGCATAGACGATCAGTAGTTTCATTGTGCACATTTTATAGGTATTATTATTACCATGAATGCTCTAATGACAGTTTAAAGCTAATTCCTGAACCAATTAACTTCTCTTATAATTCGAGAAATTCACAAAAGGCTCATATTCATATTCTGTATATCTATTAGTTTTTTTTTTGCGAACAAACAGATTTGGAAATTCATTTTTCCCCCCAAGAACAGCAAGATTATGGAATAGTCTCCCTGATGAACTAGTATTTTTTTCCCCTACTTTTGATTATCGCAGTTATTTAAATTAAACATTTCATCTTATCTATACAAACTAATCCGCACCTAATCCGTGCAACTTGGACAATTGTTTGAAAACATATATGAGTGATTTTTTTCTTATTTCGTTTTAGTAAAAGTTTTTTTTTTTATCTCATATGTTTGCTTTATTTTCCAAATTTCATAAATGAATCCACGCATATTATAATAGATTTACCACCCAAAATCACTTAAGTGTATTCATTCAATGCATCTAAGGTTCATCACCTGCGATTAAGTGATTTCGTTACGGGCTCACGGCAATAGAATTCCAAGGTTTTACGGGGTAATATCGTTATGTTATTTTAATAAATTCCCTTCAGATATTTGCATATAAAGTTTCAGTGGAAAATAAACTTTTATATTTGGTAAGTTTTTCTTATCGCGCTTCATTCAAACCACTTCCAATTGGATAGAATGTCAGTGTCGCATAATATTTTATAGTCAAATTAACTATAAACACATTAATATTAAATTCAAATACCCTATACTGATCTTAAGTGTATATTAAGAACTTGCCTTTCTTTCTATGTGTTGATCTAAACAAAATTTTAATTTTTTAATCTTTGGTCAGAGAAGTAAAAAAATAAATAAATATATGCAGTTACATAAATTATTGTACATATACACCATATACAAAAGAAACATTTTTTCTTTAATTCATATTGACCTAAATTACTTTAAAATATACATATGTAATATGTATTTATATATATAAAAAATAATAAGCGCAGATATTTTATACTTAAAAATATATATTTATTTATATAAAAAAAAAAAAAAAACATTAATTAATGTGAATTAAGTTTTTTATTTCAATTTTAATCGTATTTATTTATTTTTTTTTTAAATCATTTGTATTTTTCTCTATCTATCGCTGGATATATTTTATTTATTAGTATTTTTTTTTTAATCTTATCCACTTAATTTTTTCTGAATGGTATTTGTCAAAAAAAAAAAAAAAAAAATGTTACAAATAATGTTAAGGTATACATTTCTTTTTGGAGGATTTTTTTTTTTATTACTTTGAATTTGAAATCGTCTTCGGCTTAATCAAAGCAAATGAAATGAAATGAAAAAATATTTATCAATATTATTATTATTATTATTATTGTTTGTCTGTCTTGTATCTATATCCTTCTAAAAATATTCTTTTACAATTTTCCGCACAAACAACAATATAATTTGATGATGATGATGATGACCTTGTCCAATAAAAGAAGAAGAAGAATCAGCAGAACTTTTTTTTATAATATATAATAATTCAATTTTATTATTATATGTCGTCGTCGTCGTCGGCATTCTATATTGTGGTGGTTGTATAAGTACAATCGTATAATATATGAAATAATAATTTTGTATATATACGAGGTATAAAAAATATATAAAGTAGGATAAAGTAGGATTCATTTCCTTTTTTCATATATGAATATTATTTTTTTTTATTATTATTATTATTATTATTATTATTGATTGTGTTGACCTAAATTTTATATATCAAAAAATAAAATAAAAAAAAAAGGAAAAATAACTGATTGGCGTCTTCTCTATACTCTTCTATATATATATATATAATAGTCTATATACAATATCATTTTATATCTATTATGTATATATATAAATATTAGAAAAACATATATTAATTTTTAAATGTTATGATAAAATATTATTATTATATGTTTACCTTTTTTTTTTTTTGTATTATCTGCCATTATCGCATCTGTTTTTTTTTATATTTTAAAAATGGTTCTAACGAAATTTTACCCTTTAGTTTTCAAAACATAATAATCGTTGAACTGTAGAAAATATATTAATCTATATCCTTAAAGATACATTTAAAGAAAATAAAAAAAGAACAGATTAGTTTATTAAAGAAATAATTAAACAAAATCCAAAAAAAAAACGACGACAAAAAAAGAAATGAGTCCATTAAAATTAGTAAAAACAAACTCGCTTTATTTACATATTGACTATATAAAGGGTGATTTTTTAAAAGCTATAGGAAAGTTTTTCCAAAAAAAAAAAACACATAACATTCAGAAAAATGCATGAAATCTTTATTTGAATCGATAGTACGGTCCATATAGTTTAATGTTTGAAGATTATTTCATGCAATTGTTGACCTTAACTGCGCCTCAAATGGTCCATCCGCTTAGTCCAATTTTGGCATACTATTTCCAACATTTCCGCCGGTTTCTCACGAATAAATGCTTCAATGTTGTCTTCCAATGCGTCAATTGAAGCGGGCTTGTCTGTATAGACATGAGCTTTAACATAGCCCCACAAAAAATAGTCTAAAGGCGTTAAGTCAGCTGTTTAAACCGCAGTGTTGCCAAAAAGATAATAGCTAAAAAATCACCCTTTATAAATAATATTTGTTTATTTCTTCTTTTTGCTACATGGCGTCATATTTGTCTCGTGATGTGTAAAATTTTTTTGTATTAGTATAATTATTTTTGTCATTTTATTTTTACTATATTTATAATATTTATTATAATTTAGTATTTGTATTTAAAGGTATATATATATATTTTAAAAGAAAGCTTAATTTTAATTCCATACAAACTCCCACTATACGATATATATAAAGAAGATTTACACCTTTATTAAAATTTATTTAAAAATATAATTTATTTTTTCTTTATGTTGTGTATTATTATCAATTTTTGATTCATCATTTCATCGCACAGTTAGTTACATGTGATTTCATCATTCAATTTGAATGATCCAAATGAAATTACTTGATATAGCAATTAACAAAAAGTATTATTTATATAAAATTCATTCAATTTCAATTACAAAAAAAAAAAATCGATATTTGCAATAATTACATTAGTGGGAATTTTTAATTTAAAAAAAAAATAATAACAATGTAATTTCGAATATCTGCATTGAACTAATTTATATAATTTCTAATAATAATGTGTAAATAAATTTTATAAATTGCAATTTTATTATATTATAGTATAGTTAAAATTTCAACATATTCTTTTTTATAGTGTTTATATAATACCTATTTAACAATTTACGCTTAACTAAATATTGCAAAAAACATTTTTTTTCTGTATTTTCTGTATGACGCAAATGTTTAACTTTTTTACATTTATTAATTTATCTGCTGTTTTGTTCACGTTCACGGATTTGTGTGACAGGATATTTTTTTTTTTTTTTGGTTTTATAAAATGCTAAAAATTTTCTTCAGTATTATATGTACAGTATTACAAATTTTAAGTTAAGCACCCCCTCTTTATAGTTCACAGTTTTTTTGTCTGAAAAAGTTAAAAAACCCAATAAGTGTGTGTAACTTCAAAAGATATTGATTCAAAAGTATTAAATCTATGCAATAAAATTGTCATTGATAACAAATTTCTAACAATGGATGCATACGAAATTTAATAAACTCCCCAAACCCAATATACTTTACGTGATCAATTTTTGCTTTGATCGATTACATCTCCACATATCTTATAGGCATCGATTCAACTAATTTTTGATCTATATTAACTCTTAATTAAGTTTATATTTACCATTTATGTCCCAGGCATATCCATTTGGATCCCCCGAATATTATCCCATAGTAGTTTACTTTAACCTATTCATTTGACCGCACAATTTAATTGATTTCATTTGATTTTTCCTGGTGAAGTCATAGCTGGGCAAAGGCCAACATCATACAATCTCCCCTGTAGTTCATTTCCGTCATTCAGATGACTCAATCATCACCTTTGTTTACCACTTCATTTAGAACCTCGCGTGATAATTGATGACTAACTTGGATTTTAAAGTGTTTTGAAACTGAACAGCTTAACAATTCAGATATTACAGATAGTTTTTCTCAAATGATTTATGTAAACAAAAAAAAAATCATAATAATAATTTTTTGAAAATCAATTACATGTAGATTTATCTTACATTACCATTTGTATAATATCATCATATATGATATTTCCTCATAATTCTTGTGTTATTACATTACATATAATGTTGCATTTTTCTATATCCAATTCTACTAATCATATAGAGATTGTATATATATATGCATGGATAAAATAATACAATTATATATTTCCACCCAGCATACATTTCGAAGATAAATCATCTGTACGATAAATAGAGGATATTTTCTATTTATTGCCTTAGCAATATTTGAGCAACACAAAATTTTCACTGAAAATTTCTCTTTTGTTGCCGTGAGGATAAAATATCAATAATAGCGGATGATACTTTAAGAGGATATTTAAGCGATATCTTCTATTAATCTTCTTGATGTTTTGCTTTCGTATTACGTATGGAATACGAAAGCAATTCACCAAGAAGTATTGCATTCGGGATACAATCCTTCCCGAATGAGGTTACGAATTCGATAAGAAGATGCGATATCTTCCGCGATAAACTTTATCTTCCTCGCAATACGATGGGCGAATCATCCGCGAATCATATTGCGTGCGTGCTGGGCATTGTGTAATTAAACTATGGCTGTATAGTGATTGCTCTTCAATACTTCGTCAATTGCCCCTTGTTGGAGAAGTTCAGTATATAGAAATATAAAAAAAAAAAATAATATACGCATCTTTCATTATCTCGCAAACAGACACACAGAACAATATAGATTTTAATTTAGAATTAAATTTACTTTAATTAAATTTACAGTACAGTTTCTTGTATTTCATTTCCTTCAATTTAATTTATATATACTTTTTTTCTTTTTTTTTTACTTCTCTTAATTCTTTAAATTGATCTATGTGTTTTTTTTCTTTCTTCTTGGTATTCATAAATGTATATGAATGAATATGGTATAAATAAATGTATTTATTTTTTTTTCTTTTAATATACGTTACGTACGTTACATAGGTGTTTTATTACATATAAATTATACCAATGTGTTTATAAACGAAACGCAAAAATATGTTGTTCATTGTATAATAATATATTATACAGTTTTAAATTTCATAAAATCGTAATTTATCGTAAATTAAAATTGTATGATTTTCATTCTTATACAACTTAATAATTACATAAGATATAAATTATATAAAATTTACCGGATATATTTAATGTAAAAAAAATGGTTCGTCTCTGAAAAAATCATCTGTAAAAAAAAAGAAAAAAAAGTGATTCTATTTTCATAATAAAACAAAAAACACACTAAAAAATACCAAATTTTAATAAAAAAAAAATTATGTGCAATTGAGCACTACTATAATTTATTATATCACCGTCTAATTTTTTATTTTATTGGAAAAAATAATGAAAATTTTAACTAAATATTTTTTTTTCTCTAAAATTATGTAATTAAAAATGAAACATATATACATTCGTTACATATATATACAGAAAATGAAATGATATTTTTTTAACCTTTAATATATATAAAAAATAAAATATACATAAATATATATACATATGTATTATATAATATAAAAGAAGAAAAACAAAACAATTATTTAAAGTGTATTTTTGTAAAGTGTTTTTTATTTGTAAAAAAATGTTGCGATCACCTGCTACACATATTGTAGGTCATGGTCCAACATCTGGCAATGGTATGGCAATGGTGGGTGATGGAGGTATTGGTGGTGGTGGTGGTGGTATAATTGGTATACATTCACATTCATCACCGCCATCATCACCACATTCACGAACATCTTTATTTGATTCATGCCATCGTAAAATACGTTTAATTGGCGGTGGCCCAGTTGCATTTTTAGGTGGATTAGTTGCGTAAGTATAATGTTATATAAAAAAAAAAAAAAAACGATTTAATTGTGTTTTTATCAAATATGTATAAGAAATTTTTTTGTAATATTTATGCGTATGTTATATTCTCTTAATAAATGTTTTTAAAAAAAAAACCACAGGGGATATTATAGATATAGAAAAAAAAACACTTAAAATAGGAAATACATATACATTTCCTTTTCCATATATACGATAGATTACATCCGAAAAAAATTATCCTGGTACATTGAAACAATTAATTTTTTTTTATTATGCCTATATGCAAATTTAATAATAACCTGTAATATATATATCAAATAAAAATTTTGTAAAATGATATTTATATTTAAGAAGATATGCCCCTATATATATTATTTTTGTATCCTTTAAAATCAATTCATAATTCTTTTGTTATTATTTCCATGACTAAACAGCCATCCACCACAATAACGAAATGCCATACTGTTTTATGTTACATTAGTAAAGATTTTAAAATGTTTACGTTTATCATAACTTGGCAACCCGTTGAGTTAGAATAACGTTCAGGTATTCATTCGATAGATAATTAAATTCTCTAAAAACTTCCCTTACAGAGTCAATAGGGTTGTAGAACAAATTTTATAGTAAAAATCTATAAATGTGAAACATTGCTAATTTATCCGTACTTTTTGTATGCACACCCCTTAATATTATTATAAATTCGGAAAATTCATTTCTTTTGACTTACGATTCACCCTTAAAATCAATACACCTTCATGGAAAGTGTACCCTTAAAAAATGAATGAAAAGAGTTTGATTTTGCCCAATTAAAGTTAAAAAACTTTTTTTTTATTAAGTAAGGGTTGTAGTAAAAACATCATAACTTAGGAACCCGATGAGTTAGAATAACGTTCAGGTATTCATTCGATAGATAATTAAATTCTCTAAAAACTTCCCGAACAAAGCAAATGGGGTTGTAGAACAAATTCTATAGTAAAAATCTAAAAATATGAAAAATTGTCAATTTATCCATACTTTTTGTATGCAGAGCCCTTAATATTTATGTAAATTCGGAAAATTCAGTTTATTTTACTTAAGAATCACCCTTAAAATAAATACCATTTTATGGAAATTTCACCCTTAAAAATTGAATGAAAAGAGTTTGATTTTGTCCAATTAAAGTTGAAAAAACTTTTTTTATTACCTAAGGGTTGTGGTAAAAACATCATAACTTAGGAACCCGATGAGTTAGAATAACGTTCGGGGATGCGTTCGATAGATAATTAAATTCTCTAAAAACTTCCCATACAGATCAAATGGGGTTGTAAAATAATATCTATAGTTAAAATCTAAAAATGTGAAAAATTATCAATTTATCCATACTTTTTGTAT
This sequence comes from Dilophus febrilis, assembly GCA_958336335.1. Taxonomy (NCBI): domain Eukaryota; kingdom Metazoa; phylum Arthropoda; class Insecta; order Diptera; family Bibionidae; genus Dilophus; species Dilophus febrilis. The sequence continues at coordinate 35,334,699 of OY284472.1, forward strand.
GCAGACCCCTTAATATTATTTTAAATTCAAAAAATTCAGTTTATTTTACTTAAGAATCACCCTTAAAATCAATACACCCTCATGGAAAATTTACCCTTAAAAAATGAATGAAAAGAGTTTGATTTTGCCCAATTAAAGTTAAAAAAACTTTTTTTTTATTATGTAAGGGTTGTAGTAAAAATGAAATAACTTAGGAACCAGATGAGTCAGAATAACGTTTAGGGATGCGTTGGATAGACAATGAAATTCTCTAAAAACTTCCCTTACAGAGTCAATAGGGTTTTAGAACAAATTCTATAGTAAAAATCTAAAAAAAATTGTGAAAAATTGTCAATTTATCCATATTTTTCAAGCTGAAATTTTACCAAATCAATTTCTAAGTGCAATTTCGTCTTTCGAACCAATGTCCGATTTGATTATTATATGTATTTTTTATGATGTGATTCTGGTGATATGTCAATGATAAAATATATATGACAATGGTTCTTGAGATCGGGGTTTTTTTTCCTATACTTGAATGTAAAAAATTCTATTTTTATATTAAAATATGTATAGTAATAGATATCTATAAATAAAAATGCACAAAGTTATTTATTATATAGGTATATGAGATTTGAATGTAATCAAAAACCAGGATATATTATTTATATAATCATAATGTTCACATACGCATATAGATCACATTTAAAATCTGAAAAAGAAAAATTAACAAATAATTATTTATATATACAAATGTATATAATAGTAATTCCTTTGAAATAGAATCGAAAAAAACAAAAAATCTAATTTAAAATACATTTGTTTAAAAGAAAAGAAAAAAAAATACAACAAAAACAGATCATGAAATATTATATATTATTGTACAATATATGAATATATATATATGAACTGAAAAGAAACAAAATATTCACGGTCATATATATAACATTCATACAAACATTTTTTATAAAAATTAAAATCTGTACAAAATTGTTTATTTAGTAATTGAAATTTTATATGTATATACAATACAAAAAAAACGAAGAAATCTCGACCATAAAAATAAGAAAAACAAAAAAATATACCATCAAATCATCGATGAAATGAAATCGATGAACAACAAAAAAATAAAATCCCTATATTATTTCATTTCTAAAAATATATATGTCCCAGTGGTGCTTATAAGTCCTCTGCGGTGATCTAGATTATTTAATGGTCATCGAGAAATTTTAATTAAATTATTCTGATTATTCTGGTATCGCCACCATTTCCACAATTTGTTAATGTAATAAACGGCCCAAATTGTATAACATACAGTGAAAAATATCCTTCTAAAATTTTTTTACAATATTTAGGGGTTGTCAGTTCGAATCCTACTGAAGACATAAAATATATTTTGTTTTTTTTTTTACGGTTATATTTACTGAATTTGCATTTTCTTCAAACAGATTTGCATATTTTCCCATTCCCACTAATTAACGACACCGTAAAATCAAAAAAAAATTATGAAACCATCAACATAGAAGACTGTTTGTTGTTGGACTCTGTCGAATGAAACCAATCGTCAGTTTTATGCAAAAATTAGATAACAAAAATTCAAAGTTATCAATTTTCTCTTATAGAATATCTGCGGATCGGTATACGAACATGAAAATATAATATGCAACAAATTCATTAACATAAGTTAGAAAAAAATGATATGAAAAATAAATCAAATATTAGGTCATCATCATGAATGAATCATTCAATTTAACAATTTTCTATATATACAATTATGTATATATGTACAATATCATATATAAAGATCAAGAAAAAATTGGATATATTTATTATTATTAGTATGGCAAACTGATGAGAGAGACTGTTTGATTGGCGCCATACATTATATGATATATATATATATTAAATAACAATATCATAATATTTGTCTGTACCATTTTATGGAGTTTTTTTTTTGTCTTTGTAAAATGTGAATATACGCACTTATGCAATATACATTTGGTTTTTTATCCTTTTTTTTTTTTTGTATAATTTTATACTGTGGATAAAATCAATATAAAATTATTTTTTGCAAACAATCATAACAATATATACAACATCTAACACTATATCCGCATAAACATTATTATTTTATAGATTAATTTATGCATATGCATTAGGTTTTTTTTTTTTTTTTGTTTTTTATGGTTTCATCAATATATTTATCTTAAGAAATTAATTGTATTGATTGTATCATGTTGTTTATTATGTGTATAATCCACTATATATTATATATGCATTCTACTAATGTCATTAACACGAATATATAAATAATAAATAAATATAACTATGTTATTTATATTGAATGTATAAATACGGAATTAATTGTTATCGCTGTTGATGTAGGTAGATGTTTAGAAGTTAATTATTTTTATAGTGTGATTTGATAAAAAACATATATGGTAATAATAAATGGTTTCTTGAGAATGGTTTCTATATATATATATATATATAGGTAAATGCGATGCGTATATTATATTTTATATGAGGATAAATTAATAAAATTATATAATAGGGTTTTTTTTTTTATTTCAAACATATCGCTTACCACCGCAGACCTTATCATTCATAAACGCTATTTTGATACGTGTAATCAATGAGATAACAACAAAGAAAAAAAGTAGAGCACTTATTCGCAAATTTTATAATAAAAAACAAAATTAAGAAAATTATTTTTAAATATGTTATGTATACAGATTCTGCAATCAATTATGATTATGATGTAAAAATGCGACGTTATATAATTTATTTCATTTTCATATATCATACATTAATTAAATAAGAAATATTGTTGTTGTTTTTGTTTTGTGTTACATAAATTTTTACTAATTGATTCAAAAAATTTAAAGAAAATTTCATATACACTTTGTTGCAAAATTATAAATCTATACTGAAAAATAACATGGGAAATTTTACCAAATCAATTTCTGAATGCGATTTCTAGTAAATTCGTTGAACTATCATTTTGAAAATTATCCATACACGATAATTTATAATACATTTTGATCTATTCAAAATATTGAACGGGGATTTCCTTTTTTTTATTTTTCAGAATTGACAATTGACCAGAAAATTTTACCAAAACTATTATTTCCGGATTGCGATTTCTTGAAAAAATTCGTTAACCAATCGTTTGAAAAAAATGTCTCGCTGCAGCTACAATTTATAATGCATTGCGTAAATGTTAACGGCAAATTATTCGATTGGTTTTGCTTTGCTTGAACGAATTTCATATCAAATTATAATTATTCATGATTTTATATGGATAATTTCATCCAATCAATTTCTGAATGTAATTTTGTTGAACGGTTTTTAGTCGATCAATCGTTAAATGAAAATTATCCACACACAGTAATTTATAATGGGCGTTTTCGTTCATTCCTCTTGTGCGAACACAAACACACAAGTGACACAAATATGTTTTTTTTTATTGCACTTGTGTTACTTGGATTATATGACACATGTTCGAAAATACTTGTGTTGACACAAATTACCCTATCTAATTTGTAGGAGCACCATCGCCATGTGCGAGATTGTTGTTGCTTAATTATTATCCTCATCCTCACTTTGTTTATCGCGTTTATCGTTACTATGACATTTTCACATATATAAAGCGCCATTTGAAAACAAAATTAACGACTAAAGACTATTTTATAATATTCGAACATAGAGCTAGCACATGTAAATGTTATATCTCGCTCGCATTTTTTGAGACCGCACTAGTGCATGACACAAGAGGAATAAACGAATAATAAGCCCAATAATGCATTTGCAAATGTTATCTATACAAATTATATTGAATTAGGACAATTTGATTTGATTAGAATTTTACGTTTTTAATATGTATTATTTTTTTTTTTTTATGAAATGTTACTAAATCAATTGTCCGACTATGAATTATTAAAAAAAAGTGGTCGGAGATCAATCGTTGAATATTTAGCACGATATTTATAACGCATTATAAATTGATAGTAAATGATCTATTCAAAATATTGAATGGGGGGGGGGGGGGGGGGGGTTCCTTGGCCAAAATGTCTTTATCAGAATTGACAATTTTTCCAAAAATATTTCATGATTTTCAATGTATTTTATATTCAATTTTTTTTTAGGGCGTTTGAAAACTTGTAAACTAATTGTACTTATAATTCATTATAAATGTTACCTGTAAATTAATGGATGGGGTTTCTTTGAACGGAATTAGAGTTGAATTAGAGTAGAGTTGAGAATTTGATGATTTTTAGTATATACTTATATTTATACAGTTTTACTAAATTCTTGAATATTAGTTGACCAATAATTTTGAAAATTCTACACATTATATAAATAGATAATGAATTCAAAATGATATGTATAAAATATAGAATGGAATTTCCCTGAACGGAACGGATCATAATTGAGATTTTTCCAAGAATTTCCATGATTTGTAATGTATTTTATATTAGGTTGTCTAAAAAGTATTGATAATTTTTTTTACAAAATTCAAACGATTTTTTTATATATTTCAAATGAACTTTATTAAACCAAATATGCTCCGTTTTGATCGATGACCCTTTGCCATTTTTCTGGTAAAGACATTATCCCATCACTGTAGAACTTCTGTGTTTTCTGGGCAAAAAACTGATCCAAGTGCATTTTGCAGTCCTCTGCGGAATTTAATTTTAAACCATTGAGGGAGTTCTGCAGAGACCGGAACAAATGATAATCTGAAGGTGCAAGGTCCGGGCTAAATGGTGGATGCATTAAAATTTCCCAGCCAAACTCTCTCAGTTTCTGCCGAGTCATGGTTTCCTATACCTATATAGGACGAACTTAATCATAATTCAAAATTTTCCAAAAGTTTAATGATTTTAAATTCATTCCATTACATTTACTAAATACCAAAATCACTGTTTTTTTTTTTTTTTTTTTGATTTTTCATTTAGTCAAGCTTTGTAATTTTGCAACAAAGTGTATATATAATAATATACAAAATTTCGTAATTTTACGTAAATTAAAGGCATATTTTATTTATTTTTTTTGTTCATCATCCATCATTGTTGTATTCATATCTATGTGTTTTTTATATTGTATATTATATACATTTTATTATTATTGTTATTATTAATATATTGAAGAACGACGTAACATATAACCATTCATCTTTGTACTATAAAATAAATATGATGAGATATATTAAAAATAAATTTAATTTCTTTTTATAATTAAATTAAAAAAATATTTAAATTTATGTGTTTACAATAGTTTTTCCTCTTCCTCTTTGTTTTTGTATTTGTTTCATTAAATATATATACATAAAAAAAAATAAATATAGAATAACCAAGTTTCAAAATAACTTTAAAAAATTTGTTATGCAATTGTTTTATATTTATATTATATAGTTTTTATTTTTTATGTTGAAATATGAATATATATAAAAATAATCTAAATTGAAGAAAAATTGTTTTATTTTATGTATGTATATAAAAAAATCTCTACTCGAATATTTAAAAGTATATAATTGCAGTTTTATATTTATTATAGTATATAAAAACAGCTGCATTTTTATGTAAACACAAAAGTTTTAATCTATTTATATATATAAATTGATAAAAACCTTAAAACTTAATGAATTATATCTTGTAAAATGATGTGTCATTTCTTATTTGGCAATTTTAATCATTTTCTTTTCACTTCAACCAATCAATAATCAATAAAATAACCAAAAAAAACAATATGATTTATAAAGTTAATTCGAAAATATATATATGCAGATGAATTGAGACACGTGATTTATTAGTAAATAAACGCGGAAAAGCCTATTTAAGATAATTTAAACCAAAAAAAAAAAAACAAAAACTTGTATATAAAAATGTAAATCACAAATGTGTTATATAACACATTTATATTTAGAAAAAATATTATGTATATGGCAGTATATACAAATAAAAATTGTAAAATATTTATTCATGTATATAAATATTTAAATAATTAATTAATTCTTCTTTTTATATCCATATATATGTTATTTGTATATACATACCATATATATAATAATATACAGAAGAGTTAATTTTGAGATTATTAGCGATTTAAAATTTTAAATTTTGTAATAGTAATTTTTTAACTGAATATAAAGTTATTTATATCATATCAAATATTGTAGTATAAACATTTTATTAACACATATAACACATATGCGATATGTTAATGCACATATAATATAGTATTTTTTGTAGTAGTTTTTAAAAAATAAAGATAAAAAAAAATATACAAAATTGTAAATTGATGTTGGTATATATTATCATCATAAATTGCATAACAATATTAACAGTATATTCGTTAGCCACAAGTCCCACTGATATTATTGTATAATAAATAAAATATTTTAATATACAGGGTGTCCCAGTACAGGGTGCCAACCCGAAACAGGCAGATTCTACACCTCATTTCCAATCAAAAAATGTATGGCGACCCCATGTCTATCTGCCTTGGTTTTCGAGCTAGCCCGAAAAAACGATTTCGTTGAAATTCAAGGTAGTACGTAGATGTTATTTACCATATCTCAGCAACCACTTATCGGAATCCAATAATTATTACCTTGTTGGAAAGGTATTTTAACTATCTATAACTGTTTCTCATAACACAAACATCGGCAACAACCCGTTTTCATGCTATAGCTGGTCAAACACAAGAAATTTCAACGGCCTCAAATATTTTTGTTATTTTGCAAGCCGAGAACTATAGAACTTTTATGTTTATCAGCTGTCGGTTTTTAGAAAAACTTCTTCGATGTTTTAGCTTTAATTTGATGTACAAACTTTTAAAATATGTCAACTCGTCTTAGAGATATGACGAAAATAATATTGAAATATGACGAAAATAATGCAAATTTTTCAAAAATTTAAAACACATTTATTACATTGCAAAGTTCAATGTTCTGTTGTTATCGCGTTATCTAGGTAACATAACTTCAAGGGATTGCAATTAATTTAATGGTTACTTAGAAATAAAAACAGTTAAACCTATTACCGTCATAAATTCATTCAATTCTTTTGTTTTTTGTGCTACATCTCTTCGGCATTTGTATGTTACATTGTTTTACGTTTAATATTCATTAGAAAATTAAGTTTGTTTTATAAAGAATAATTCGGAAGTTTGAAACGGTAAAAAACAGTAAAAAATAAATTTCAAAAGCAGCCATCCAAATTGGTGTAAGTAAAAACTATGCTTGGCGTGCAATGAAGGGTGCTGGTTTACATCCTTATCATTTGCAAAAAATTCAAGCATTTAAAGAAATAAACTACGTCCCCCGAATAACTTTTTGTGATTGGGTGATTCGTTGTTATGAACAAGATCGCAGGATATTAAATCAAATTTTATATACGGATGAAGCAATGTTCACACGTGAAGGGATATTTAATACTAAAAATAATCATCATTGGTTAAAGGAAAACCGGCATTCAGTTCGGCAACTCGCATTTCAGGAACGAATAGCAGTCAATGTATGGGCAGGAAAGATTGGAAATTAATTAATTGGTGCATAGTTTCTACCTGGGCGACTGGATTCAGATTCATATTTAGTTTTTTTGCGAAATAGGTTATTCGATTTACCCGATGATGTTAATTTAACTGAATTGCGATTCATTCATTTTCAACATGACGGTGCACCCCCACATTTTGCACGAAGTGTAAGAGAACACTTAAATGACACATTCGGTCAGAGATGGATTGGAAGAAATGGCCCATTAAATTGACACCACGGTCGCCAGACCTCACACCATTAGATTTTTATCTATGGGGGGTTTGTAAAGACATGGTTTATAAAACACCAGTTCATACCAGGGAAGATTTAATGAATGGCGTTAATAATGCGTTTGAAGTTTTAAAAATAATCCGAACCAAATTCGATCGGCTACTAGGGTAGTATTAAAACGGTGTCGAATATGTCGATCACATAATGGACCCCATTTTGAACAATTTTTGTAGTAAAAATTTAAATTTAATTTAATAAATATGTTTTAAATTTTTGAAAAATTTGCATTATTTTCGTCATATTTCAATATTATTTTCGTCATATCTCTAAGACGAGTTGACATATTTTAAAAGTTTGTACATCAAATTAAAGCTAAAACATCAAAGAAGTTTTTCTAAAAACCGACAGCTGATAAACATAAAAGTTCTATAGTTCTCGGCTTGCAAAATAACAAAAATATTTGAGGCCGTTGAAATTTCTTGTGTTTGACCAGCTATAGCATGAAAACGGGTTGTTGCCGATGTTTGTGTTATGAGAAACAGTTATAGATAGTTAAAATACCTTTCGAACAAGGTTATAATTATTGGATTCCGATAAGTGGTTGCTGAGATATGGTAAATAACATCTACGTACTACCTTGAACTTCAACGAAATCGTTTTTTCGGGCTAGCTCGAAAACCAAGGCAGATAGACATGGGGTCGCCTTACATTTTTTGATTGGAAATGAGGTGTAGAATCTGCCTGTTTCGGGTTGGCACCCTGTACTGGGACACCCTGTATAGACATAAAGGCAATGTTTCGTTATATAGCGGCAAAATTCATTTTACATTTTACAATCATAAAGAAAATTATACTTCACCTGTTCAAAAATAAGAGTAATGCGTAACACAAAACTTAATTAGTTTAAGGACTGTCGCAATCATATTTTAAAATGAAGTAATGAGAAAATACATTATCAAAATATTTATATATCTATAATAAGATTGACCAATCCGTTTTTTTTTTGGTTTTTTTTGCGAAATAAGATTGTCAAAATTAACATTAAATTTCAATCTATAGTATTTTTTTATCAACAACAAAGCGGCAACAATTACTTAATTTCTATCCGCATTATTACTAAATTTTGCTTATTATCTTAAATTGTCATTAAAAAATTATTAAACAAATTCCACATTATACTACTGTGTACAAATATGAATAATACTTTTCAATTTAAACTTCCCTGGTTTATCTATTTGGGCGAATAATGCTCTTATTTTTACGTAGGTAGTACTGTTATTGACATCTATAGTCGCGTTCCATTCAATTACCAGGAGTAGGTAAGAGTAGGTAAGAGTAGAAAAGAGTAGAACTACTCTTTGCTATAGTTCGGAGTAGTTCGGCGTAGAAAATAGTAGATGCTTTCTACTCTTATCTACTCCTACCTACTCCTGGTAATTGAATGGAACGCAACTTACATTGACAAATTTTACCTCAATTGGTTCATTGCTGTAGTAGTTACGTGTGTGTGTGTGTGTTTATTCGATTTGAAAGAAAAGTTGTTTATTCGATTTGTTTATTTTTTTAAATAATGTCTGAAATTATTCAACAAAGTAGTAGCATTAAATTTTGTGCGTGAAATGATATAATTTATTGAAACATTCAGAATGGTGCAGAAGGCCTTTGGTGAGAAGTCGATGTAAAGAGCAAGTGTTTTCGATTGGGACACATATTGTTCAAAGAAGGTTCAGTGAACGCGTTGAAGACGAACCACAAAGACAAAGACGACCAAGAACCTCTACTGATGAGCTGCATAAAATCAACAAAATCAAAGAATTGGTGCTGCAAAATCATCGTCGATTGACTAATAGAGAGCTTGCTGATATTGTTGGAAATTCAAATGGGTCAGTCAACACCATTTTGAAAGACATTTTGTGTAGCAGAAAAGTCAAATCACGATTGGTGGCAAAAATTCAATCAATTTCATGGAAAAACAGCGTCGCGTTGTGCAGATGGTGAATTAATGCTTTCGATTATCAAGACAAAATGAGACGCATCATAACTGGAGATGTGACTTGGATCGTGACTTTTAGGTTTTTCGCTAAACTTTTGGCTTTCCGTTACAGGACACCGTTACAGGACACGATTGTGACAGAGATAAAAGCCGAATCGAAGAGGGAACGGAAGGCTAGAGTATATAAACAAGGTTTTGAAAATTGGAAAAAGCGTTGGCATAGTTGCATTGCATCAGGCGGGGATCATTTTGAGGGTGATGATTTAGAAGGTTTAGAAGAATAAATAAAGTCTTACTCATATTTGTACACATATTTGTAGTAGTAGGTTTATATATAATTTCGCGGTAGCACTACAGCAAGAACAATGAGTTATTGAATTCAACTATAATAAATAACCAAATTATAGAGAAAGAATATTTAAAATATGTAAAAAAGGTCCACAATCCGTCTGTAAAATTCGCATATTCGTTCAAATAGTTTACATTTTCTTCTATTTTCTAAACCATAATAAAATATCTGCTAATACAAATTAGGTACGAACGGGTGAAAAAATTTCACGTGATATTGTCAAAACGAGTGTGATATTCCGAAACGGCATAATTAGCTATGGTTTGTGTGGGTATCCAACGTACTAAAATGTACCTGATTTACCTGATTTTTCCGCACTTTTGTGTCATTATTATCATTCCAAATTGAAAATTGACATTGGACATTGTTCATCTTCGGTATGTATATATACGATTCGAAAGACTTAAGTTTAATATATGCGAAAGAGTTAAATTTTAAACAAAGTTCAAATTCATTTATATGTTAAAATGTGGCCTATTTTATTTTATTTTGTTTTGTTTTTTTTTACAATAAGTTATTTTCCATATAGATAAAGCAAAACACTAATTAATGTACTTTTTAATTATTTAAATACCTATTTGAAAAATGGAAAATGGAAATGGCAAAAGAATCTCATATTTATATAATAAAAAATGAATGTATTATAATATTTGAAATGGTTCGTAGTTTTTTATTTTAATTTTAATTTTATTGTAGAACCCGGTATCTCTTTAACCATATCTTCTTTATATATGAATTGTATAACGGTACTACCTTAAGTCTTTATTGTTTTTTTTTTCATATAAAACCCATATCACATCGCATCAATTGCAACGTATATATAGAAAATTTAATTTTTTTATTATTTTTGTATACACAATAAACATATTGTTTTTTTTTTTTAACAAATATTATTGTATATACCATAGATATTTATATATAGTATATCAGCAGATCTAAATGTTGTATATATATAAAAAAAAGAATGAATCATCGTTGTTAAATGATATTGAAAACAATTGGCAAAACCATATAGCGCAAAACTTAATGGAAAAAAAAAAACTTTTTGTTAACTTGTGTTTTCACAATTGTTTATACACACACATATCTATTTAAATAAATTCAACAAACGTGCGTAATTTTTCATAACAAAAAAAAAATAAAAATAAATACTGACTGAGGTAATTGTACACAAATTAAATCATTCACCTATTTTCGAGTACATTTTGCCTATGTACTCGATTGTAAATGACCAATATTATACTATATATACATACATACATATAAATATAAAGATATAACAAAATATTTAATTAAATATTAATTATCTATATTTATATTTTATATATACGATTGATTTGTAGAGAGTTGACTTGACCAGATAATAATAAATTATTTGGATAACCCCCCATAATTTGCAAAAATATGACTCACATATATATGAATGATGATATATGCTCGTATGTTTGATTATACATATACCATCTTCATCTTATTTGTTTATTTGTTTGCATATAATATTTTTCTTTCTTATTTTCCATTACTCAATAAGTGTTTATTCTTAAAATTAGAAAAAAAAAAATGGGTGACATCAATGTACAATTGAACATATCTATTTTGATTTCACCCATAAAAGTAGGTGCATTAAACTCCATCCGTCTATATATGTATATAAAAGGAATAAAAAGAATTTAAATTTTGTTGCGGAATAACCCCAACTTTTACTTTTATTATCGCACACGTTAAATTAAATTAATTCAAGATTATAAAACAACTTTGTTTTTATTATTTTATTTTGAGTTACTAAACAACATTCACTAACTAATCGCCCATACACAAAACAAACGCCTAAAATTAATAAAAAACACGTAGAATTGTAAAAATTGTATAAATAATCCGGATCTTTGACTCTTGACCGCATATCATATATAGAAAAAAACTAAATAATGTACGAACGACGTAACCTCGACCTCGACCATTTTCAATTCATTAAAAACTTTATATAGTAGTAATACACATCGAATGTTTTCCATTTATATATATATATATATATATATGGTAGATAGATATATGAAATATATTAATAAATTTGTGTATCATTTTTATTTATATTATCGAGTATGTTATCATACTAATAAGTAATAATATACACGTTTATGATGATATTAGTGGTTATAGAAAAAAAATAGAAAAATTATATTATTTTAAAATTATTCACAAATGTTTCTGTTATATATTGATAGATAGATAGATACACTTTGTTGCAAAACTATGAAAATATTGAAAATTTTCCAATCACTTCTATAGTACATTTTATTTGAAAAAATGTTCCTAATCAATTTCTGAAGGCGATATCTTTAAAATTCGTTAACCAAACGTTTTGAAAATTTTACACGCGGTGTTTATAATGTATTAAAGATGATTTCTGTAAAAAATTGTATATGGTTTCTTTGGACGGACTTGATTACAATTGGAGAATTTTCCAAGATTTTCATATCATTTTTAATGTATATTATATAGGAAAAATGTTCCAAATCAATTTCTGACTGCGATATCTTGAAAAATTCGTTGACCAATCGTTTTGAAAATTTCACATCGTCTTTATAATGTATTAAAAATGATCTCTGTAAAATATTGTATAGGGTTTGAACGGACTTGATTACAATTGGAGAATTTTCCCAATAAATTTAAGATTTTTCCCAATAAATTGGAGATTTTTAGGACATATCTCAATTGTTTAATTCTATAATGAAATTTGTTATGAAGTTGAAATAGTTTTGCAACAAAGTGTATATAGAGAAATATATATAATAAATAAATTAGTATACAATCGATTGATCAATCGATCGATACGAAGACGATGACGATAATGATTATGTTATTTAAATGTACCTATATATATATAAAACAATTAATAAAATAAAAAAAAAAAACAACTCATCGCATAGAAACAAAAGTAAACAATGTGAGTTCGCACGTCAATTTTTAATTTAATAAATTATTCATTGTTATATTTTCTATATTAACTACATGCGATATCTTTTACTTTTCTATATAGATCAAATATATATATATATAGATAGATAGATATATAGATAGATGTGCGTGTTTACAGGCAAAATTTATACACATTATTTTTATAGCCAGCCTCAGCACCCAATCAAATATATTTTGGTATCAAAAATTTACCCATTTTTTGTTAAAGAATTTCATGTTATCAAAATTTTTCCAATCTGTTTGATATTCTATTGATTATTATAAGTCTGAATGAAAATGTTGAATTGAATTGAGTTGAGTTGAAACTTGCGATTAATTAATTACCCATATACATTATTATTTTGATCGCTTGTTCTTGGAGAACGACACTACATTTATATCATCAACATTATGATGCTTCCATCAGGATAAATATTATATCTAAATTTGATATTATAATTTATATAGGATATTCGAATCATTCGGATTCTTGCGATTATACTATTATAATCTATTCCAAAAATCCAGCTGTTTAATATCCTAATTTATGTTACAAGTAATAATATAAAATGTATACATTATATTTATGTGACTGCGTTTCGCTATAACTTCGCCTGTACTGTATATATTTAAAGATCTAATTCCAATGTCATATAATGTATATAGAAAACAGAAATAGCGCACTTGCAAAACAATACAGAAATAAGTAATTGTTATTAAAAAAAAAATTAAAATATAATTCAACAAGCTTTGTATATTTTATATGGATTTTATATGGACAAATGCACGCGGACAATATAATCTATATTGAGACCATGTTTGTTATTACTTCATCAATGTAAAAATATACGTTGGATATATGCGTCTCTGTGCTGGAGACTAAAATATATATAGTCCAAATAGGTAATAAAATAGGTATATGAATGAAGTGTGTTGTAAAAAAAATGTTAAAATTAAGTAACACTTTTCGGTGGTGACCAATGTATTTTAAAATATATGCAATTTTGAATTTTTTTTTTTGGTTTTAATTCACTATACAATTTTATTTAATTAATAAACATGTTTAATTATTATATATTGTATTTAATGAATTTTATTTGTATTTGTTAATGATATAAATATATATATATTTATTTATCGTATTCATTCATACAATAGTTGTTGGTTGTATAGATTACAATTACAGTATACAATTACGAACATTAAGTTCAAATCAAATATGTTTAAACTCTATATTATATGCGTACAGTATAACAACATATGATGTAGTACGATACAGTGACTACCAAATTTTTATATTTGTATTTCCTTTGAAGAAAATCATAACTTTCAAATTTATCTAACATAATTTTTGCTTTAATTGGTTCCTTCATCACCGCATCGTGGGTTTTGGTTATCGACGTCTCCAAAAATATAGTGGTTAATTTTTCTCCTGACAACGATTTCCCTATCCTCTATTGTTTTTTTTTATCTTATATGAAAATCCAGGAAACCCCAAGTGCGTTATTAAGAATATTTCAAATTCTGAATAATAAAAAAACAACATTTTAAACTTATTGTATTGATTGTAAAACAATTATTTAACGAATATAGGAAACGTTAAACGATACGTGTTTTAAATCAATTTGCAAGTTATTCTTATAAGTATCCAATGTAATGCAGTTTTTTTTTTGGTCAATTAATACACTAAATTCAGATGCATTTGACAGTCACTGTTTAAAAAAATACTATATATAAATATGTATATATATTACGAACGAATGATCAATTCATTCGAAATGAGAAGGTATAATTGAATTGAAATGAAATGAAGAAAAAATTGTATTTATGTATTGGGACCTTGCATTGATAATGTCGATTTAGATTTAGACATATGGAGTAATTAGCGTTGTGTGCATCGGATCACACCGCGCCCATATTCTTTTGTTTTTTTTTGTCTGTCATTTTAATCTATAAATTTCAGTATATGTCATTTTATTGTAGTGTAAACAACAAAGCTTTTTTTTGCTTTTTGCTTCGAATATGTCGAAACACATGCCTGAAAAAGTTGTTTTGCGGGGAAGTTTAATAACTTTCTTTAATTTGAAGAAAACCGCTGCTGATAGTTATCGATATTGTTGGTAGAAGCTTACGGTGAACATACTCCAACTCCAAAATCTTGAAGTGGAAGATAAAGAACGGCCAGGTCAGCCAAAAACGAAATTTGAAGACGAAGAATTGCAGGCATTGTTGGATGAAAATTCGTGTCGAACAACCCAACAAGAGCTTGCATTAGAGTTGAATGTAGATGCCTCTATACCATTTCTAGACGTTTGCATTCATTCAATGGGAAAGATCAGAAAGCTAGGAAAATGGGTCCCACATCCCACATGAATGAAAATCAACTCAAAGCACGAAACGATGCATGCCATAAACATCTTGCCCAGCACAAAAAACATAGTTTTTTGAGTCGAATTGTCACTGCGGCGGCGATGAAAAGTGGGTGTATTACGACAACCCTAAACGTAAAGAGCATCATATGTTGATCCCGGCCAACCATCAACTTCACAACAACAAAACGCGATATTCATTGCCAGAAGCTTATGCTGTGCATTTGGTGGGATCATAGAAGGGTGTCGTGTATTATGAGCTATTAAAACCGAATGAAACGGTTGCATCTGATCGCCACCGACGACAACTGGGACGAATTGGCCCAGAAGAAATTGAACGAAAAACGACCTCGATGATAGCTCGAAAACACCACAAAGTTTTAATGCACGCTCATGACAATGCCAGACCACATCGTGCAAACATCGTTAAGGGAAAAAATTAAGAGGCTCGGTTGGGATCTTGATCTTGATCACCCCCTCCCCCCCCCCGTACTATCAAGACCTTGCTCCTTCTGATTACCATTTGTTCAGATCAATACAGGTCAGCCTGTGTACAGATGTACGCTTTCAAAATGTTCAAGAAGTGCGAAAATGGGTCAATGAATGGATTGGGACAAAAGATGAGGAGTTTGAAGACAAACGAGGAATCAACAAACTTCCTAAAAGATGGGAGGAAGTCATATAGCTAACGATGGGCAATAATATATTGGTTAATGTACTCAATCATTTTGTCATACAAATAAATGCCAGTTAGCCAAGCCAAGCCAATCGACATTAGTAATGCAGGGTCCCAATATTTTAAAAATAAAATACAAACTATAAATACACAAACACACACACACACACACACAATGACACAACCCATTGAGTCTATAAAAAATATAATAATAATAAAATAATTAAATTTTTTTTTTTTCCTATTGTAAAAACTGTGCTTTTAGTATTAAATTCATGGTGTTTGTTGGCGGCAGCAACAGCAATAAATTCGCATATATATTGTATTTTATTCGTTTTATCTATCATAGTATAATTTCATAATTTTTTTTTGTTTTTCGTTTTTGTATATGCATGATTTAATTAAAAATTTGTATATTTAAAATTATAATTTTAATATATATATATGTGTAATGAAATGATGTAAAGTTGATTATGATCACATAATTTAATAATTAAAAAAAAAAAATTAATGTATTCAATTTTAAAGAAGTGGCAATTTTAAGCAAATCGAACAAACTTTTTTGGTTTTGTGTGTCATTTTGGTATATTATAGAAATTTAATTTAAATTTGTGGTTAATTAAAATTTATGCGTAATTACAATATTAATAATAATAATAATAATACCAAGTAATTAAAGTTACAATTTGTTAATAATTATTTAAATATATGGAATAACCATTAAGTTTTTGTGTGCTAATCTGGATAATTATAATTATATTTTAAAAATTGATATAAATTTCAAATACAATTATTTATTAATTATTATTATAAAGTTGCAGAGTTGTTGATTGTGTAGGAGTCATAATTGTTGTTATTGTTATTATTATTACTACTATTTTGATGCATTATTTCCTCATTTCTGTATATATATATGCATTTGACTTTATAAAATAGAAAAGCTATAAACATTTGTGTATGCGTGCATTAGTTTATTGTATATAGTGTATTTAAATAATGATTATACTATAAATAACTAAATAAAAACAAATACAATCGCAATCACCAATCACTTAATATATAAATAAATAATATTATTATATTTATATATGATATAAAAATAATTAAATTAAAATGACATTGAAAGTGCGTTGTTGATTTTATTTTTTTTTACTTATTGTTATATAAAAAGTTTTTTTTTCTTCTTTTATAATTGATGACTTAATTATTTGCTCTCAATATAAATGTGTATATGTGTGTGTGTGGTTAAGTGTGATGTAATAAAACAATCTAAAAGGATTATAAAAGTCTATGCGGGAACGTAAAATAATAATTATTAATACATAAAATTATATAAAATTGTATAAAAATACTTTCATAATCGCATATAATAACCGTATAATATGTCCACCAATATTGATGGTGTTAATCCTTTTATTTTAAAAATAATATAAAATATCATCGCGATCATCGCATACATACGAATACTATTTCAATTTATTATTCGTATATATATATAATAAAGTTCAATAATTTGAATAAATAAAAAAAAATTCAAAAATTCAATTTAAATGACTTGGATAGCATCATTTGGAAATAGTAAATTTTTTGCAGTTAATAAAATTTGGATATATTTACTTGATTTGGGTTTATTTTTATTACGGTAAGAAAAATATATTTTGGGTATTATATTAGATTAATGAAATAAGAATTGAGTTTTCTCAATTTCAAATTTTGTTTGTAACGTCGAATTGGTTTTCCAATTTCAAATTGATTTATTAGAAATAGAAAGAGATTTTATTTTACTAATAATCCATTGGATTTGTATGGTGGGAGTGCAATTACCGTAAAAAGTCCAAAAATTACCGTAATTTACTCCAAAAAGTGCATTTACCGCATATCAATTCCGACAGCGCTGCCGAATAAGATACAGATATTTTTGTTGATACAAATTCTTTAACAGAATTTAGAATTTATAGGATTCTAAAGACGATAAATCATTAAGTGGTTGAAAGAATGAATCAATCATCATCATCAACAATAATATAATAATTCAGTAACGCAGATAGACGCTTAACATAACGTTTTCTAGAGTTGATGTCTATATACTCTACGATTGGCAAAACGAAGACAATCAAGGCCGAAGACAAAAAGCACTTAATTCATTGTATATTCCTTATTGATTATACGAGAGGGCGGATCGATAAAGATTCGGTCTAACAAACAAAGAAAAAAACCATTTTTTTCGTTCTAATTTTATTTTATTTGTCAACATAGTCACCCCTTGACTTAGCCACCTAAACATTTATTACAAAGATCTTCTTCAACTTTTTTATGCCATTCAAATAATACGATTTTGGAAACTCCTAAAAAATACGCGTTTGTTTCGTTGATTGCTTGTTTCGTTGATTCATTTAATGTGAATTTCTTTCCTGTGAGCCATTTTTTCAAGTTTGAATGCAGGAAAAGGTGACTGAGTGCTAAATCTGAACTGTAGCGTGATGGATGCTTACGGTAACAATTCGTAACGTAATTTGAAATTGAATTTAGTAATTGCAATTGTTGACGTGTGCTGCTGCTCCGATGCGTTGTCTTGACAAAAAAGAACACTTTTTTTCTTTTTTTTTTATTAAATGTGCGGTCGTTTTTCCTTGATTACATCGTTCAATCGATCCAATAATGTAGCATAATAATTTCCTCTTATGGTTTTTGGTAGTCGATGTGCAATATACCGTTCGTCGCATCCCGATAATACAGTCGCCATTACCTTATCCGCTGATTTAACCGTCTTTGCTTTGGTCTTTGGATCACTTCCACATACCTGCTTCTATACGCATTGTTTCGATTGATTTTTTGGTTCAGGTGTATAAATAGTGATGAATCCATATGTTTCATCAACCGTATGTTTAATCAACGCCAAAATTCATCTGCTGGATTATGCTTTAATGTTTGTCCAAACATGTTGTTTTGAAGTGATCATACAATTTCGTTTTTGTTCGATTGTGAGAGTAAACAACAGGCACCCATCTTGCTGTGATTTTGCTTTCTGATATGCAAATGTTCGTGTAAAAGATGTTGAATACACGTCCGCATATGAGATGTTTTTAGGATGCAAAAACAATCTCTCTCAACTGGTCACTCGACCATCACTCAAATGGTCACAAATATCATGGATTTTGTCGACCATTTCTTTGTTGGTTGTCACCTCTTTATTAGGTCTTCCCGCTGATGGTATATTGTTTCGGTACGGTATGTACGACCACGTTTACATTCAGCAAACCAATAAATTACAATTGAATTCACTATAGAGCAGATGTGCCATAATGTGTACTTATCAAACTTTTTTTTTTGTTTCTTTTGTTGCGGTTTTTCCGCATGCAAAAAGTAAAAAGTTTTATCAATGCACGATCGATATCCACTTTTTTTTCCACGTTTTTAAAAAACATCAAAAGTTGTGTCTGCTGTTTACCGCTCCCAAACCAAAACTAAATAACGCATCGCCGCTCTAAAAATTTACTGGGAGCCTACTAAAAGATTATTTTTGATTGAAAAAAAATATCCATTTCATTACCAGTCGCCACTAGCGCCATATCTTAGAAACCGGATCAATATCAATCCGCCTTCGACTATATGTCTTGAACTTGTTTTATTTTGACATCACTAAATTATGTATGCGGGGCCTTATTGCCTTCAATTACTGGTATATTTTATATATATTTATACGAACTATGGAGTAGTGGATTTAAAAACACCATCAAATACTAAACCGCACAATTATTATTTGATTTAACTATTATTGTACTTGTGTGCCGATATGATATCAAACCATAACACAACCAAAAAATTTTGTTAATCTATTAACTTTTTAAAAATAGTTAAACAAGACTTTTTTATATTATTATTATTATTATTATACCATTCACCATTGTGTAAAAAACATAAACATTGATAACAAAATAATTAAAAAATAAACCATTGAAAATATAGTCATTGTGCTCTGTGTTGCGGTGCGGTAGTGATATATACATAAATAAATAATTGTGATATCGTGATATGACAACCAAAAAAAAAAAAAAAAAATTCGCCATATAAAAACGCTTATATTTTTAATTATTTATATATATATACAGGGTGTCCCAGTACAGGGTGCCAACCCGAAACAGGCAGGTTCTACACCTCATTTCCAATCAAAAAATGTATGGCGACCCCATGTCTATCTCCCTTGGTTTTCGAGCTAGCCCGAAAAAACGATTTCGTTGAAGTTCAAGGTAGTACGTAGATGTTATTTACCATATCTCAGCAACCACTTATCGGAATCCAATAATTATAACCTAGTTGGAAAGGTATTTTAACTATCTATAACTGTTTCTAATAACACAAACATCGGCGACCACCCGTTTTCATGCTATAGCTGGTCAAACACAAGAAATTTCAACGGCCTCAAATATTTTTGTTATTTTGCAAGCCGAGAACTATAGAACTTTTATGTTTATCAGCTGTCGGTTTTTAGAAAAACTTCTTTGATGTTTTAGCTTTAATTTGATGTACAAACTTTTAAAATATGTCAACTCGTCTTAGAGATATGACGAAAATAATATTGAAATATGATGAAAATAATGCAAATTTTTCAAAAATTTAAAACATATTTATTAAATTAAATTTAAATCTTTACTACAAAAATTGTTCAAAATGGTATCCATTATGTGATCGACATATTCGACACCGTTTTAATACTGCCCTAGTAGCCGATCGAATTTGATTCGGATTATTTTTTAAAACTTCAAACGCATTATTAATGCCATTCAATGCCATTCAAATCTTCCCTGGTATGAACTGGTGTTTTATAAACCATGTCTTTACAAACCCCCCATAGATAAAAATCTAATGATGTGAGGTCTGGCGACCGTGGTGGCTATTTAATGGGCCATTTTTTCAATCCATCTTTGACCGAATGTGTCATTTAAGTGTTCTCTTACACTTCGTGCAAAATGTGGGGATGCACCGTCATGTTGAAAATGAATGAATCGCAAATCAGCTAAATTAACATCATCGAGTAAATCGAATAACCTATTTCGCAAAAAAACTAAATATGAATCTGAATCCAGCCGCCCAGGTAGAAAGTATGGACCAATTAATTAATTTATAATCATTCTTGGAATTGCTTCGCCCATATCCATAACATCTTCATCGCGAGAACTTCTATGTACTCGTTCTTGTTTTCTTGCGAAGGTATACCAGTAGTTCTTAGTTTCCTAAATATGTTTGAAAACGATTTTCTTGATGGTTGTATTCGATTTGGAAATCGAATTTGGTATTCGGCCTTTGCTTTGCTGGCATTACCATCACAATATACATACACATATACCATATCCGCTAATACACAATTTGAAAGTGACTAAAGTGATATTGCTTTAAATTAAACTTACTACAACACTATACACTTCTGAAATTTATTTTTTACTGCTTTTTACCGTTTCAAACTTCCAAATTATTATTTATAAAACAAACTTAATTTTCTAATGAATATTAAACGTAAAACAATGTAACATACAAATGCCGAAGAGATGTAGCATAAAAACAAAAGAATTGAATGAATTTATGACGGTAATAGATTTAACTGTTTTTATTTCTAAGTAACAATTGAATTAATTGCAATCCCTTAAAGTTATGTTACCTAGATAACGCGATAACAACAGAACATTGAACTTTGCAATGTAATAAATGTGTTTTAAATATTTGAAAAATTTGCATTATTTTCGTAATATTTCAATATTATTTTCGTCATATCTCTAAGACGAGTTGACATATTTTAAAAGTTTGTACATCAAATTAAAGCTAAAACATCAAAGAAGTTTTTCTAAAAACCGACAGCAGATAAACATAAAAGTTCTATAGTTCTCGCCTTGCAAAATAACAAAAATATTTGAGGCCGTTGAAATTTCTTGTGTTTGACCAGCTATAGCATGAAAACGGGTTGTCGCCGATGTTTGTGTTATTAGAAACAGTTAAAGATAGTTAAAATACCTTTCCAACAAGGTTATAATTATTGCATTCCGATAAGTGGTTGCTGAGATATGGTAAATAACATCTACGTACTACCTTGAACTTCAACGAAATTGTTTTTTCGGGCTAGCTCGAAAACCAAGGCAGATAGACATGGGGTCGCCATACATTTTTTGATTGGAAATGATGTGTAGAACCTGCCTGTTTCGGGTTGGCACCCTGTACTGGGACACCCTGTATAAATATATGGATGGTATAGATATCAATATATTATTATTATTAGTCTTCCCTTTTATTTTTTATTATATACCACCTCTATCAAATAAAATAAAAATGGTCACATATCAAAAATATTTTATTATTATTATTATTTAAAAAAAATAAAAAAAATATGCGTTATCTTTTGTGGTTATAATAATTTTTTTTTTGTTTTGTTTAATGATAACACACACACTCATTTCCAATTTTCCCATATCCATTTCATTCATTTATTTTTCATTTCATTTCATTTTCAATTCAATTCAATTCATATGATATTGAAAAAAATTATAGAGAAAAGTGCCAAAAAAAAAAAAAAAAAAAAGAAAAACAGTGCGAGTTGTTGTGGTTTTTTTTTTCTTCATATAAATTATGTGTGTCTTCATCAACCCCCCCTCATCAATAATATAACAAATTAATTTTCTTTAAGTTTAACAACATAAATGAATTAATTAATATTATTATTAATATTAATCAAATAATATAACCGCAGTCATTTTTCGTAATAATAATAATAATAAAATTAATAATATAGAATAATATGATATTAAAAATAAATAAATATTTAGTGCCCCGCGATTTAGTGCCTTTCGCGATTGTTAATGAATTGTGTGTGTGCGTTTTTTAAATTTTTTTAAACCAACAACGTAACGTACATTTTATATGTATTAAATGGGAAACATATAAATTGAATTAGAATTTAGTTTATGTTTCTTGATTAAGTAATCAAGTCTTTTAAAAATGGCATAGGTCAATTCAATCAAATGCGTTATCTAAAAAATAATATATATATATATATATATATCTATTAAATAATATTGAATTTGTACATGACTTTAATTGTTGTTACATGTATATACAGTATATATGATATATGACATCATATATCGATATAATGATGATGTAATCCTTGCTCAAAAATCAACATATTTTACATATCGAACCGGTATAGTTTTATGGTATCTTTATTTTTGATAAACGTGTCTAAACGTATATTTATATAGATAAATCATCTTGAAACCGTATCCTATATAACCTTACTTCTTACTTCAGCGCACCTACAACCAACAATTGGTTTTGGCGTCC
The DNA here is from genome assembly GCA_958336335.1 of Dilophus febrilis. Taxonomy (NCBI): domain Eukaryota; kingdom Metazoa; phylum Arthropoda; class Insecta; order Diptera; family Bibionidae; genus Dilophus; species Dilophus febrilis. The sequence goes on from OY284472.1 coordinate 35,358,117, forward strand.
ATTAACAGCCTCCTCCAACCGGACCTATTTACCGCCAACGTCCGCCAGCCGGAAACGCCGAGGGCCCGAAGGTCAACTTCTACTTCATCTTTCCACCTAGCCCGCGGTCTTCCAACACTCCTAAATCCGCCCGGTTTTCTGTTTCCTATATAACCATTTTGAAGAATTTTTATATCCTTTTTTTGTGAAATTTAAAAGTTTGTCGAGAGTTTGAGTTTGCATTTTTTTACGGCCATAACGTGCGGGAGCGGTCATAAACACATATGATACAATTGAAAATTTTCGAATCTTTGTAAAATTGGCTTTATTTCACAATATTCAACGTTTCGTGTTATCGTACAACATATCCCCCAAAGTTTTTCATCCACTTTGGAATAGAAACTATTCATATATAGGTAAAAAAATCCCCATTCATCATATCGTCTTACGTTTTGATGCGCCCATCAATTCCTGACCATCAATTCTTTGGAATCTTGTGGGTAGTTAGTATGGCAATACCCACAAGATTCCAAAGAAAAGCCATAGGATTATTTAAATAATGTATTAATTTTTACGGTAAGATCAGCCCCTTCAAAAATGATTTTGAAAGTTCGAATTTTTCATCTCTGATCTATATTAAAATTCCTCGCTTTTAACCAAATTATTCGGTGATTAATCGGGCGGAGTGGACGTTCTTTATTGTTTATTGCATAGCACCGAAATCATCTGTTTTATTTTTAACCGACCGTCGAAACCTCTATTTCCTTATATGTTTTTCCAGTAGTCTCGAATATGCGATATCCACAATATCACATCGATGACTTTCAGTTGGATTTTTTTTTTTCATTTTAATTTAAATGGGAAATTGAAAACTTCCATAATAAATATGAGGCTTTGCGTCTTGAATTGTATTGAACTAAACGTATATAGATTTCAAATAAGTAATATTGTTTACAATTCATAAAGAAAAAGATATAATAAAAAATAAAAAACCAAGAACAATTTTAAGATTGTGATTTGCGGTTATACTATATGAAAAAAATGTTCTGAGATATTAGTTTACATCAGAAGTTCTGCCGAATATGCCCGAAATTTCTGCTATTAAAGCATAGATGTACTTCTTTCTGCTGATTCGGTTATTTTCTGTGGCATATAAACGCAGATTTTTCCTATCACTACCCTATAACTCTATCAATATAACTCATAAATGTTTTTCTTTTTGTCATTATCTCTCATAAACCAATTTTTCCATTACCTGAATGAATGGGGCTGAAAATTTGCATATTTATAGATTAAGAGACGTTGAATCCGAATAAAGTAGTCATTTTTTTTTGGAAAATCTTTAATAACTCATAAACCAATTGATGAATTGGACTGAAAATTTCCATATACTTATAGATTAATGGACGTTGAATCCGAATAAAGTGGTGTCTGCGTTTTCCCCCCTGCTATTGACGTCTTTTTAGAATATGTTAAAACATAATAGCGAAAAAAAACAGGTGTTTCTTTTTTTTATACCTATATTTCAATACGTGTGATTCCCCCCCCAATAAAAACGTATTTTATTAAAGAGATAAATTGAATTTATAATCTTATTTATTGATACTTTTATAAATATAACAAGTTAAATTTTGTAGTAAATATATACATAGATATTCTATGTAAAATTTACTCGGAAATCATTCAAATGGATTGATGTATATTTATTTATATATTATTTGTCTATCTTATCATCATCATACATATATGTCTATATAAACATAACGCGACCGTCCGACCGATAATAATTTGCAAATAAAAATGGTTTTTTTTATTTATTTTTTATAGATAATTTTAATCGAAATATAAATTTTATTTGTCTATATCTATGCGCGTTAACATGAACAACTAACTATAAAATATAAATATATTGAGAAATAGATCAATATACAAAGAAACAAACAAACCAAAAAAAAAAAAAAATTGATATCAAATTAAATAAAAATGGTTTATCAATTCATTTGGTTTCTTATACTTATTTATTTTATGTTATATATACTTTTTCCGTATTTGCCAAATTGTATAAAAAAAAATTTTAATCAAAATTCAATTATATATCACAGACAGAACTTTGCATTGGATTTAAGTCAGGTATTATAAATATATAGAACTTTTAATCTAGTATTGGGGACTTCTTGGGAGTTCTTAAAGTGTTTTTTTTTTATTTATAATAATTAGAAAATGAGAAACATCGCGATTTATTAAATGATAAAAAAAAATATTGAATGAATGCGTTGGAAAAGTTCAATGTTTTTATTGTACAGACTGTTAATATATATCGTGGTTTTTTTTTTTTCCTTTTTAAATTATTGTTTAGTGATTAAAAAAATTTTACCAAACTGGCGGAAAATACAAATACTAATGACAATAATAATTATAATATATTTAATATATTATATTATAAATATAGTAAAGCGCCCATGTGGCAAGTTAGTACTGTACCAGGTAAATTAGGTGATGCAGTTGGTTCATTGGTTAAAACAGCACAAGATTCAATAAATATTTTCTTTTGTCCAATGTAAGCTATATATATAAATGCATTTAAAATTTTTTTTTTTTTTTACATTTTTGTCGTGAGTCATGAGTCATTTTATTATTATAAATTATAGAAAAATTGCATATAATTATATCAATTTGTATATATACAGTGTGTCTTATACGTTCCTGTGTTCTTAATTAATTTTTGTTTTGTCCTGGGCTGGAAATCGGTCCATGAATACATGGTAGGATGAAATTCAATGGAATTGTATATATATCATTAAAGACATTAAAGTATTTGATTCTTTATTATGAATCATAAACATAAAAAACGTTGCACATCCGTTCGAATATTCGTAAAATCCTCTAAAAAAAAACATGAGAAAAAACACATAAAGATTTACGATTCAATTCAATTCATAATAATAACTATTGAAATATCTTATTAGAATGTTAATAAACGTTAAAAATTTACAATCCAACGTCCAACGAAAATTACCTAGGAAGAATATCAATAGGTTTAATAAAATCAAAAATATCTAACTTCCATGTCCTTTTGTTGATTTTTTTTTTTTTTGTATTCCTTTTAGTCTCGCTCGTGATGATCTTTTGTATTTATTATGGGGGGATTTTAAATTTAATAATATAAAGAAGAACGATTAAAAAAAAAAAAATAAAAATAGATCAACAATAAAAAACGGTTTTATATAGGTTTCAAACTCAAATAATAGAACCTTTTTCAGGCTGAATACTATATAGCATTACAAAAATAATAAATACCTTTATTGCAATAAAACAAACATTAAATATTTTATATTTTTTATTATTTTATTTAACAGAAAAGCCAGACGAAAAGAACGAGAAGGTGATCAAAATTCATCAGATACAAAATTATATTTAGAAGAAAATGTACTTGAACGTAAATTACCTGATGCTGATTTAAAAACATTAGTAGATATACCATCCGGTTTAGATTACAATGAATGGCTTGCATCGCATAGTAAGTGATATATATGTGTTTTTGCTTATATGTGTTATGTTTAGATTATGCCCCCCCGCCCATTGTCTATTTAAATATATTTATATGTTGCGTGTTTTTTTTTTTTGTTAATTTCATTTTAGCATTAGCACTTTTTGAACATGTAAATTTAGTTTATGGTACAATAAGTGAATTTTGTACTACATCAGGCTGTGCAGATATGACTGGACCGGGGAATAGGTAATTATAATAATTATTATTTTATACATTTAGTCACTTGGTCGTATAACTCGACTTTTATCGAAAATTGCAATCAAATTGATCAACATCTTTGAAATGTTATATTTAATATTTAATAAAGCAGAATTTCTCCATCTCCACAATTCAATGCTTTGTTTTTAGATTAAAAAACAAAGATTAAAAATTTTTAATTTGGAATTAATTTGTTTATTTGTTTATTTGTTTTTCCACAGAATCTATTTATGGTTTGATGAAAAAGGTAAAAAAACACGAGTGGCTGCTCCACAATACATTGATTATGTGATGACATTTACACAGAAAACGGTTAGCGATGAAACGATATTTCCAACGAAATATGCCAATGAATTTCCCAGTTCATTTGAAAGTATTGCAAGGAAAATATTACGTTTATTGTTTCATGTGATTGCCCATTTATATGCAGCCCATTTTCGTGAAATTGCCCTGTTAGGTTTACATACGCATTTAAATTTAACATTTGCTCATTTAACAGCATTGCATAAGTAAGAATATATAAATGATTTTAATAATTAGTACTTTTAAAAATTTCCAATTAATTTATGTATTCTTTTTTTCATTTTCATCACAAAAAACACAGACGTTTCAATTTAGTAGAAACCAAAGAAACCGATGTATTACGTGATTTGGAAATAGCATTACGTTTGACCGATGATCCAGTGACAATAGCGGCGGCAGCCGCAGCCGCCTCATCAACACAACAGAATAACAATAATCATCCTACACCATCCAGTGTCTATCCGCAAACTCATCAACAACATTCGCATCCTCAGCAGCAACAACAGCAGCAGCAACAACAACAACAACACCATCACCATCACCCAAATAATAATCATCATCATCAGCATGTTCCTAGTTGTTCTGAATCAAATTCTTTAATTAATAATAATAATAATAATAATAATAATAATATAAATAGTAATATTAATAGTAATAATAGTAATAATAATAATAATAATAATAATATAAATAGTAATGTAAATATTCGTGTTTGTGATACACAAATTGGTGGTATAACATCATCATCATCATCGACAACATTAATTGATGGTGATGCATCAATACAACCGATATGTACACAACCAGAATTAGGTGGACAACATTCAAATAATGGTGATCAATCGGATATACGAGGTGCTGGTGGTGGTGGTGGTGGTGGCGGTATTAATAATACAATTTTATGTAATCCTACACAAATGGCAACGCATACAACGGCATAACAACGGGATGGTGATAATAATATAGGGTAGTGAAGGTCTCGTGTCTCTCGTATTGAAATCAATCGGTTATTATTTCAAAAGAGGTTTCCCCCCGCCAGGCTTTGATTGTGTTTTATTAAGTACTGCCATTTTTTTTTTTTTTTTTTTTTGGTTTTCTATTTTGAAGTTATCAAATAAGTAATGATAATAATAATATTAGTAGAGTTCTTGTTATTGTTATTGTTATCGTTATTGTTATTGTAGTCTAAACGATCATTGGACATAATATAGGACAATGTGATTGAGATTGTTTTGATGATGACCACCATTATTTAGATTATTATAATTTTGTAGTTTTTATAATGCTACATTTATTGTGTGTTTGCGTGTGTGTTGTGTTGTGTTTTGTTATTATCTGTGGATTTCTTCCCAATTATATATAGGCAGGCAGTATTTCTTAGTTCACTTTTTTTTTGCGCTTCTCTCTGACACCACAGACCAATCAATCTCTGATTCTGATTCATAATGTGATTTTTATTATTTCGATTATTACAAAAAAAAACAATTTTTTGTTAACATTATTATTATTTTTTGAAGAATAAAAATAAAATAAAAAAAAATAAAACAAAACAAAACAAACAAAAAAAAAACAACATATAAATGTATATTTAAAAATTATTATAATTATATAAAATTTTGTGTTTGTGAAAAAATTAATTAAAAAAAAAAAAAAAAGCAAAGAGTTTATAGAAATTATATTATTAATAATAAAATATATTATGAAATAATAATTTGAAATGCAAATTAATCGTAAAATATATATATCTATAAATATATATAAATATATTATATATATGGAAAAAATAATTAACCAAAATAAACCCGATAAAATGTAAAAAACAAAAAAAAAACGAATAATTTTATTTAATTGTTTTAAACCAAAAAGAAAAAAAACCTATCATTTTATTTTTAAATATGAATTTTCATTCATTCATTTATATATATATATATATATAGAAAAAATTAAATAAACACACACGATCGATATTGCGTCCTGATTTCTGATTTAAAAAATTTAAAAAAAAAAAACCCATAAACAACAAAACAAACAACAAACAAAACGAAAAACATATAAAAAAAACAATAGAAATGTACAAAAAATATATAAGAATAATATATATTTTAAGATTTCCCAAAAGTGCGGTATATAATTTAAAGTATTTTTTCTTTTCTTTTTCCTAAACTAATATTTATTTTTTCAACAAAAATGTACTTAAGAAGAAGAAGAAGTTTTTATTGTTTAAAAAAAATCAATTTGTGCAAAAAAACAAAAAAAAAAAATACGCACATATTTAAAATTACAAAATTAAAGCTTAACAAATGTAAAAAATTACTTAAAAAAAATTATTGGGGGGGTGAAAAACTACTATATAAAATCCAATTATACAAAATTTTGAATAACCAAAACTCCAAAATTTTTTTTTTTGCTTTCATTAATTAAAAACTGTTACTGCTTTATCAAAAAAAAAAAATGGATTGTTAAAAATAATGTGATAACAAAAAACAAACCAAATGTTTTACTACTATTTTAGAAAAAAAAAAAAGAAAACCTCCTTCGCCTTCCCCCATATAATATTAACATAACAGGCACCTTGTTTTTGTGTTTTTAACCTTTTAAGATAATATATAACAATAGATTTGTCAGCATGAATATTTAATAATAATAATAATAATAATAATAAATGGGTTATAAAAACACAAAACATTTCAACAAATTAACCGATTTTTTTTTAAATAAAATTAATTATTTAGATTTGTGAAAATATTAGTTTAAAAAAAAAATCTGAATGCCGCCGCCTCTAGTCAATTACAAACAAAAAATAAATAAAAAAATAAAAAGAAAAATATTTATATTATTAATAAAATAAAAAACAATTATTTTGCATAATTAAAAATTTTTTTTTTTCAGTTCTTTTTTATTCTCTAAGCAAATTCCAATTTTTTATTTTTAATTTTTTTTTAATAAATTGTAAATATAAATGTAAAGAAAAAAAAATTAATTTGTGTATACAAATTAATAATAATTAATTGTTAAATGTTAAATTAAATTTAATTAAAAAAAAAAAAAAAGGTTAACAAAACATAAAATATTTGTTGTTCCTTCTCTATGTTTTTTTTCTTTCTTTCTTTAGATAGAGTTAATTTATTTTTTCTAAAACTACAATAAAACAATAAATAAAATAAAAAAACAAAACCCTACAATTATTTTTAAATAATAATAAAAAAAAAAGAAATTATTAAATTATTTATAGAAGAGACTTCTTTTTAAAAAAAAAATTAATTATTAAAAACTTTCTCTCTGTTATTCATTGTTTTTTTTTTTTGGTTTTCCGGGATTATTAGATATTGGGGTTCAACAATTTTTTTTAAATATTCGGACACAGGCACACATTTATAATAATAATTAATAATAATAAATTTATTTGTTAATAAATAATAATAACAAAAAAAAACCCACACAGCAACAGTTTTTTTTTTTTTATTAAAAACATTTTAAAACAATTACTTCAACCAAAACCATTCTATCAATTTTAAATTAAATAAATTAATATCCATATAAAATTTAAATAAAAAAAATAAATACACAATACATTATTTTTTTTTTTAGTTTAAAAATAACCGTTTAAATATAGTAAAAAAAAAAAACAAAAATTATAAAATTATATATGAACGAGAAGAAAATAGTGTAAAAAATAAATTGTTAAATAAAAAAAATAATGATATATGATATATAAAAAAATTATATGAAGAAATAATAATAAAAAATAATAAAAAAAAAAAAAAAACATGTTTTAACAATGCGATTATTTACTACCCTCCCCCATCAGATCAATTTCAATACTCAATAATAATAATAATAATAATAATAATAATTATTGATTTAATTCAATTAATTAAAGGATTGAATTTCAACATTTAAAAAAGGCTAAAAGACAATATTTTATTTTTCAAAATTATATTTATTATAAAAAAAAAAATATATATATACGAATTGTGATCATTTCAAAAATCACTGATTACAAAAAAAAAAAAAAAAATAAAATAACAATAAAGAAATTAATTGCTCTTAATTATATGTCATATAACGTGGTGTAGCACTAAATTTAGCATAACTTTTAATGACTTTTGTAACAGCATCCAAAAAATCTTTTTCCGTTGCAACTTTACGTCTTGCACGTATTGCAAACATACCCGCTTCGGTACAAACAGACCTATAAAATACAAATTATATTTTATTATAAAAAAAAAACCCATAAATAACTTATTAATCATAATGTGATTATGATTATATTAATTAAAAAATCCAATTACCTAATTTCAGCACCCGTTGAATTTGGACTTAAACGTGCCAATAAATCATATCGAATGTCACGTTCAACGGACATTGAACGTGCATGAATTTTAAATATATGTTTACGTCCTTCCATGTCCGGCAATCCAAATTCAACTTTACGATCTAAACGACCCGGACGCATTAATGCCGGATCTAAAATATCTGGACGATTTGTGGCCATCAACACCTTTATATTTCCACGTGGATCAAATCCATCCAATTGATTAATCAATTCTAACATTGTACGTTGTACTTCATTGTCACCGCCGGCACCATCATCAAAACGGGCCCCACCAATCGCATCAATTTCATCAAAAAATATTAAACATGCTTTTTTTGAACGGGCCATTTCAAATAATTCACGTACCATACGAGCACCTTCACCAACGTATTTCTATGGGGAAACATTTATTAATGTCACATCAAGAATATTGCATAAATTAAACAGTTGCCATTTCTTACTTGAACCAATTCGGAACCAATAACACGTATAAAACATGCATCGGTACGATTTGCAACAGCACGAGCACATAATGTTTTACCGGTACCTGGTGGTCCAAATAATAGAACACCCTTTGGTGGTTCAATACCCAAATTAACAAATTTTTCGGGCTATAATAATAAATCAAAAAAGTGTCAAAAAAGTTATACCTATATAAGATTACAACGGATATTATAAATAAATTTTAATATCGTGATGCTTACATGTAAAAGTGGTGTTTCGACAACTTCACGTAATTTTTCAATTTGTTCTTTACAACCGCCAACATCACTGTACGTAACATCTGGTTTATCTTCAACTTGCATCATTGTTACGGTAGGATCAATTTTTGGTGGTAATGGTATATGAATTTGATATTTATTACGATCAACCCTAAGTAAAAAAAAAATTAAAAAATTAAAAAATATAACACAACACATTTATTAGGTATGTAAAATAATTTAGATTTTGATTCATTTGTATAACCAAAACTTACCCTACACGCATTCCCTCTTCAATATCGGTTGGTGCTACCGTATCAGCTAAGTCGACCACAAATTTTGCAAATTGTTTTACATTTATTATATATTTGGGATCATCTGAATCGGCATTTATAATTTTCGTACATCGGGCAACCTGATTGCGTATGATACCAAATGAATTAAATGAATGGGTTCGTATAAATATTGAATCTATTGATAAAATATTGAATATATATACCTGTAATGGTTGTTCATGTTGAAGCGTTTGCTTATCAGCAGCTAAATCCCATAGAGCTGGTGGTGCTAAACCCGTATCACTTTCTTTGATTCCCGTCAATTCATTTACTTGTTTTATTGATTTTTGTATATCCTCTTCGATAATTTTAATATTTCTATGATATTGTCCTTGTCCCTGTATATATTGTTGTTGTTGTTGTTGTTTTAATTTTAAATAATGCAATTAATTGACAAATAAAACAACAATTATTTAAGGTTATGATTGGTTGGTAAAATGAAATATGGGTAATAATTTGAACAATGAAGATGCTTTTTTATTATTTATATTATAAAACTTACATAAACTTTTAACAATTCAATATCTCCTTCATCAAGTGCTAATTTACAAATTATTTATTAAATAATAATTAGTTATTTTCACATAATATTTCAATTAAGTCCAAAAAAAAAAAAAAACAAACTTACATTTTATTTCTTCTTCTTTTTCTTCGGTTGTTTTCGCTTTTCGCATATCATCCCCTAAATGGTCTGGCATTCTTTTAATTTTTCTGATGATACTTTGGGTAATATATAAATAAATTCAATATTTTTTTTATTTAATTAAAAGTAATTTTGTTTTATTTTATTTTAAATAAATGAATAAATAAAACAAAATACACGCAAAAAAATGAATGAAAAAAAAAATTAAATAAATGGGAGATGATTACAAGCAGTTTTTTTTTGCCAGTGTTGCCTTTATTCTTATTGTTGTTGCTGTTGTTGTGCTTTCTTGTCTTGTCGTCACCGCCGAGTTGAAATTACAAAAAAAAAAAAAAAAACAAAACAAAATTCTCACCAAAAGTAGTGATAGCGATCGTAGCGGACGAATTTATCATTAAAAAATAAAAATAAAAATTCACCGTATTTATATTCCAAAGCGAATGAATATATAAATTCATTTCGTTCAATTCATTTTTTTTTTGTACTTCACTCTGCGCGCGCGTCATCATTCATTTTGTCTTCCATTTTTATTTTTTCAATTTTTTCATTTCATTTGGTAAAAGTCTGCTGAACTGAAAAGTTGAACAATTGAAAACTGATTCTTTGCAAGTTATTAAAAAAAAAAAAAAATTGAAATATTTGTGATTTAAAAAAAAATATTTAAAATTTAATAATTTTATATAATAATTTAATTATTTATTAAATTAAAATTAAAATATTTGTTTTTGTTTGAAAGAAAAGTGATTGAAAAAAAAAAAAAAATAAAATATAAAATAATTTTTTTATTTGTGTGTGATGCTTGATGACATTCGTTCGATATTATATATATATATATATATTATTGAGTATATATTGACTACGTAGAAATTATAAATGGCGTATAATTTTTTTTTTTTCGTTCACGTTTTTTTCTTTTTATTTTTTTGGTTTTAATTTGGAATGTGTTAAAATAAATTATTATTGGATAATCAATCATCATTAAAAAACTACTAACTAATCGTGAAAACAAGCTTTAACAACAATCCAAGTTTTTTTTGCTAGGATATTTTTTTCATAAAAGGTAAGTTGAAATTTTAATTGATTTTATTTCATTTTCTATGAACATATATAAAACAAAAGGGTATATGCATGCACACGCATATATGTATACATATATATATATATATATATATATAAAAAAAAAAGTAGACAGACGCTGGTTTTGTCGGTGTCGTTTTAAAAAAAAAAACAATATGGTGGTCAGTTCGAAATGTGAATTTTTTTTTTTTTATTTTTAATGTTTATTTATTTTTATTGTTACAGCACGTATCAAAAAAAATTTTTTTTTTTATTTTTGATATTCTTTTCTCTGTAAATTTTTTAAAATCTTTATACAATTCAATTCAATTCTAATTTTTTTTTTTGTATCTTATTTATTGATTCATTTTATTTTTATATTGATTTTTTTTTTCTTTTACGTGTGATCATACGTACGAAACATTCCAAAAAAAAAAAAAATAAAAATATGTTTAGTACCGAGGATTGGTAAATATGGGACTGTTTTTTACCTGAATCAAAACAAAACAATGTACATTGTTTTTGGTTATTCTTTTCTCTGTAAATTTTTATATCTTTATCGAATTGTTCAATTCAATTTTTTTCTTTTTTTTTATTGATTCATTTTTTTCTTTTGTATTGTCACGTACGACACATTCCAAAAAAAAAATGTTTTGTCTAAAATTTATAGTCGATCTCGATAATGATTGTTAAATAAGGACTATTTTTTATCTGAATTTAAAAAAAATGTACATTGCTTTTGGTTATTCTTTTCTGGACATTGAATTGTTCAATTAAAATTTTTTCATTTTTTTTCTTTATTCATTTTTTTTCTTTTGTATTATCACATACCAAAAATTCCAAAATAAATAATATGTTCCATCTAAAATTTATAGTCGATAATGATTGTTAAATCATACTGTTTTTTACCTGAATATAAAAAAAATATACATTGCTTTTGGTTATTCTTTTCTGGACATTGAATTGTTCAATTAAAATTTTTTCATTTTTTTTATTGATTCATTTTTTTCTATTGTATTATCACATACCAAAACTTCCATAATAAAGAATATGTTCTATCTAAAATTTATAGTCGATCTCGATAATGATTGTTAAATAAGGAGTGTTTTTTACCTGAATTTATGTACATTGCTTTTGGTTATTCTTTTCTCTAGACATTTTTATATCTTTATCGAATTGGTAATTGAAGTTTTTTCTTTTTTTTTATTGATTCATTTTTTTTGTATTAACACGTACCAAAAATTCCAAAATGAAAAAAAATAAAATATGTTTAGTACCAACTATTGTTAGTACCAACTATTGTTAGTACCGACTATTGTTAAATGAGAATGAATGCTGTGTGCACACTTTTTATGCGATTATCCTTCTATTATCCTTAAAACATTTTGATTTATTAGTATGTAGTCTGTATGTCCGTTTAAAAAAAAAAAAAAAAAAACATTTTTTTTTTCTTTATTATAGATTATAACAATTGAAATTCAACGTGAAATTTTTCTTTGATATATTACAATTAAATATACAACTTAAAATATAAATATTTCCGGTGTGGTGTTACGGTGGTGTTACAGAGAAAAAATAAAATTTTGCATCGTGTTTGGAAAAACTAAAAATTTATTGAAAATATATAAAATAGTATAAGGAGGAAAATCAAAAAAAAACAAAAAAAAAATAACAGGGAAAGGAGGTGCTGTTAGCTACTACATACAGAGAATTATTAAAGAAAACAGATCTAAAGATCGTGAATCGTTGCGTAATTTTTGTTATTCAGTTTTTTTTTTTTTATTCATTCATACCACACCACAATATGGGTGATAAAAATATGGATGATAAAAATAAAGAAGTTGCCCAAGAGTATAATTCCAGTTTAATGGATTTAACCGTTAATAGTAAACCATTAATTAATATGCTAACAATTTTGGCTGAAGAAAATATTGAACATGGAGAAGCGATAGTCAACGCAGTTGAAAAGCATATCACTAAGGTTAAATTTAATAAAATATTATTATTATTATTATTATTATTATTTAAAATATTTTCATATTGTCATTGTTGGACTTGAACTGAGATTTTTGATTATTTGGTTTTTGTTTGTTGAAACAATATTGATGATGATGATCATTTTTTTGAAACGTTTTGATTAATAATTAATAACAATTGGTTTTTTTTTGGAATACAAAAAAATATCGGAATATCTATATCATCGATGATCGATCGATAGATTATAGATATACTTTAATAAGAAGTAATAAAATGAAACGTAATGTAAAACGTAAAAATGGATACGATGAAAAATCAGTAAAATCAGTAATCAGTATCAGAAATGCAATGACAAAATGAAAATATTTATCCAAAAAATCGTTGTTTAACCAAATTTTTTTTTTTTTTGGTTTTGGTTTTGGTTTTTTATTATTTTTTTTTTTTTTGTTTTATAAATATGTTTTGTTCACATTTGAACAAATCACATTTTATTTTCAATTATATTATACAAATTTTTTATTGTTGTTGTATAAGTAATTATAAAAAAGTTTAATTTGAAAAAAGATTTTTAAGTGTTGTTCCAATAATGAAAACATATATTTTCATAGTAGTGTGTAGAATTACGTTATTGTGTGGAATTTTGTGAAATAATAAATCTAAATTGATTTATATTTATGATGACATATATGATGGACAACATTCATAAAATGTGTTTTTTTTTTTTTTGGAAAAACATTCAGTTTTTCATATTATATTTTGGTTGTCATCAGTGCCATTATTGCTATTTTACTGCTATTTTTAACTGCTATACCCGAAATGAAATGACGAACATCCAAAAACCGGAAAAAAAAAAAAAAACGTGTAGGTGTAGGATAATCATTACCAGAAGAAGCTGTGTTTTTTTTTTTTTTTTACGTACGTGAAACATTTGCCATTGGGAAAATGAAAGTAAATGTAAATGAGAATGCGGCATTCTCACGGATCCCGGGATCCTATAATTCAACCGGATGTTTTGTCCACATGTCCAAATTTAATGAAAAAAAAGACGCACACATTATTTCGTTTAATGAACACACGATTCACAATGTGGTGGTGAACAACAACACACACGTTGCAATCGATTTGAAAATGTTCATAGTGCGTTCATTAGACAATTTTTAACCATTAAATTTCAATTGAAAAAAAAAAAAAAAAAAATTCCACACAAAAACTAAAATTTATATAATAAATTTAATATAATAATATTATTTTATATATAAAAATTCAAAAAAAAAAAAATTTAAAATAATAATTAAAGGGACATTTTATTTATATAAATTAATAAGATAATTAGTGATCAAATAAAAAAAAAAAAAAAAAAAAAAAACGGTGCCGGTACAACGTGTGATCTTCTGGTAGGTGGAAATTTATCTGAGATAACTTTTGTTTTTTTTTTTTTTTTTTGTGAATTTTATGAGAAAAAAGGAATTTTGGCTTTTAAAAATGATTTCTAATCGAATGAATAATAAAACTAATAAATAATTAAATAAAATATATTTTTTTAATAGGAAAATTCCTTTTTTCTCATAAAATTCCCAAAAAAAAATGAAACAAAAGTTATCTCAGATAAATTTCCGCCTACCAGATCATATACTACACTGGCACCAAAACATTAATGTGATTTTTTTGTGAAAAATTTTCAAAGAATTTAAATTTTATTAAATACAAAAATTTGGTGACGCGCAAAACTCACAATAAATTTAAATAAATACATTAAATATTAATAAATATTTAATTTAGAATAAAAAACAAAAAAAAAACCGATTATAAATAATCAATAAATAAAATAATTTTTATTTATGAAAACATCTTTTAATTAATTATATATAATAATATATATATATATATAGTTTATTTGTTAAAATTTGTTTTGACATATTAATTAATTTTATTTTTTTTTTTTTAATATTTTTTATGTTAATTTTTACTAAAAATGTTTTTTTTTTACATATAATTGTTTTTTTTTTCTTTTTTTTTAATTTTACTACACACCAAAATTTGTTGTTTATTAAAGTGTTTTTAAAAATCAAAATATTAGTGAAAAACAATTACGATATTTAAAATAGAATTTCGATTTGTGTTTTTGGTTAATCAAAAACAAAAAATAATGTGGGAATTTGTTAACATATATTGGGATCCTGCATCAGAAATGTCGATTTAGATAACATATGGCGTAACTGCCGTGCATGTGCATCGGAGCATACCGCGCCAAGAATATGGACTAAGAATGTTCTTTTTTTTTTGTGTGTAATTTTAATCTATAAATTTCAGTATACATCATTTTAGTGAAGTGTAAACAACAAAGAAATCCACTGCTGATAGTTATCGATATTGTTGGTAGAAGCTTACGGTGAACGGTTAAGCTCCAACTGAAAAAAACTTGTAAACGATGGTTTGCACGCTTTAGAAGTGGTGATTTTGAAGTGGAAGAACGGAAAGAACGGCCAGGGGTCAGCCAAAAAAAAAAAATTTGAAGACCAAGAACGAAGCAGGCATTGTTGGATGAAAATTCGTGTCGAACGCTTGCAAAGAGCTTGCATTAGAGTTGAATGTAAAGATGCCTCTATACCATTTCTAGGCGTTTGATGTTCAATGGGAAAGATTAGAAAGCTACGAAAATGGGTCCCACATTAACTGAATAAAAATCAACTCAAAGCACGAATCACGAATGCATGCCATAAATATCTTGCCGAACACAAAAAACATAGTTTTTTGAGTCGAATTGTCACTGCGGCGACAATGAAAAGTGGGTGTATTACGACAACCCTAAACGTAAAGAGCATCATATGTTGATCCCGACCAACCATTAACTTCACAACAACAAAACGCGATATTCATTGCCAGAAGCTTATGCTGTGCATTTAGTGGGATCATAGAAGGGTGTCGTGTATTATACCGTTGTTAAAACCGAATGAAACGGTTACATCTGATCGCTACCGACGACAACTGGGACGAATTGGCCCAGAAGAAATTGAACGAAAAACGACCTCGATCATAGCTCGAAAACACACAGCTCGAAAGTTTTAATGCGTTAAAACCGAATGAAACGGTTACATCTGATCGCTACCGACGACAACCGGGACGAATTGGCCCAGAAGAAATTGAACGAAAAACGACCTCGATGATAGCTCGAAAACACACAGCTCGAAAGTTTTAATGCACGCTGATGACAATGTCAGACCACATCGTGCAAATATCGTTAAGAAAAAACATTAAGAGGCTCCGTTGGGATATTGATCTTGATCACCCCCCCCCCCCCCCCCCCTCCCCTCCCGTACTCTCCAGACCTTGTTCCTTCTGATTACCATTTGAAGATCAGATCAATGCAGGTCAGCCTGTATACAGATCTGACACTTTCGTAATGCTGAAGAAGTGCGAAAATGGGTCGATGAATGGATTGGGCGGACAAAAGATGAGGAGTTTGAAGAAGACAAACGAGGAATCAACAAACTTCCTAAAAGATGTCATAGGAAGTCATAATATAGCTAACGATGAGCAACAATATATTGGTTAATGTACTCAATCATTTTGTTATACAAAAATATAATAAATGCCAGTTTCAAGCCAAAAAATCGACATTTTTAATGCAGGGTCTCAATATTATGTATGGTGTTGTGTGTTTTTTTTTTTTTTTCAATTGCAATATTTTAAATCATCAATAATTTAAAATTTGGCAATACAATATTTTTAGTATTACCCGGAAATTTCCTCCTGGTGTATGGTTTACATATCGACTATTATGGATGGACTAAGAGTGTTTTTTGAATTTTAATGACATAATCAACTAAAAAATGTTCAAAGAGGAAAACTATGGAGTAAATTTTGAATATAAAGTTTAATAATAATAATAATAGGAAAAACTGATGGATGTATAATTAATGGATGGATTGACGATGAATGCGGATTTGTTACCTGAAACAAATAATAATAATTAAAATTTGTTGTAACAAAAAACAGTGATGATGATGATGATGATGATGATGGAATGTGAAACAATAAATTATATTTTTGAAAAGTATACTTACATATATTCACTTATATTGCTGTCGTATTTGCTATTCAAGTTTTTTCCCTACAGATGATAGTTAAAAAGATGTGTGCCGCCCACCCACCCACCGATATTCTTGAATTTGGTTGTGTCCACTTACAATAATACAATGTTTGGACGTTTGGACTTTAACCGCCTTACGGACGCCGTCGCCTATGGAAATTATGTCTAAATCGTTTCATGTCAGTAGCGAGATGAAACATGCAAAGAGGACAAAGAAGATCCATCTTATTTTGGTTGGAAGTTATCGGTGTTTGGAAATGGGTTTTTTTTTTTCGCATTCTTCAATGGGCTTTAATATTATTATTATTTAAAACATTAGGATGACTGAACTTAATGTTTAGTTAATGGACGCATTCAGTCTTTTTTTTTTTTTTTTATAAAAAAAAAACAATCCAATTCAATTGTTATCTGAATTTATGGAAATATGCAATCCAAAATTGGTTTTTGCTTATATATATATATATATACGTATATATAAAGTTTACGTAGAGAGATGATTCAATTCCTGATACAGTTGGACTATTGATAACTTGATCTAGGTGATGGATGGATTTTTTTTTTTTTTTTAAATACTTTGGGTATTTACTGCACAAAGATAGTATATACTAAAAAAAAGATGTTTGTATACTTTTCAAAAATAGATTTTAGTTTATTAAATTTCCAAGAAAATTTAGTTCGTGTGAACGTGAAACATTTTATATATTCATCTCTGGATAATAGATTGGCCAGTTAACGAGCAGCGTTTAACTTTCAAATTTAAATCTTAAATATATATCATATATTTATGTATATGTATAGATAGTGTCGCGTTATTGTGGAAGAAGTAATAATTAACTATATTTGGATATGATTGGATACGATTCGGGTATCTAACTATAAGAATTCTTTTTTTTTTTCTCGATTGTATCTCAATACTCATAAAAGTTATCATAATAAATTGTGTTTTTAATTGGAGGTAATAATAAATAGGAGGTAATATTAAAATTTAATTGGAGGTAATAATAAATATAAAAAAAAAAAAAACCAAAAAAAAAAAAAAAAATTCCGGTTAAACAACGATTTATGTTTTTTAATTACTGTTTTACAGCAGATTTTTTTTTTTTTTTTTTCATTACATTTCTGTGAAAACGGAATTATAAAAACCATTATTTTGTTGTTTTTTTTTTTTGTTTATATCAAACATTTTATGTGTATTATATAATATAGGTTGAACCAGAAGTTAAACTACCCGTTTTATATCTAATCGATTCCATTGTAAAAAATGTTGGACGTGAATATATAACATTGTTTAGTAAATCAATTGTTAGTATATTTTGTGGAGTATTTGAAAAGGTATGTTTTTTTGTGACCTCTTTGTTTGGTTATCAGGAATCAGGTGTTTTTGAATTTATTGAATTTGAATTTTATTTGGAATATGTGGTTATTTGGAAATATACAAGATAAAAAATAATAAAAAACAAATGATTTTTTATAACAACTTATAGGAAGATGAAAAAATACGTCAAAAAATGTTTGCATTAAGACAGACCTGGAATGATGTATTTCCAACACAAAAATTATATACATTAGATGTTAAAGTGAATTGTATGGATCCTGGATGGCCGATTACCGCCAAAGTTAAATCAAAAACTCCTGCAATTCACGTGAATCCGAATTTTTTCAATAAGGTATGTTTGGGTTTTTTTTTTTTTTGGATTATTGCTGCAAATAAATGTAAAGAAAAAGATTCAATGATTTACGTTTTTCTTTTCTTGTGTGTTGGTTGATAATTTAGGAAAAAGATATGAAAGATCAATTGTTAAATAAACAACGTGAATTATTGGAATTACAAAAACGTAAATTAGAATTGGAATTGGCCGCTACTAAAAAACATATCGAAGAACAAGAAAAACAATTAAAACAAACGGCAGCATCAATTAAACCATCGGTAACGGTAAGTGCTCGGATTTATTAAATATTAAACACACCAACGGTCTGATACTTAATTTCGTTCTTAATAATTTTCATCCACCACCGTCGCGCGTTCATAGACTTTTTTATCAAGAAGTCCATCGGATGTATTTTTAATGAATGATGTTGTTATAAAACCGAAAATTGTATCAAATGTAAACATATTTACTAATAAATCAATAATGAATACAGAGATTAAAGACCAAAATAATTTAATAACGACGGGATCTTCATCATTACCATTACCTTCATCCGTAAGTTTATAGAGAGCACAAAGAAATATCGCAAATTGCTGATTTGCATGATGATCTAAATTTTGATTGTTTTCAGTTGTTGTAAATTAAGCTCCGCTTAATCCCTTCAAAACAATTTTATGCTATCTCAATAATATTATACCGTCGTGTATGTAAAATATAGTGAATCTCTATATCTATAGCACAAAATAACGTTAGCGATTTATTTATAGCTTTTTTTTTTAGTTTTTTTTTTTAGTTTTTTGTTTTAAATATCAATTTCCCATATGAATTAAAATATTTTCTCTATGTGTAGACGTCGATTAATACAATAAATAATACTACATCAACTGCATCATTATTAACGGCCATCGCAACTCCAATGGCAACACTGAATGCAACACTAAATCAAGAATATCAACCACAACAAAAACAACAATCCCAAATAAATCAACATAATTTACCATCATTAATGTCACTGTCAACACGCAGTCCTGTTCCATTGCCAATACAACGAATAGGACCACGTATTGCACCAGTTTATCCACCATTGATTGCTCATAGTTTACGTGATCCACGTTTATTACGACAAATGAATCAACAAACTGGTAATGGTAATGGTGGTGCTGGTAATATCGCTGCTTCTTCTTCTTCAATTGGTAATGGTCCAATACAACGAAATCATTTGCATTCGACAAATTCACCGGCCACCGAAGAAGGTCGAATAATATTATCGATGTTACAACAACATCAAGAAATAATTGATAATGAAGAACAAACAATAAAATCGGTAACCGCTGTAACGCATGCAAAACAACGAATTGCTCATGTTGGTGGTGCAAATGCAACAATAACTGCTGGTGTTTTATTACCACAACAACCATCATCATCATCATCATCATCATCGGTAATACTAAATAATTTTGATAAAGATGATAAAATAAAAGATGATAATAAACTGTCATCAACATCTAATTCGGCATTACGTGATAGTACCAGTAGAAGTAATACACAAAAATCTGTATTTGATTCAAAGTCATCATCATCGTCGTCGTCAAGTAGTAAATTATCATCATCATCATCATCATCGTCTACATTATCAAGATCAAGAGGAAGTGGCAGTCGTCATTCTTCATCTTCTTCATCTTCAAAACATCATACCAGTAGTAGTTCACATTCATCATCAACCAAAGATAGTCGTAATAGTCATACCAGTAGCAGTAGTAGTAGTATTAGACATAAAGATGATAGAAAATTAAAATCTCCACGTAAAAGTTCAAACAGCAGCAGTCGTACAAGTAATAATAATAATAATTCATCACCAAAAGATCATCATCGTAAATTATCAATTGATCAATTGTCCAGCAGTAGTAAATCAACAATATCATCATCACCAAAAATTCCAACATCAAATAAAAATACATTATATAAAAATAATACGGTAACGGTTACCAATACAACAACCACAACCACCAACATCACATCATTAACACCATCAACAGCCACAATTATAACTGTCGCAACCTTATCATCATCAAAGGCAACAACATCAGCAACAACAATAACAACAACCACATCACCATCTAATCGTGAACATTTAATAAACAATAAATCACCTAAATTTAAAGATATTAAAATTTCAACAAAAAGTCGTAATTATATAAGACGTAATCGTAGTAGTGGTGGTGGTGGTGTTGGTGTTGGTGATGATGATGCTGGTGAATCATTTTCAGATGAAAATAATACAATGGATTCTAGTAAATCTACATTGAGTAATAATAATAATAATAATAATAATAATAGGCAAATATCATCATCATCCGTGTACAGTAATCGTAAAATAATATTATTGGAAGCTCCACCACCACCATCAATGGCGATGTTAAACCATCAAGATCCAACTATGATGATAAAATCATTATCAACAACAACAACAACAGCAGCTGCAGGAGCTGCAGCACAACAACAGATCACCGCCGGCGATAAAAGTAAGATTGTCGTATTTTTAAGTAAGATACGTTTATTATTTTTTTATTTTTAAATTATTTTATTCGAAACAACATCAATTTCAAGTAGTGCTGGTGATATTCTAAAGTTATGGACATCGGCCGCCATCACCGTTCTCCTCCTCCTCCTCCTTGAAAATGTAATGTGTTTTTAAAAAAAGGTTGAATTGATCTAAACGCAATGTACGATATGAGGTAGACAAAAATGGATTATTTTTAAAATTCCATTACTTACTTCAGCGCGCCTACAACCTACAATTGGCGTTTTGGCGTCCATTAACAGCCTCCTCCTCCAACCGGACCTATTTACCGCCAACGTCAGCCGCCAGCCGGAAACGCCGAGAGCCTGATGGTCCACTTCTACTTCATCTTTCTTTCATCTTTCAAATACTCTAGCTTCCGTTTCTTTATTGTTGTTATTATTTCGGTTTCTTTGGCTAGTTGTTGTAGCACTTCACGATTGGTTTTGAGTTCAGTCCATGAGATCTTCAACATTCTTCTATATGTCCACATTTCGAAAGCTTCAAGTCGTTTGCACATACTGTTGGTAAGTGGCCATACTTCCATTCCATATAAGAGTATACTGAATATATAGCAGCGGAGTATTCTTATTCGTAGTGTAATTGGGAGGTCTCGACTTGTAAGTACTTTTCTCATTTTGATCTGGATTGTTCTATTCTACAGCGGATCTCTTGGCCATTTTGTTCAGCGGATCTCTTTGTTGGAACACTATTTGGATAAAAATATTATAATCAATTCATAATATTTTTTTTCAATTAAATTAGAGGTACATGCAATTTAATGGATAAAAAACACACAAATTGGAATTGGGGGTTTTTGTTTTTTTTTTTTTTTTTTGTATTCGAATACAACTACAGCAACACCATATCTTTTTGCTGGTTTTTGAATGATTCTGAGAAAAAAAATGATCTTATTTCCGGTTAATTTAAAAGAATTACTCGTCGGAGGGGTGTTTGGAATTTGAAAACAGTTTTTTTGGACTGTCTTTTGTTATAATATAATCTTTTAAAGCTCTTACCCAGATAATTTAAAGTTCCCATATGTGTGTTTGTGTGGGACAGTGTTTGTTTAGATTTTGATAATGTTTTTGAATCCTACTTTGGGTCTGGTCTGGTCTGGTCTGGTCGCGGTCGATTTTGTCTGTTGTCATCATGTTTTTTTTTTTTGTTTAATTCACATTTTAAATTTATGTGTATTTTTTTTTTTTTTAATGATATCTTATTTCACATTAATACAAAAAAAAAAAAAAAAATAAGATGAATGAAATAAAAACAGTTGATGAAATAAATTAAAAATAAAATTAAAAAATGTAGTTTTTCTATTAATATATTAAACTTTTTTTTAACAGTTTAACTTTGTAGTACTCTATACTCTAGACTCTATACTGTATACTATATCGTTTTTGTGTATGAGTTGATCAAAACAATTTACCATTGCGAATTCACACAATCTTCTGTGATCTTTGTGATCGATTGATAAATTGATTTATTTTGGTTGATGTTGATCGTAATGGATATCGTATTTGTTGGTTCATCCATTTGCATGTGCATGTGTGTAAAAAAAAATACACACAGCACAGAGAGAAAACGATAGAGGATCAGATAAACAAAAACACTTAATAATAACAAAATATTTATAATCTTTTAATTATAATACTTTTGTTTTTTAAAAAAAAAAACAAAAAAAACAAAAAAAAAAACTTCGTAACTTCGTAACTTGAGAAACAAACAAAAAATTATAAATTTACAGGTCAGAAAAAAGATGGTGAAAAATATAAAAATATTGATGATATGAATATGGATGTGGATCTAAGAATAGTAGATGTGACATTACCCATTACCACCGACAATACCGCCGATATTTTAAAAATCAAATCAATCAATGATAATAATGATACAGATCAAGATGTGGATATGGAAATTCTATCAACACCACCATCAACAACAAACACTACAACAACAACCACAATAACAAACGATTTATCTAATATAAAACCAATGGGGGGTTGTGAATCAACAAAAAAACGATTGTCATCCTTAGAGGAAGATCACTCAAAGAATGATGATCAACCACAACAACCATTAGCTAAAAAGAGTAAATCTGAAAAAATTGATGTGTATGTAATTTATATTTTATTAATTTTTTGTTATGTTAAGTTCAGTCTTTTGAGTTCAAATTCCATTATATTTTTTTTGTTACATTATAAAATAATATATTGGTTGTTGTTGGTACAGGTTATTTGGAACAGAAGATATTGATTTAAGGGAAATACCTCAATCATCAACGGTACAAACGATGAATAAATCAAACATTGGAACAATTGAACCTCCACCACCACCAATGATTTCTTCAACTTCAGTAGTTGTGGTTGGTAGTAGTAGTAGTAGTAGTAAAAGTAATAATGTAAAAGATTTGGAAAAAAATAGTAATCAAGTTGATTGGTCAAATATTAAGGTAAAATTTGTGGTTGGAAATCAAACGTTTCCATTTGTGAATCGGTATATTAAATATTAGTTTATCTTTAATTTTTTAGGATGATGTAATTTGTACAAAAAATAAATTAAATACAATTCAGAAAAAATCAAATTTAGATGTTGTACGAGCAAAATTAGCTGAAGCAAAAAAAGTTTCAAAACAAAATCGTGATTTGGATCAGTTACGAATCAAACAACAACAACAACAGCAGCAACAGCAACAAAATCTTTTAAATCACGTTAATAATCTACAAAAACAACAACAACAATTATCAAATATTGAATCATACGATGAAAATTCACAAGATGAAGGTATTGCTAGTGATGCTACAATTAAAATGATAATAAGTCAAGCAAAAGACCAATTGGATACAAAACAAATAACACCCGAACAATATAATACATTAATAAAACAAGTTATTTCTATAAAAGAAACACAAAAATTAACAGAAGAACAACGACAACGTGATAATAAACGTAAGTGTGATATTGAATTACTCTCTTTTAGATGGTTATTAATAAAAAATACCAAAAAATTTTGTTTTTTTTACCATTTTAGAAAATGTAATTAAACAAAAACGTCAAAGAACATCAAAATGGTCACCGTGGGAAGGAAAAACAACTGGTGGCAATGGAATACAACCACAAATTATACAACCATGGGTTATGAATAATAATAATCATAATATTACAGCTGGTGATTCACGGCTAACATCACGAAATTGTCTACCACCACATAATCAAATGCCAATTATTAATAATATATGGCAACATCAACAACAACCGCAATCACAAGAAATGTTATCTGGAACATCATCACCATCTTCATCATCAATACTTCCAATCACAACACCATCACAAATGGGTGGTTTTAATAATCAAATGTTAATGAAATCATCAAATATTCCATCATTAATGGATCCAATGATGATAGTTAGACAAGTACCACCGGTAGTAGTACCACCAACAGCAGTAGTAGCAGCAGCATCAGCAGCGATACTACCAATAATGCCAATGCCAGTAATACAACCACCAATAATACCGTCGTTGCAACCACAACAACCAAATACTGAGATAACACGAACAATCACCATTGATGGTATTGCCCGTGAATTACGTTTTTACGATGAAATTGCTATTGCATTTATGAACGGTAGTGGTTTTGAACCAAAAGAAATTGGTTTTCAGGCAGGTGAACGTCGTATAACCATTGATCATCATGAACAATTCATTTTAGAATTTAATGCCCCCTATAAACCATTTAAATTGGATAATCAAATACATCAAATACGTTTTGGTACACCCATTCGTGAATTGTACATTGATCGAATGCCATTTGAATGTTATTTTGGTGGTGAACCGGCTAAAATCAAAATCGATGGCAGTATGCACATTTTCCAAATTGATGGGCCAGCACCACAAGTACGAATCGGTTGTTTGCGAACGGATTTGGTTGTCGGTAAAATTGATATGTATTTGGATGGACCCCAGAAAACATCATTATTTTTAGATGCTCATATTCAGGCATTCTTTTGTGATAATCAAAATAATACAATACAATTTGCTGATTTTCTAATGACCATACTGATAAATAATGAACCCGTACCCATTGAATTCGGTGGTATGCCAAAACGTATTCGTATAAATGGTTCAGATCATTTCATTCGTTTCAGTACATTACCAAATGGTATTGTACCGGGAAAAATTATAATAAAAAATATGTTACGTACAAATATCCATAGAGATTTAAAATCACCGCCACCGATGATTTTATTGCCACCACCACCGGCTTTACCAAATATTTTGAATATGACCAATATTGGTACACCATCAAATCAACAAATGTCCATCGGAGGACTTGTCACTGGTGGAACATTATTACCATTTATCGATAACAACATTAGCGATACGATGACGCAAAATAAAAATATAGATTCAATGTTTGGTAAACCAATAACAACATCAGCGTTAACCAATATCATATCTACTACAAGTAATGCAATGGCCACGGCCAACACCATTTCAAATACAAATCTATCAAATTTAGAAATACCAAAAATTGATATACGAGAATTGTATAATAAATTAATATCAACAGGTATAATTGTTGGCGGTGGTGGTGGTGGTGGTGGCAGCAGCACCAACAACTCAACAAATCCATTGACAAACGACAACAAACAAAAGCCCATTGATGTTATTGTTGATGATGATAATAAACCAAAACCGATAATTTTAACACAACCGGAAACATTAAAATTACGTCAAAAATATTATGTAAATGCATTGTATTCGGGTATGCAATGTAGTAGTTGTGGTGTTCGATTTCCACCAGAACAAACGATGAAATACAGTCAACATTTAGATTGGCATTTCCGTCAAAATCGACGTGAACGTGATTCAATAAAACGGGCACAATCACGTAAATGGTATTATAATGTCAGTGATTGGATTCAATATGAAGAAATTGAAGATTTAGATGATCGTGAAAAAAATTGGTTTGAAACACAACAAGCGGCAGCGGCAGCGGCGGCAGCAGCAACAACAGCCTCAGCAGCAGCAGCAGCAGGAACAGGATCATTATCCATTGGTGGTATATTAACGTCACATGGAATGGAATGTAACGATACATTTGGACAAAATTCAAATGATTCAAATCATTTACAAGTGATTTCTGTTGGTGGTGGTGGTGGTAATGGTGGAAATGGTTCAATGATATTGATAAGTTGTGTGGCCGGTTCAAATGAAGATGATAAATTATGTACGGTATGTCATGATCCATTTGAAACATTTTATAATGAGGATACGGAAGATTGGCATTTACGAAATGCAATACGTATGGATGAAAAAACATATCATCCAATATGTTATGAAGATCATATGGTAATTATTAAATAGATTTTTATTTATTTTTAAAACAAAAACAAAAAAAAATAAACAATTATTTAATAATAAAATGATTATTATAATTCTTAGACATCATTAAATAAACCAAAAGAAGTGAAAAAATTCAATAATGATGACAATTTAAATTTTGATGATGATAATGCCGTTGATATTCCAATAAAAGCTGAAGATTCAGAAATAGGTAATTTAAATTAGAAACAAAATAGAAAATAGAAACGAATCGATTAATATACATAATTATTATATAATTTTTATTTAGTTACAAAAATCATTTTGGATGATGATGATGACGATGTTATAGAAATTCCTCAAGAAGAACCGATAATTACAGAAATACCCGATGACGATGACGATGATGATGATGATCATAATGCATTAATGGTTCGTGATACTACAATTATTAGTATTTCCAGTGAAAATAAATCGATTGATCAATCAACGGAATGTATTACAATAAATCAAAATGAAAATGGTAAAGATGTGAATGAAAATGATAAAGATCGATCACCATTAGCACAATCACAATCAATTAACGACAACAACGACGAAACTGCCCGAGAAACAATAATTGAGGATAATGATAATAATAAAGACAATGAAAATAATGAATCTGATGTACAAATATTAGAACCACAAATTTCTATAATGGATTTAGATGAAATTGATGATGATGAATATTTACAAGATAAATTAAATGGTATTGATACGTCTGCCGTACCGCCAGTCATTGTAAAAATTAAATCCGAACCAATTGATGATGGATATAAAGATGAAAATGATGCATTTGAAGATATTGGTACATTTGAAATTATTGATATGGGTATGTATAGAATATACAATTTTGATTTGTCTATCGTTTCGGTTTCTAAAACGTTTTTTTTTTTTTGCTATTATAGATTCAGCAACTATTGATCTTAATACAATGTCACCGCACAGCAATCCAATAATAACAACAACAACAACAACAACAACATCAACATTGATTCAACCGCAAATAACGTCAATGGATGGAAATATTGAACCACCAGCAATTGAACCATTATCAACAATGCCAACAAATAAAATTAGAATAAATATTGCCAAAGGCAATGTAATTAAACTTAATTTAAATTCCCATGAATTGAATACAAATAAATACAATAATACAATAATATCACAACAAACACATGATCAAGCACAACCTTTACAGTCTATTGAAACTATTGAGAGTACAACAAATTCTGATAAAAATTCTGAACCAAATATATCATTTGAATTTAAAGAATCTATGCGAAAGATTAAATTTAAAAAACAACCACCTAAAATCAATGGTCATGAAACTTCGGGTTTATGTTCTATTATGTAGGTTTTAATTTTTTTTTTTTTCTTTTCTTAGACACTTTCTTTTTTCTTTCGTTAGACACTTCACCCAATACGTTGCAATAAGTTACCATTTAATAATTCTATTTAAAAAAAAACAATAATTTACTTAATTTCAAATATCAGAATCTCTCAATCCGTCCAATCCGACAACAGACAAAATTGTGTATACGTAAATAATTATTGTGATTGACTTACAGAAACCAAACCAAAAAAAAGAAAAAAATGGAGTAAAATGAAGAATAAACCCCATCAACTATTTGAATTACAAGTCAGGTTTTTATTTTTACTTTTCAAATGATGAATTAAATATAAGGATTTTTCTAGTTGATGGGACTTTCTTCTTTTTTTTTTTAATAATTAAATACCCAATTATATAATATGATAGTTGATTTAAATTTAGATATATATTGTCTTGCTTTTTTTTTGAATAACATTCAAAATATACGAATCTATTCTTAAACCAATGTGATATAAATAATATTACATTTAACTTTTAAATTAAATTCTAAACAAAACGAAAAACTTTCCAAAACGAAAAGTTTTGTGAATTTTATTATGATAAAATTTAATAATTTCTTTTATTTCTAGTATTTAAAACAAAAAAAAAATATCTAAATAATAATAATTTGAAATATTAAAAAAAATAATATAATAAATAATTTAAATGAATTTTTTTTTTTTAAATATTATATAAATAAATAAATAAATTAAAAGAAAAAATATATTAATAATATTTTTTTTTTTTTATTATTTTTTTTTTATATATATCTCTTCTAAATATATTTTATAATTTAATATTAGTTAGTTAGTTAGTTGATAAATAATATAAAAGAATTGAGAATTGTCTACTAATTGTCGTTTTTTTTAAAAGAATATTTACATTTTCAGTAGTTTTTTTTTTGTAATTTTTTTATTAATACATTGAAATTATTATAAGTAATTTTACAATTTTAAAAAAATGCCCATTTTTTTTTTTATATAGAATCGTATTTTCTAATATTTTTAATTGTAATAATTTAATTTAAGAAATAAAAAAAAAAAACAAATTTTATATGAAATAGAGTAATTTGAGTTCATTTTAAAAAAAAAAAATTAAAAAAATGTTATTAATTTTATTCTTACCTTGCAATAATCCTACTATTCCTTAATCCTTAATATATGAATTTTTTTGTGGGTGCAGTTTCACATTGCATTATTATTATTTTCCTAAACACATTCAACAACAATTTAATGTGATCGATAAATAATAAATCAAAATTTGTATATGAATGTTTTGGCATTTTTCTATACGATGATATCATTCACCATAGATAGAGATCGCCGGTTCGATTCTCAACACACGACACAAATATTTTTCATATTTCGAATTCATTGGATAAAAAATTGAACAAATATAAAATATATAAGAATAAGATAAATTTTTGCTTTTTCTTTGCTAAAATTTTGATCTAAAAAATACAAGAGTTAACTCTTTTAATTTTTTTGTTCACCTCGTCCTAGCACCATCAATTTTTGTACAATTTATAGACCATAACCTACTCTATATCACATCCATAAATATGAACTCGTTGAATGGACTATAGGTCGCTTAAGATCTGACTTTGAAAATCGATTTTTTTTTGTATTTTCAAACCGTTATAACTTTTAATTTTCTTGGGGGGGGGGGGGGGAATGTAAAACCACCCAGATGGACGGAAAGATAATTAAATTACCTTTCGATTGATATTCGATTTCAAAATAATATCTCAATTGGTTTGGTGGTCAGGAGGCATGATCAAAAATTTGATGATCCCAAGTAGACAACATTTCAATGATTTATTACAATATGAAGGAGTTGCTTCATTTTAAAATTCTATACATTACTGGAATGTAGAAAGATTGATGTTTTAAATAAAATTATCCACACAAAATTTTCCGATGAAAATTGTGGATTTTCCTTTAACATCGAAAAACATCAATTTTTGGGCAATTTTGTAAAGGTTCCGTTCCAAGATGATTCCAATGGATAATCATTCCCAGATTTTATGTGATTAAACTAGAGGATATGTAACGTCTTTTGATACTGGTCCAGTGATTTTATCTGCATTTGTTTTCTTACAGTGATGGTTCAAAGTTGACTCTACGAGCAAATTTCTTAAAATTAAAATCCTTCCTCCTGCGCGTAATTCTAATGGATTGGCAAAGTGGTAGAACAAAAGTTGCTTAGATTGTGATAGCTCCAGTGCGTATCTGAAGGCTGAGGTGGAATTATCGCATTCGATTACGATAGACGATTGTCGTCAAACATACGATTTTTTCATTTTTGCAATTATGGCAGACGATATCGTCGGTTTAAGACGATAATTTTTGACGATAGGGTAGTAGCTTTCGTTACCATTGTCGTTTGTATTGCTTTCTTTTGTTTTTGTTCATTTATTCAATGTTAATATTCATAAAAAGTACAAAAGCAATTCTCATAAAAATAATACTTTCAATCTCATTCTCATAGAAATAATAAACTTTTTGTTTTTCTATATGAAAATCATTTGCCACAACAATATCCACGGAGACGATATACAAATAATATCGATACCCACAAAATCGACTACTATAATATCAAAATAATTGAGTATCGTAATTTTAGACGATAGGCGATAGACGATGGTATCGACTCCCATAATGCCACCCCTGGATTCGTATCTTTAAAAAACATAAATTTTCTGATTTTTCAACTTTTTTAGAAAAAAGAAAACAGTGAAAAAATTATTTCCGTTTTGTTTATTGATGGATAATTTTTTTTACATTTACCCATTGAAAAAGGTATATTATTTTTAGTAGTCTTTTTGTTCATCATTTACACAACATTTTTCTGTAATCAACGCAGAGTTTGGTCAGAAAGGATTCCGAATGGAACTTTTCATCACCATCACAGATATATTTCACAGACACATTTATTATTGAACGTTTATGAAAACTTTTTACCACTACATAATATTAAAATTTTTTTCATTTGTTTTCACGTTATACGTATGATTGAAAAAATGATATTCATTGAAAAATATATTCTCCTATGAAAATATATAAAAAAAACCATTAAAAATTCTTTCAAATATCCGAAAAACCATCAAATTTCATATAACGAAATTTTTAAAATACCAGGCTCACATAACAATGCTATATAAATATTTTAAATTATTATTTTTATATATTTTATCATGCATCCAAACCAAACCAAATTTTAGTAAAAAAAACCATTAAAAATTCTTTTAAATATCCACCAAAACCAACAGATTTCATACAAAAAATTTTTTAAAATACCAGGCTCACATAACAATGATATATAAATGTTTTAAATTATTTTTATTTTTGATCCATGCATTCAAACCAAACCAAATTTTAGTTTTGAAAACAAAAAAAAACCATAAAAATTCTTTTAAATATCCACCAAAACCTACAGATTTCATATAAAAAAATTTTTAAAATACCAGGCTCACATAACAATGATAAATAAATATTTTAAATTATTTTTATTTTTGATCCATGCATTCAAACCAAACCAAATAATTTTAGTGTTGAAAACAAAAAAAAAACCATTAAAAATTCTTTTCAATATCCACCAAAACCTACAGATTTCATATAAAAAATTTTTTAAAATACCAGGCTCACATAACAATGCTATATAAATGTTTGAAATTATTTTTATTTATTTTTTTTTTCATATATATTTTATCATGCATCCAAACCAAACCAAATTTTAGTAAAAAAAACCATTAAAAATTCTTTTAAATATCCACCAAAACCATTAAATTTCATATAAAAAAATTTTTAAAATACCAGGCTCACATAACAATGATATATAAATGTTTTAAATAATTTTTTCTTAATATATATTTTATCATTCATACAAACCAAATAATTTTAGGTTTGAAAACAAAAAAACCATTACAAATTTTTTTAAATCATTTAAGAAAAACCTGACAAAATATTATTATTATTATATTCAAAAAAAAAAGTTTCACGTTGGATTTTGATTAAATATTTATGGGATTTTTCATGATTCATCAAATAAGGAATTGAAAGTAGATATTGGGGTAAGAAGGGTACAATAAAATCTTTTCCCTTTATATATATACGCCACAGAAGATCAAAGCCAAACTGGGAATAATTTTTTGGGAGTGATTTTGTTACCTAAATTAAAAATATATAATACATTATTTATTTATTTTATTTTTTTTTTGTTTTTATTTATTTAAATACATTGGTTTTTTTTTTATTGTTGTTGTTTAATTATTATTTATATAATAATATTATTATTATAATTAAAATAATATATTTTTATTTTTTTTTGTAGGTGGTTACGAGTTTATAATTTTTATTAATATTCATCGCCATTGTTTTTTTTTTTTTTTTTATATTATTTTGTTTTACATATACATTTATTATTGTTTTGTTTTGCTTTTTAAATATATATTTTTAGTTTAGTATTTATATTTATAATTTTTGTTTGGGTTTGGTTTTTGTTTTTGTGTGTTTTATTAAATTAATAAAAAAAAAACAAAAATCGTACATTGTTTATTATATTTTATAATAATACAATATATAATTACTATCGATTCTATTATATTTATTCTATATATATATATATATATAATTTAATTATAATATTTGGGTATTAAATAAAATTATATTTTTATTATTGATATTATATTTTACATTTTTTATTATATATAAATATGTTAATTATAAAACATTTATTTAGTAATATTTTTTGTTGTTATTATTTTTTTAAATTGTAACAGAGAGTTTTGTATTCGATTTAATTACATATAAAATATAGTTGTTTTGGTTAAATAAAATCATATAAGAAAAAATAAAACAAAATTTAGGATTATTATGGGATGTAGGGAAATTATATGGATAAAAGAATTGTGTAGTTGTGTTGTTGTGAAAAAAAAAGAAAAGGTAATTAATTAATTTTGTTTTGGATTGTGGCGGCAGTGAATTTGTTGTTTTATTATCGCTGAGCGATTGTTTTATATTTTTAATTATTTAATGAATATACTTTCTGGGCTTATTATTATTATTATTATTATTATAATGCTTTTTTTTAATTTTGTGTGGATTATAAAGGCAAGTTATTAAATTGGCATATATTTAAGAATTATTAATAAATTGTTTAGTTTTTTTTTTAGATATATACAGAGAAAATTATTGGTGAAATTAAAAATGCTTATTATTATTATTAAATGTATTTTGGGTGTTGTTTTTTGTTTTTTTTTTCAATTTATTTTTATATATAAAATTGCAGTTTTCTATTTTTTTGGATTTGTAAGGGTTGGGGGGGGGGGGGGGGGGTTATAAATTCTGATTTTTTAACTAGATAATTGAGAATAATTTATAAATTAATAAATAAAGACATATTTTACTAATTGAATTATGAAAATCGAATTAAATATGAATTTCGGATTGAATTTTAATATTAAAAGGAATTACTAATTAAATTACGGGTTAATTTATTTTAATTTAACTTTTTGTTACAAAATAAACTGTAAATAGAATCAAAAATTATCTAATTATATATCTGTATTATAAAGTAAGTTATTTAGTAGTAGTAGTAGTAATTCAAAAAATTAAAATCTTTTAAGTGTTTCGTTAAATTATACATTTTTTTCTTTTGGCATTCGCCCCCATTTCCATTTCAATTATGCGATTTTTTAATTATTAAATTAAATAACTGCAATTTTATACTTAAAACAATAATAATAATAATAATAATAATATTAAATTATAAATAATAAATAAATAATAATTTCGATTAGTTCGTATTCGATTAGATTAGATTAAATTTCTTTTTTAAAATCGAACAATATTAATATTTTATCGTCATTTTATCGAATTAAAATATAAATAAAATTATAAACTATTGAAAAAAAATATAATATAATAATAATAATAAAAAAAAATAGATTATATTATAATAAATATGCTATTTTTCTTGCAATTTCTCTCGTCGTCGATTTAGCACAAATTTTCTTTCAGTTTTATTTTTTTTTATATATAAATATTTATTATTATTATTATTTTTAATTTATTAATAATAAATATATTTATTTTTTTTCACAATTATTTATTTATATATATAAAGATTTATTTATTGTTAATTTATTACCATATATTATTTTTTATTTTCATTTCGGTTTTTATTTTTTATTCTATTTTATATTAAATTATTATAGAATATTTTTTTGTATCAAAAGATTAATATATATATAAAAAAAAAAAAAATTCATTCAATGGTATATTATTATTTTGTATGTATTTATATATATAAAAAAAAAAAAGATGTCCTTTTTTTTTTTGTTTTTTTTTTAATAGAAATGATGCACGCGAGCGGCTACCCCTTTTTTTAATGTTTTGTTATTTGATTTTCATTGTTTTTTTGTTTTTTGGACTATTTATCACCAATGCATTATTGCAATTTGATCGTATATTCGAGCTTTAAAATAAACACCAAGCATACCTAATACCGTTGCAAATGCAACAATTGCAACGACTGCTTGCATTGCACAATGAATTGCCGTTAAATCTTGTTGAATTCGTCGTCGATTATTATTATGATTACGATGATGACGTTTATGATAATTATTATTATTATTATTATCCACACCATTTAAATCAGAATATTGTGATTGTTGTTGTTGTTGCAGTTGATGTTGATCGAAATCATTGTCATGATAACCGGGAAGAATAGCTAAATTAACCAATTCTGAATTTGATAATATTTCAGAGATTTTTGTTGAATCAAGTAATGTACGATCTAAATCAATGATTCCATCTGAATCGATTGCGACCGCTATTGATGATGATGATGATGATGATGATGATGATTGAGATTTATCCTTATTATTATTATTGTTTATTGTTTGATTTTCATCAAGTGTATTTTCATAATCGTTATTTTCATCCTCATCCATATCGTCCTCATCCACATCCTCATCATCATCATCAACTTCATCGGCATCATCAACACCATCACCATTAAATTTTAAATCATTTTTTTTATCTGATTTTAATAGATAAATTTTTGTTGTTATTTCAATTGGTGGTCGCTGATGATTATGATTTTTATTCATAATATGTCTTATGGATGGTGTTGCCGTTGGTTGACGATCAATTATCCGAAATTCTTTAAATTGATTCTTTTTTATACCTAAAACTTCTGATAATGGACGATTAATATTTGGTAAAATTGAATTTTCATATTCATTATTATTATGATTATGATTATGATTATTTTGATTATTATTGTCTTTAATTGATGATTGAGTTGATAATGGTGATGATGTTGATACGGTTGTTGTAAATATTGTACTAATTGGTGTTATTGTCGTTGTCTTTGATGATGATTTTATTATTGTTGGTGATGATGATGATGATTCGATGATTGAATTTTTATGTGTTGTTGTTGTTGTTGTTTGTTGATTAGACATTGAATTTTTATATAAATTATTTGATAATAGTAAAAAATTATGATGATTTGTTAAATTTTTAATTGGTTCATATTTTAATTTTTTTTCATTTTGTTCTTGATTGATCGTACCACCTCCTCCAATTCCTGCTACTCCTGCACCATTATTACTATCAAAATTACGATTTGAATTTGAA
Organism: Dilophus febrilis; assembly: GCA_958336335.1. Taxonomy (NCBI): domain Eukaryota; kingdom Metazoa; phylum Arthropoda; class Insecta; order Diptera; family Bibionidae; genus Dilophus; species Dilophus febrilis. The sequence continues at coordinate 35,393,858 of OY284472.1, forward strand.
TTTTCATCATCATTTTCACTATCACCACGAAATAATAATGCAATTTTACCATCATTTGTATAAACTGGTGTTATTTTTGATTGATATTTTTTCTTTATATTATTTTCATATTGTTGTTGATCATCATCATCATATGATTTTTTCATTGATGTTGATGGTTTTATTGTCGAAGTGGTTGTCGAAGTGGCTTTTGCTGTTTTCGTTTGATATAAAATACCAACTTTACCATTTGGTGTTGATATTATTTTAATAGCATCATTACGATTTAATTTATTTGCAATACGTTTATTTGATGAAAATAATAAATGATGATTTTCATTTGTTAATCGGGTTTCATCATCATCAATGTTCATCATCATTTGATTATGATTATGTTCTTTTTTCTTTATATATCCACTACCATTTTCTTCATCATCATCATCGTAATCGTCGTCGTCATCGTCATTATCATCCTCGTCCTCATTGTCTACTTTTGTATCATCATTTATAAATTCATTAATATTCATTATGTCAGATTCTTGATTATTATTCTTATTATTATTATTATTTTCATTATTTTCATTATCACTATCGTCTAAGTATATTTCATCATCATTTCTATTACTATTATAATTATTTGTATTATTACTATCATTATTATTATTATTATTAATATTAATATTATCATTATCGGTATTGGTTAAATTCAATTGGGTAGCCGCTGCTTTCAGTCAATAGCATTTTTTTGTACATCCACATTTTCGTACAATATCTAAATTTTTTACATATTTAACATTATTACTGCAAATCATACGAACTTTACGACGTCGTACAATTTTTGCGGCACAACATTGATTACCGCAACCGCCAACACATTTTGCATATTTTAATGGTTGTCGTGATCGACAATCATTTTCTGTATAAAATTCACGTACCTGTTCTTTACGACACGTTGAAGCAACTGCAACACAAAACAAAAGAAAGAAATATTTAAATTAGAAAATGGTTTGGGCTTTTTTTTTGTTGTCATAATTGGAATAAAGTTATTTTTGTAAAAGTAATTTCCAAAATAAAATTGTGTTTTTTTTAGGGAATTTCAATTATCCAAGAACCTAAATACTGGTTGAATTTATGGTCAATATGTGATCAATTGAAATATTACATTACATATCCGGGTTTCACCCATAAAGGCATTTCATCAGCTAAGTTTTTACGATATATTAAAACTTAGAAACTTTAAGAAAAGATTTGGAAATGCCTTTAATTATCAATGAATTCAGATATAGATTTTCAATTGTAGAATTGAATATTACACTATTTCTATCCAAAATCTTAGCTATTTTATCTATTAGAAGTAAATTTTTTGAGAATAGAAACTTAGAAAAACAGATACTGAAACTGCGAAGGAAAAAAAATGGAACTACAATTTAAATGATGTGATGAAAACCGATCGATATACGTAAATATCATTAAAAATCCCATTCTTTTTTATGATAATTTCCGATCATTTGAAGCACATCGCAACATTTCAATAATAAACAAAATAATAATAAATATTTACCTGTAAAATTTGTATTTTATAAATATACAACAATAAATAAACCAATTGAACTAAAATAATGAAAATGATGAAACAGGGTGGGAACAACAAAAACAGCAGATAAAATACTAAGCATAAATATAATATAAAATTTCTCGCTCTGGGCAACGATTATTTTATTAATAAATCGTTAAAACAATTTAAACATTTAAAAGCAATTACATACAGAATAAAATGAAAGCCTTAGAGAAAAAGAAAAATTTCATTTCAAACCAGAAAATTGCATGACGTTGCTTAACGATTACAACATATAAGAAACCACCACCGAGCCAGTTGTATTATAATAAATATAGTAGTTAGGTTATTAATATCTATATAGCGATTATTGAAGCAAGAAATTTCAATAGCGTGAATAAAATGAATCTCTGAATAGGAAATGTGTGTGTGTAATGTGTTTTTAGTTGAGGATTTTGTATTAGTATAATTAGTACAAACAAACATATACCAGTAATAGCTGGAGCTTCGGTGATACTCTCACCTTGATCACAATATCTGCCTTTTGTTCCCGGTTTACATCGACATGTATAACCATCTTTAGCTGCATTATTCACTTGACATTTACCGCCACGTCTACATTTATGATTTTCACATGGATCAATCTGTACAAAAAAATAAAAGAAAATAAATAAACTCATAAATACAATAAAACCTTTAATTATTACCTCTTTAAAATCAGCCGGTGTTTCTTGCATAACATCCGGATCGACAATTAAATCTTCATCGTCTGCGCCATCATCCGTATCGCTGCCGTCCAACAGAGCACAACCGGGTGTTACCTTCTGTTGACGTGCTGCATTACCAAAATCAACTTGTTTATGATTAATCCAAATCTCTTTCATGCATCCCTTGAAACTGGTCAGATTACGTAGATGAAAATTACGATATGCCTGTTGGCCGGGTTCACTTGGTAAACCACCCAAAAACAACGGGGTCGTCAATTTTAAATAATCTTTTGTACCCTCATTGATTATCGACCGTGCCAATCCACGATTAACGCGCAACGTAAAATTCTTTTTAATTGCCAACAATTCAACCATATGATATTTACCATCTGAAACCATTTCAAAACTGTACATAGACGATACGGGATAATTACCAACATCATAACTGACACGTATTCGTCCATTAAATAATTCAACAGCTAAATGTTCTTGATGGCCATCGTACAGTAGCACACCATTTTGTTGTGTACTACTAAATATTATCGTAACATTTGCTTCGGGTTTCGTTCGTAACGGTTCCATTTCAACGAATGAATTGTCATGTACAAAACTGATACTCGTCAGATATTCACAACGTTTACCGGAATATCCAGGAGCACATTTACACAGATAATCGGATACCGATGGATTTGGTTGAAAGCATACACCATGTTTACATTCATGATTTTGACATGGTGATGTTTGTGGATACATCATAGCAACCATTGGTGTTCCTTCACAAAATTTCCCCGTATACTCCTCCGGGCATTTACATACGTAATCATTAATCCCGTCCACACACGTTCCACCATTTTGACACAAATGACTTTGACAATCATCAATGTTCTCCGTACAGTTTGCGCCACCATAACCCGGTACACATTCACATGTATAATGTGTATAATGATCAATACATTTGGCCGAATTTAAACATGGATTAAATTCACTACAAAATTGAATTTTCTTCTGGCAATATTCACCGGTGAATCCCGGTTGACACGTACAACTGTACGATTGAACGGCATCCACACACGTTGCATTATTTTCACATTTATTCTGTAAACAATCATCGATGTTCACTTCACATCGTGCCCCCGAATAACCATCGGTACACGCACATGTAAATCGACCCTCTTCTTTTACCAGGCACGTTGCATTATGACGACATGGATTACCATAACATGCATCAATCATATGTTGACAATGTTTTCCATGATAACCTGGTTTACATTTACATTCATAATCACGTTCCGCTTGTGGTGTACAAACGGCATCATTTTGACATGGAAACGTATAACAAGCATCACATTTTGATAGAATTTCATTGCTAATTGGTTTTTGACATGTAAAATTGTAGGATGGTGTTGATAGTAATAATTTATCACGCATTGCCTCTGGTTCGGCGCACGTTGCAATGCCCGGTTCCACATAATCCAATTTCACCAATTCGGATAGCCAACGTAATGAACAATCACAATACAGTGGATTACTGCCCAGGGCCAAATGTGTTATCGATTCTAAATCGGAAAATGTACCATCGGGCATCATTGAAATGTGATTGCCGTGTAACGAAAGAACACGTAAATTTTTTAAACCCGTTAATGCATGTCGTTGAACACATTGCAATTGATTGTAACTGATTATTCTATAGATAGCAGCAGATGATGTAAATAACAAAATTTATTTGTATATTTATTAATTAATTAATTATGTTACAAACAATTAATTAAAAATATTAAGATACTTACAATGTTGATAATTTTGAGAGATTTGCAAATGTATAATTTGATAATATATTAATTTTATTATTGCTTAAATCTCTGAAAATTATTAATAAAAATTATCCACACAATTAATTAATAAACTATATATATATATTTTATATTATTTATATTGTAAGTCTACGATACTTACAATCGTGTCAACGATTTCAAATGACTTATACGATCTTGATGGATCATTTGAATATCATTTGATTCCAAATACAATTCAGATGTTTCCGCTGGGATGCCACGTGGTATTTCTTTTAATTTATTACGTGAACATCGAACAATTGTACCCGTACACGAACATGCCGGTGGACAGTAACCTTCGCCCAGGCATCCTTCATCCGAATCACTCATACATTTAAATTCATTATGTGGTAAATCCCGTATAAATGTATCACGTACACGATTTGGTGCCGCACATCTCGGTGACGATCCCGACAAACTGCGTTTCCTTAACCAATCGGAAAACCACGCTAAATGACAATTACAATTGAATGGATTCGATGCTAAATTTCTGTATTCAAATAGAAACATTTAATTTTATGTTATTAGAATATTTTATGATGGAATGTTATTGATGAAATCAAATGCATTCTTACAATGTTTGTAAAGATGCTAGATAATCAAATGAACCGGGCATTACACAAGATACCAAATTATCATATAATGATCTGTAAATAAAAAAAAAAACATAATTTATAATTATCAATAAAATTATTGGATAAATTATATTATAAATAATATATTGTACTTACAATGACTTTAAATGATGTAATCCCAAAAACATTTTATTATGAATTTCAGCAATTTTATTCTCCGACAATAATAAATCTTCAATTTTGGTGGCACCCTCAAAGGAATTCTGTTCAATGCCCGTTATTTGATTACGTCTTAAATCTAATTTTATTAAATTTGGTAAACGTCCAAATAAACCATCTGATTTTATACGTGTCAATTCATTGTTATTCAATAGTCTATTATTAAAAATAAATTCATTTATCAAAAAAAAAAAAAAATGATTTCTGTGTCTGTGTCATATCTGTCCCGCATCATTACTTACAATTCAGTTGTATACAATGGAACATCCCGTGGAATTTCTTTTAAGCCACGTGCCGAACAATCAACCGTTGTCCGTTCACAATGGCATGCAGCCGGACATTCGGTATCGATACGACATTCACCCGCATATTTTGTACGAAATTCTTCGTTACATTTAAATTTTTCATCACGTAACGCTTCGATGCGACGTCGATGCATACGTTTTGGAGCATCACAACGCGCCCCACTTGTCTCAATCGGATTCTTATGCAAATAATCGGTTAGCCAACGTAAATTACAATCACAAATAAATGGATTTTTTGCTAAATGTCTGTAAAAATAGAATTTTATTATTAATACAAATGGTAATGGTAAAAATTTTATATTACAAAAGACATTTTAACTACTTACAATGTTTGAATACTTTTCATTGAATCAAATGTTCCATTGGCCAATGACAATATATTATTATCATACAGTGATAATAAACTTAAACTATGTAAATCATTGAATAAATCTTTTCGTATACAGGTAATTTCATTGGCATTTAACAGTAACAATTGTAATGATGATAATCCTTTGAATACATTCTCTGGTAAATCTTTTATTTTATTACCATACAGAACTCTATATAAAAATTTAAATTTAAATCATATATCAATAATTTTAATTAATTAGGATCAAAACACAATCACACAACAATCATCAAAATGCTTCTTGATTTGCTTTAAGAGATTGAATACAAAATTTAATGGGTTTGATGGGATTAAAAACAGTTCGATGGTCTTAGATTCTGATCAGGCAAAACACCGGTAAATATGAATAATGATTATTTTTATTATTAGATATACGTTAAACTAATAGAATCGATATCGATAAATTAATAGAAGTTATCTTAACATCTACAAAAGTCCAAAACATCCACACACAAAACCATAAAAATTCGTTAGAGGTATTGATTATAAATTATTACCAAGAGACATTCCAGAATTAAATCTATAAATACTTACAATGTTGTTAATGATTTTAATCCAGTAAATGCATCATAGGCAACCCGTGATATATTATTATTTGATATGTCAATGCGTCGTAAACGTTTAAAATTTGCAAATGCTTTTGTTGGTAATTCAGTGATAAAATTTTGTTCTAAACGTCTATAAATTAAGAAAATATTAGAAGTGAAACGAAAAAATTAGAATAATTTATTTATTAATTAGATTATCCATTAGAAAATAGATTTATATATTTAAATTACAATTCGGTTGTATCCTCTGGCAATGATATCGGTACATTTGTTAAACTTTTTTCACGACAATCAACAATACCATCAGCACAACGACACGGATGTGGACATGTACTTATTGCACCGCATTCAAGTGCTGCATTTTCTGTTAAACCTATTTTGTATATAAATATTAAAAACGTATATTATTATTATTATTGAGATATGATGACCAAATAAACTGAATTTATAATAAATAGTAAAAAACAAAACAATATATTTTGTCTCAACCTCTATCAACTCTCCTCTATAACCAATATGCAATGCAATATTCATTCAATTCAATGTTATTAAAATATAATTTATATTCTATTGTATACATTTCACTCTATATAAATAAATATTGTATTATCATTATTATTATTATTATGATGATAATATATACAACAAACAAGTATAAAACACAATTTCAGTTCTTCTGTTTAACAAAAACGCAATCTCCCATGGGGCGGATATATTGTTAAATTTTATTGGTATATATATATATAAATTTTGGTTGGCATTGCATATAATAATATAAAGTGTCTATATATATTTTATTATTAATTGCTTTGCTTGCTATATATGTACTTGTACATACAATTTGCTACGGGGATGCTTTCGACGATATACAAATCTCCAAATATTTATTATTGTTTATATTTATAAACATAAACGAGGAATGTTTATTTATTGATATATAAAATTTTGTATAAGTTGTATAAATATTTTTCATTTTATATACTCGTATATGTAAAACTTTATGATATATTTGAAAGAATTTGATTGACACTATTATATATTTGAAATGTCTATATCGTAAATGTATCGGGGTTAAGGACACTATATACATAGATTTTTTTTGTTCATTTTTATCTATACGATCTAAAGATAAACGAATTGAGTTTTAAAATGGTTGGGGAAAGGAATCAATATGAATGGGAAGAATAACGGAAAGTTGTTTTATACATACACAGTGCGACAATTAATATGCCGTACTCAAAACATATCTCATTAACCAGTGAGACGATTTATGTGATGATGGAACATGCGTTTTGAAGCTTGATGTTTTATCTATCGTCTGTAAAAATCATTGCATTTGCATTTGGTTGACACATAAAAAAATTATGACATTTCTTGTGAAACAATATTTTAGTTGAAGTAGAAATTTTAACATGGAACAAAGAGCGCAGTCATTAAATTCAACGCAAAGCTTGGTAAATCTGCAACAGAAACGTTCAAATCGAGTGGTATAAACGATTCGTGGATGGCTAAAACACAGGTTAAAAAAGCAAGAAAAGTTCCATTGAAAATCAAGAGGATGCTTGTAACATTCTTCGATAGCAAGGGAATTATCCATAAAGAATTCGTTCCAACTGGTCAAACAGTGGCAGTGACTCATATTATATCAAAGTTTTGAAGCGTTTGATGGGCAGGATTCGTCGTATTTGACCTGAATATCGTCTGAAATCAAATAGTTGGTGTTTGTTACACAATAATGCACCAAGTCACACTTCACTTATTGTTCGTCAGTTTTTGGCTAGAAATCAAGTCTGTGTGTTAAATCATCCACCGTATTCACCTGATTTAGCACCATGTGACTTCTCCTTATTCCCAAAACTTAAAATGAAATTGAAAGGATGTTTTTTTGGAGGATATTGAAACCATTCAAATAGCATCTAAACACTCGCACTAGAGGCAATACCACAAAATGAGCTGGAACACGCATTTGAATCATTATTAAATCGATGTAACGGCAGTTGTATTGAATCAGGAGGAGAATATTTTGAATAAATAATAAAAAAAAATTTCAAAAATCTTTTTTTTTTTTAATGTATTTCCTAGGACCAGTCCGGAATATTAATTGTCGCACTGTGTATATGTTTTATTTTCAATCTTATTCCAGATTATAACAAAATGTGCTCTTTATAGATACATTTTGTTATGTAAATTTCACATTATAAATTTAAATCCCAGATAGATTAAATAAAATCTATCTTGAGACTTAAAAATAGTCAATACAGACCGATATAAATCTTAATACTAGGTTTGAATCCAAAGATAGATCTAAATATTAAATTTGATTAAAAAAAAAGAAAAAATTTGATTGATTCCAACATTTAATTTCTTCAAAATCAACTATTGATTGATTTACTTATTGCATTTTATTGCCTTATTTGTTTTAATTTTCTATTCTTCTGCGTTATTATATTACAAAAACCTTTTAATTTGTCGACGTTATCCAAATCCTTTCCAATTTCATTTCCCCAAGTTATCAATAACATTTAATTTCATCAAGATTTCCAATAGAAAAAAAATTTGTCATCATTCAACATTTCCAATGCAATGATTATATCTAAAAAAAAAAACTTAAACATAAAATTTGGTAAAAAACTTACCGGAACATTTAAATTCTTGATCCTGTAAATCGATAATATTTTGACCTTTTAATTGGCTAGGCGAATGACATCGTGTAAACGGAGCCAAACGTGGTGCATTTCGTAAAAATTTCAATAACCACGATAGATGACAATCACAAGCTAATGGATTATCGGATAAACGAAGTGCCCGTATTCTTGGTAATCCATTAAATACATCATTCGATATTGTTGTTATATTATTATTATTTAATGTTCTATATGAAAAAAAAAATGAATAATACGGTAAGAATAAATAGAAAACAAATAGATAAACTAGGAAAATAAAACTATTTACAATATTTCCAATTCACTTAGACCCTTAAAACCCTGTTCATCAATGCACATAATCTCATTGTGGTCCAATTGAAGGCTACGCAATGATGGGGCACCTTTAAATATTTTCCGTCCAATTGTTAACAGTCCATTATGTGATAAATCTCTGATGTATTCAAATGCAAATAAATATTAAAATAAGTTAAAGAGTTAAAGAAAAAGAAATACAAATTATATATATGAATGTATATAATATAAAAATAAATATATTTACAATCGCAATAAATTTGCTGAACTTTCCAAAAAGTTTTCCGGTATTGCCTTTATCCGATTATTATTCAAACGTCTAATGTATATAAGAAATTAAACAAATAAAATTATCAACAACTTCACATCATCAAAACAGTAAAATTAAATCAATTTTTTCTTTAAATTATAGAGTGTTTATGATAATTTATTATTATTATATTATTCCTATAGTTCAATTGTTCAATTTTTCGTACTTACAATCTTTCCAATGACACCAAATCTTGTAATGCATCCTTTTCAATTGTATGAATTTGATTATCGGTTAATTGTCTGAAATATAAAATAATAAATTATATTGAATGTGAATTTCTTTAAGCATTTAAGGACACAACAAAATTTAATTAGTTTAAACAGTGCGTTTTTAAAATTTATTGATTATTTCGGTTTTATACAATCAGAGAGAGATTTCGTCACTCTCAGTTATACAAAGTATATTATGCCTAATTAATTACACGAAATCTCTTTAATAATCCACCATTAATTTAGTTAATTAAAACACGTACAGTTTCTTGTCAGTCAGTATATGAAAAATGAAAAAATTTTTTGATAATATATCGTGAATATTTTTTGCACAGCTCGTTCCTGATACTTATATATAAGTATGATATGTAAAAAAAAACTGTATCGTTATTATTATTTTTTAATTATTCATAGAGTTTATTTTTTCTCTTCTACTATATATACATCTTCATCATGATCATTTTATTCAAAAACCATAAGCATTATAATGTATATATATTAATAATAAAAAGAAAATTAAAGGATGCAGTAAAAAAAAAAAATGCAAGATGCATCTTCTTCTTATATAGTTTTTATTTTTAATATATCCATATCTATCTGAATTTATTTATTATATATGTATATGTATATATATATATATATATAGAAGAAGTTTCTTTTTTTCTTAATTTTAATTTTAATTTTAATGCATGAAGGTATATCTCTCCTTTTTTTTTCTTATCATATATCTATATAGAAATATAGATATATAAGATAGAAGATAAAATTAATTACATACATATTTTTTTTCTACTTTTTTTTAAGATTATAATTTGTTTCTTAAAGTTTTAAATGTATACAAATTCATATATATATATATGTACAGAATGTCAAGAGATAATAATGATAATGATGGATGACACCGACTATCTTCTAATCACCAGTCAAAATCATTTATTTGCATTCAATGCTATTCATATAGGTTCGTAATTTATAATTAAGTGATTAGACTCAACAGAATTCAACAGTTTTACCGGTGCTAAACTGATTCTGTGGTAGTAAAGAACCAAAAAAAAAAAATAATATAAAGCTTTGGCTAATTTGTAATGGAAAATTTATCAAAGTTTTTAAAAAAACTCAGATTCATTTAAATATAAAGCCATATCTGGTGGTGAATTACTTGAATTGAATTCTAATTCGATCACTATCGCAATCCTTATATATAAGTTGGGAAAATTTAGTTCGGGAAACCAACTGACCAAAATGATGATTAGGAGGAGAGATAGTTCTATTTAAATATGTAAAATAAACTTTGGTATTTAAAACACCGTTTAAAGGAATTTCTAAAGAATCAATTTTATCTTATATTATCTGGGACATTTAGTATAATTATAGTATATTTATGTTTATGGATATAAAAAAAACAATAAGAAGAAGAAACAAAAACAATATCAAATTATAATTATTACTATATAAATATATAGTTTTCATTCTCTTCAATTTTATATAACCGATTCAAACCAACCAAACTACTGTTTTTTTTTATTATTATTATTATTATAAACTTTTATTATCATTAAATCAAACTTTTTTTTTGTTTCTGCATAAATATATATGCATATTATATATTTAGTGAGAGCTGCATTTTTTTTATTGCATATATACAAATTCTTTTCAAAAACTATCGTATATATATAATAAAATATAAAATCTACGTATTATTACTTTATTAAATACAAAACAGAAAAAAAAAAAGTTAAAGAAGATTTTATATTATATTTTTATATAATATAATTTTTTTATTTTAATAAATAAAATTTATATCGATAAAATAAATAAATAAATATAATCTCTTAATTAAAAATAATGTTTGTATCGTGTTTACTTATATAATTATAAGCGATTATTATATTAAAATATTTATATTTAAATAACAACACGAAATAACAATTTATAATATAAATATATGAAAACTGAAAAAATGAAAACTGAATAATTGTTTTGTTAGATGTTTTCATCTATAATTATCGGCGGTAAAAAATGTGAATGAACGGGGGTTTGCATTAAGATGAATCTCGAAAAACAATATAACATACTCTATTGTATTGAAATTAATATGTAAGATTTTTTTTTGTTAAGATTATTGATAAAAAATTGCAATCAAATAATATTATTACTAATTAAAAATAAAAAAAATGGATATCTATACTGTTGAAGGAAAAATTAAACACTGTGAATTAACATCTAAAAAAATAAAACAAATTTTTCGCTATACAACCAACAATCTGTAGTTTCTTCATTTGTGTCTTTTACTGTGTCGGTAATTAGCCGTACGACCAACCGGAGCTCTGTGTTAAAATTCAGATTCGAAAAATAATCGAAAACACAAAACATATTTTATGCATTCGGTAGGATTCGAACCCACGACCGCAAAACGTCGTTAGAATTTTAGTTTGGAATTTTTAACATTTACACCACAGAGTTAATTAACATCTATGGGGATGTAAATATATACGGAATATAGAGCAAAATAGTAATACATGAAGAGGGGCAAAATTTGTACCATAATGAATTGAAGTTTCCGAATTTACAATAATATTAAAGAGTTTACATACAAAAATTGTATGGATAAATTGACAATTTTTGATTTTTAGTATTGAATTTGTTCTACAACCCTATTGACTCTGTAAGTGAAGATTTTAGAGAATTATCTATCCAATGCATCTCTGAACGTTATTCTAACTAAATTGGTTCCAAAGTTATGATATTTTTACTACAACCCTTAAGGAATACAAAAAAAAGTTTCAACCTTAAAATTAGTGCAAAATCAACCTCTTACCATTTCAATTTTTATGGGTTTTCATAAAATGGTATTGTTTTTAAGGGTGATTCTTAAAAATAAACTGAATTTTCCGAATTTACAATAATATTCGGGGGTCCCCATACAAAAAGTATGTATAAATTGACAATTTTTCACATTTTTAGATTTTTACTATAGATATTATTCTACAACCCCATTTGATCACTAAGGGAAGTTTTTAGAGAATTTCCATTATCTATCGAACGCATCCCTGAACGTTATTCTAACTCACCGGGTTCCTAAGTTATGATGTTTTTACTACAACCCTTAGGTAATAAAAAAAAAGTTTTTTTAACTTTAATTGGACAAAATCAAACTCTTTTCATACAATTTTTAAGGGTAAAATTTCCATGAAGATGTATTGATTTTAAGGGTGAATCTTAAGTAAAATGAACTGAATTTTCCGAATTTACAATAATATTCAGGGGTCCCCATACAAAAAGTATGTATAAATTTACAATTTTTCACATTTTTAGATTTTTACTATAGATATTATTCTACAACCCCATTTGATCAGTAAGGGAAGTTTTTAGAGAATTTCATTATCTATCGAACGCATCCCTGAACGTTATTCTAACTCACCGGGTTCCTAAGTTATGATGTTTTTACTACAACCCTTAGGTAATAAAAAAAAAGTTTTTTTTAACTTTAATTGGACAAAATCAAACTCTTTTTATTCAATTTTTAAGGGTGAAATTTCCATGAAGGTGTATTGATTTTAAGGGTGAATCTTAAGTAAAAAGAACTGAATTTTCCGAATTTACAATAATATTAAGGGGTCTCCATACAAAAAGTATGGATAAATTGACAATTTTTCACATTTTTAGATTTTTACTATAGATATTATTCTACAACCCCATTTGATCACTAAGAGAAGTTTTTAGAGAATTTCATTATCTATCGAACGCATCCCTGAACGTTATTCTAACTCATCGGGTTCCTAAGTTATGATGTTTTTACTACAACCCTTAGGTAATAAAAAAAAAGTTTTTTTAACTTTAATTGGACAAAATCAAACTCTTTTCATTCAATTTTTAAGGGTAAAATTTCCATGAAGGTGTATTGATTTTAAGGGTGAATCTTAAGTAAAAAGAACTGAATTTTCCCAATTTACAATAATATTCAGGGGTCCCCATACAAAAAGTATGTATAAATTGACAATTTTTCACATTTTTAGATTTCCACTATAGATATTATTCTACAACCCCATTTGATCAGTAAGGGAAGTTTTTAGATAATTTCATTATCTATCGACCGCAGTCCTGAACGTTATTCTAACTCATCGGGTTCCTAAGTTATGATGTTTTTACTACAACCCTTAGGTAATAAAAAAAAAGTTTTTTTAACTTTAATTAGGCAAAATCAAACTCTTTTTATTCAATTTTTAAGGGTGAAATTTCCATGAAGGTGTATTGATTTTAAGGGTGAATCTTAAGTAAAATGAACTGAATTTTCCGAATTTACAATAATATTCAGGGGTCCCCATACAAAAAGTATGTATAAATTGACAATTTTTCACATTTTTAGATTTTTACTATAGATATTATTCTACAACCCCATTTGATCACTAAGAGAAGTTTTTAGAGAATTTCTTTATCTATCGAACGCATCCCTGAACGTTATTCTAACTCGCCGAGTTCCTATGTTATGATGTTTTTACTACGACCCTTAGGTAATAAAAAAAAAGTTTTTTTTAACTTTAATTGGACAAAATCAAACTCTTTTCATTCAATTTTTAAGGGTAAAATTTCCATGAAGGTGTATTGATTTTAAGGGTGAATCTTAAGTAAAAAGAACTGAATTTTCCGAATTTACAATAATATTAAGGGGTCTCCATACAAAAAGTATGGATAAATTGACAATTTTTCACATTTTTAGATTTTTACTATAGATATTATTCTACAACCCCATTTGATCACTAAGAGAAGTTTTTAGAGAATTTCATTATCTATCGAACGCATCCCTGAACGTTATTCTAACTCATCGGGTTCCTAAGTTATGATGTTTTTACTACAACCCTTAGGTAATAAAAAAAAAGTTTTTTTAACTTTAATTGGACAAAATCAAACTCTTTTCATTCAATTTTTAAGGGTAAAATTTCCATGAAGGTGTATTGATTTTAAGGGTGAATCTTAAGTAAAAAGAACTTAATTTTCCGAATTTACAATAATATTCAGGAATCTCCATACAAAAAGTATGGATAAATTGACAATTTTTCACATTTTTAGATTTTTACTATAGATATTATTCTACAACCCCATTTGATCACTAAGAGAAGTTTTTAGAGAATTTAATTATCTATCGAACACATCCCTGAACGTTATTCTAACTCATCGGGTTCCTAAGTTATGATATGTTTACCACAACCCTTACCTAATATTTGATCACGGAATAAGGAGATATAAAAATTTTCTGGTACATATCATGACGAAAATTGATTGATCACGCCATTTGATTCAAAATTATATAAAATATCTTGTATAATTGCCAATAAATAAATTTTAATAAATTATATAATAAACCATTTTTCAATGCATTATAAGTATACGGAATTTATTTTAATAAAATTAAATATGGTTTTCATTTCATATTATGTATATTATGAATTATTTAAAATATGTTCATAAACACAAAATGCAAAAAAAAAAAACAACCTACTAAAATATAGTTATGATTCTAAATGGATGGATTTTTAAATAATTAAAATATAAAATATCTGTAGTTTAATATAATTTATTTATAAATAAAATAAAGTCTGTTTTTTTTTATTTAGTTTATTTAGTTCCATTATAGGTTATTATTTTTATTTACATATATAATACATAAATTTAATATAATTGGAAAATTTTAAAAATTTTTTTTTTAATTTATGTGAATCTCGAAATAAACCATAAACCATATCATAAAATATGCTATTTAACTATACTATATTTAATATGCTATACATAGATTGCGATGTATACTTATATCAAATAATAAATAAAATTAAATACGTATCTATATATAATTTAAATTAAACAAAATAAATATATTGGCGAATATGCGAGGATATAAATTAATTTTATATACAAATATATATATAATTATAATAAATACATATATAAATATAGATATAAATATAGATATCATATATATATATATATATATATATATATATATATATGGTATAGCGATAGAGAAAGTACGTGTGCATATAATCAATACAATATACATATCATATATATGTATATTAATCATTATTATGTATATACGTATATTTATTTGGATATAGAAATATATATTATATACAGTTTTGTATTGTACTTAAATTTATACTAAATCAATTTGTATATAGATAAATAAATAAATAAATAAATAAATATGTTATATAATAAATTTAATTTAATAAAAATATATATTTAATGTAATTTATCGTATATTTAAATGAATATATATAATAAAATAAAATTATGTCTAAATTAATACAAATAAATAATATTATTAAATTCAAATATTAAAGTTTGGCCACCCAAAATCATTTAATAGTTAAGTTAATGCATCATCTAATTTCATCACCTGGTTAAGCGAGATTTCGTTTCGGGGCTCAAGACAATAGCATTCCAATAGGTTTTCAAAACGGACGCTAAACCAATTCCGCAATATTAACTAACATTAATTTTTAAATAAAACAAATTTTAAACAAGCGTCATTCATTCCGTGATATCGCAATTCAATTAAAAATTTCAAAACTATAATAAATATTTATTTCTCACATATAGCAAAAAGAAAAAAAAAAAGGGGGATTTTCCTGTAGCTAAAAAAACTGTAGATTTTCCGCGCGTTTATATATGAAAAATTGAAATTTGTTCATGGATAAAAATTAAAACACATAAACAACCACCGACCACCACCCACCATTAAAATGATGTATGTCTTTTTTTCTTTTTTTATGTTTATAAAACATAAAAACAAACAAATTATGTTCATATTTTTTTATTTGTTCTTTCTTCGTTTCTGTAGAATAAAAAAGTAGACGTTTATAATAAAGAATAACATAAATTTATATAAATAATAATCGAAAAATAAATGAATTCTAATGAGGAAAATTTTCTTTCTGTTTTTTTTTTTTTTTAATAAGTTTTTCTCTACATATCGTTTTATGTTAAATAATATTTTTAATTTGGTTTATATGCATACAAAATATATGTATAATGTCATTATAAATTCTAATTATATTGCGATTATTTTAAATTAAATTGAGCGTTTTTCTGTATTTATAGTATATAAAATTCATTAATTTTTGTTTGAATTTTTTTAAAGTGAAATTCAGATGAAAACAATAAAAGTTTAATAATACATCATGGGGCGGAGGAGGCAAATGAATGTAATATATAAAATATAATGAAATTTTTCAAATATGTAATCTAATACATATTCATGCGAAAACTTCATATATTTTGAACGATTTTTACGATACGCATTCAATGATTATTAATTATAATAATAATTTTTTTGTTCGTTATTACAGCAGATTGATTTAGCGCCCGTAAAACCTTAGAATTTTATTGACATGAACCCGGCGTAACGAAATCACAACCAAATTATAGGTGACAAAATTAGATGATGCATTGAATACATTTCTGAGTGATCGACATCCGAGTTCTTTTATCGGTTTTAACTCGGAAAACTTTGTTTTATATATATTCAATCTATTTTAATCACAGATTTTATTTAATTTCATTATGTTTTTGAAACGAAATTAATGAACTAACGCATTGATTGATTTCCTCTTGAAAAGCTTTGGAATAGAAATATTTTTATAAATGACTTGGAAAATATAAATGTTCATTAACAATGTTATAAGTACCTTGCTTTAGAATGTTATAGAAACACCATAAAATACGTAATAATAATATCTTTCGAATGAGCTCAAAACCCAATTTTTTAAAATCCATTTAGTGTGGAGTTTTTCCTCTTAAATATCTTCCGAAAATGCATATGTGAAAACAATATAAAAATTAACTTTTCCTGAGTTTTCCAAATATCCATTAAAATTGTTTGGTTGAAATGCAAAAATAAAAATCAAAATCCAAGTGGAGTTGAAGACGAAATATTTGAATCGACCCCTCCACATTATTAATTATCAATTACGCACATTTCTTCATTGGTTTGTAAATTTTATTCATTCGTTCATTCGTTTTGTATTCTAGGGAGCTTAAAAAAATTCAATGAATCGTTTATTTTATAAGACGTTTATTAAAAGGATAATATTTTCTTTCCCGTTTCCAGAAAACCTTTCGCATATAGTCTTTTATTAACAAATTTGTCTTTACCTCGCAGGCACATTTAACACTAGATTGCCCAAGCAGTCATTTTGACTGCTTTTGAATTTCAATTAGAAATACAATTATGTATATACCGGAAATTAAGGAGGTGGAAGTAATTACAATTATTAATAAAAGCATTTATATGTTGTGCAAAAAGTCACAAATTTCTAAGAAATTCTATCACTATATATACATAATCGTTTTTCTAATTGAAATTCAAAAGCAGTCAAAATGACTGCCTTGGGCAATCTAGTGTTAAAAAAAGATGTGTATCGTGGACCTGCAATGACCTGTATACTTATAAACATTTTGGTTATTAAATCGTATTTATTAGTATAAAAAAAAATGGTTATCTATATGATTTTCATTTGAAATATTATAAAATTATAACGTATTCGACAATTGATAGTTGGATTCGATGTCTGAGTTTTTATTGGAAGTAGAGCCTCTAGAGCCAGTAATCGATAGATAATTGGTTCGATTCTACAACCCTTATAAATAATCTATTATAGTATAGGTATTTATATATAATATTTTTTACATTTTTACACAACCTCTCTTTGTTTTCTTGGTATCAATAACACAAAAAAGGACATCATTTAACAAAATTCATTATATTATTATATACATATATTTTTTTTTAAATATATATTATATAACCTCATTAATTTAATATTCGTATATATATTTATTATGTTTATATAATACTTGTCATTCATCAAATTTTAAATAAATAAATAAATGTTTTATATATATAGTTTATATTCACTCAGTATATAATATATATTAAAAAAGAAAATTTAATTAATATCAGAGAAAAATAAAATAACAAACAAAAAAAATAAAACAAAGTTTTTATTTATTATATGATTTTAAAACAAAATGTTGTTTTATATATATACATATAGATAGATGTGTTGTTGATATTTTATAAAATCTATGTGCTTTCAATAAAGGTATTATTATTATTTTATAGCATCTATATATAAAATATACATTTATATAAATTCATGATATTTACCTATATATATTATGTGTGTGTGTAGGTAAAAAAATCTAGCATAGTTTAGTTATATGGAAAAGGCGTTTATAAACGTTTATAATTAAAAATGATTACAAGCTTTTTTCCTTTTTTTTTAATTTGTTTAAAAAGTATAAAACAATATATTAAACCTTATTATATATAGGATAGGATGTTATTGTGCATGTTCAAATATTTTTTTTAAGAGTGTTCTTTAGTATATATACTATATATAAATATATATAAATCTTTTAAAATCAATTTCATGCTTTGATTAAAATCAATGACAATTTTTGTTTTTACTTTTATTTAGTATATATCGATATATAAATTTTCTGTAACGCTATATATTTAACATCCATATACATAGAGAAAAGTGTGTATATCGATAACAATAATTAAATCTTTTTCGGTATTTAATTAAATATATATAAGTACCATGAGAAAATATCTATATAGAAATCTATATAAAGAAAAAGTTTTATAGAATGTTTTTGTATTGAATTAATTTTTTTTTTCGTTGGGGGAAAAATAAGGATAAAGTTTTTCTTATATAGAAATTTTTGTTTTATTTTTAAAATTAAAAAAAAAAACAATATGTATCCGATTTCCGAAATTTTATTTACAAATTATATAGTGTAATGATTTTAATATATAGATATATAGATATTTGTAAATTTGGTAAATTTGTATATAGAATATCGTTAATCAATGCATAGGTTTTTTGTATATAGATTTATTTTAAGGGTGCTTAAGATTAAAATATATATTTTAATATATAGTTGAAAACTAATATTAAGAAATAAAATACATTTGGATGTGTATATGGGAGGTATGGCGATCAAACCTCTAGTTCCCAATTTTAAGTCGATGTTGTATATGAAACAGAATGAGATATCATAAATAATCCTATGGTTTTGTACATGGGATATGCTAGAAAGAATGTGATTAGACAAAGTTCACTAGAGATATAAAAGTTTTTCCATTTTTCAACAAACCTCTAGATTCAAAAATAGAAGCCATTTGGTTAGTAACATAAAGAGATATCTGGAATGATTATATGATATAGGATTGCGGTATTGAAGCTCCTTGGAAGCGATCGCGGTTGCTAAAGTAAAGTGAAGTAAAATTATTTGTTTCCAAAAGTAACATAAAAAGGCAAATTACTTAAAATACATTATTATTAATATTTGTTTCATTATAATTAGTTTTTCCAATTATTATTTGTCGAGTATTATTTTGAATGTTATCAACCATCTTGTGGCTGTTTTAGACAAATATAAACATCCCAATCCAAATTGTTTATGTTAAAAAAACCCCCTATAGACGTTAAAAGAATGTTAAATATCTCATAAAAGGCAATGAAATATATAATCATCAGAACCATCTGAAGAAACGAAAGCTTTAAATAAAATTTGGTTGATTCGAAGCATATAGTTAATTCGAAAACTATCACGTTTTATATAAATTTTATATATACGAAAAGTGCACAAGAAAGTTAACGGAAATTTCGATTTTCGCATACATTTTTTATGACGCGCGATGAAAACTTATTAGATTAAATTACGAATTGCATGAAACATTGCAGATATAAAATGAATATAGATATTCAGGAAATTTTCTATTTTTGAAATGTGTTACACGGATATTTAAAGTGAAATGTGTTAAAGTGATATCATCTATTTTAGTATATAGTTTTATAACAAACTTGTATAGCTATATAACGTAAATGTAAAAAGTAAATGGTTCAATAAATGATAATTTTTTCCTATATGGAAAATTCCCATTGATTTAATTGCCACAAACTATAGGAAAAATTTACAGGAAAATCGTTAAGTATTTTTTTTGTTATTGTTCAATTTGATAAAGTCAAAAATGAATACCAATGAAATGTAATAAGGTTTATTAAAACTATATAATAAAATAAATCCTAATACTGTACGATTTTATAAAGAAGAAATCATCATCAACATATATAATTTTTAACGTGCTTTTCTATTACGCGAATGAGAAAACTCATCATGTATTGATTAAAAAATGCATATATTACAAAAAATTATATATCAATATATAGTAAATCACTCGCACAATAAAAAATAATTGTGCGTTTATTACACTTCATAAAAAAAAAAAAACAATTTCAGAAACAAAATTATCAATGATAAAATAAAAATTATTATAAATTTAATTATTATTATTAATATATTTTTTAATATTTTATTGTTTAACCACTGTTGGCTGTTGATTTATATATTTTTTTATTCATTTCATACTATACTAAATCATTCGCAATTATTACAAAAAACAATTCACCTGTAGTACTCACATAAGCTCAAGCAATAATGAACAAAAATTAAATAAATAAAAATAATTGCCCATATAAACTAACTATTTTTTTTTTAATAATAATAAATAATTAACAAAAAAAAAATTGTTAAATATCCCGGGAAAAAAAATCATCTGCTGTAAACTCCAACAGTTTTTACAATTAACTTTATATTATATATATTTATGAAAATAAAAAAAAAATCGATGTTGTTTGGTGTGTAAAAAAATACTAAAATGAATAAAAAACAAAAAAAAACAACAGTTTCATCATGTTTCGTTATATTTCAATATAATTTTTCATCACAGTGAGATGAACACAAAATAAAAAACAAAAAAAAATTGGAATGCATATATTAATTAAAAAAAAAATAATAGTAATAATAAAAACAAGCCACTTAATGAATATGTAATTTTTTATATATGTTTTATGAATTCAATTTGAAAAAAAAAAAAAAAATCAGTATATATGTATACATTTTTTCAATAAATTGTATAAATTGTATATGTTATATATGAGATGAGGATGATGAGGATTACGATGAGGTGAGCCCTCGTCGTCGTCGTAGTCGAGCAATGTATATAAAGGGTGATTTTTTAGCTATTATCTTTTTGGCAACACTGCGGTTTAAACAGCTGACGCACGTTTCGTGTTTTGTTTCACTGTCAAACCAGTTTGGTCTATAATTTAACCATGAATCGTCTTACAAACGAACAACGCTTGCAAATTATTGAATTTTATTATCAAAATGAGTGCTCTGTTAAGAAAGTTCATCGCGACGAAATTGTGTTCAGCGACGAAGCTCATTTTTGGCTAAATGGGTACGTGTAAATAAGCAGAATTGTCGATTTTGGAGTGAATATCAGCCAGAAGCATTGCAACAGCAGCTACCAATGCATCCAGAAAAAGTCACAGTTTGGTGCTGGTGTTTATGGGCTGGTGGCATCATTGGACCGTACTTCTTCAAAGATGATGCGAATCGTAACGTAACTGTGAATGGTGAGCGCTACCGTGAGATGATATCCAACTTTTTTTTGCCCAAAATGCAAGAGCTGGTCTTGCATGACATGTGTTTTCAATAAGACGGTTCCAACTGCCACACAGCACGCGCATAACAATGGACTTATTGAGAGGCGAGTTCGGTGAACATTTTATTTCACGTTCGAGACCGGTTAATTGGCCGCCTAGATCGTGCGATTTAACGCCTTTAGACTATTTTTTGTGGGGCTATATGTTAAAGCTCATGTCTATACAAACAAGCCGGCTTCAATTGACGCATGCATTGGAAGACAACATTGAAGCATTTATTCGTGAGATACCGGCCGAAATGTTGGAAAGAGTATGCCAAAATTGGACTAAGCGGATGGACCATTTGAGGCGCAGTCAAGGTCAACATTTGCATGAAATAATCTTCAAACATTAAATTATATGGACCGTATACTATCGATTCAAATAAAGATTTCATGCATTTTTCTGAATTTTATGGGTTTTTTTTTTTTTTTGAAAAACTTTCCTATAGCTTTTAAAAAATCACCCTTTATATGAGACAAAATCGTATATTAAAAATAAAATATAATATATAATGTTAATTAAAATTAAATGTTTTTTTCGTTTGGTTTTGTTTCAGTTCAATTTTTCATTTGGTCCGAAATATACATTGTATTTTTTTTTCTTCTCTTGTTTAATATATAGGTGTTGAACAACAATTTGAAATTAATGAATGAAAAATGCATTTTAAAATTTTATTTTATGTGTATTTATATTATGTTTTATTGAAAATTATTTATAATATATAAATAAATTAATTATATATAAAGTTTTTTAATGTGTTGTTATTTTTTTTTTTGTAATTCTGTTATGGTTTATTCAAACTAGGTATATTTTAGTTGGTGTTATGTTTGTAAAGGCCTCTATATATTTTTATTCATAATTTGCATATTAATTTAATATCTATTTAACAATACATGAGGAGATATAAAATAAATATTTAAAAAAAAATAATGATAAATTTTCAAGAATAAATAAACGCAGCGACGACGATATTGATTTGAATTTTAATGGTATAAATATTTTGATATACCAAGAAAAAAAAAGCACATATGGAGAATTAATTGCATTTTGATGGAATTCTTTGTTCAATATTCCTATTGTGCATTTCAAATTCATTTTTTAATACCTCATTTAGAGTTTTTTTTTTTTGTTATAATATACGATTGGATTCATAATCATATATATGAATGAATGGGTTTCGTTAAATCATTTTGTAATATAAGACCATTAAAAAAATTTGTTGTTCTATACTCATATATATACTAAACCGGGGGAATTTATGTGTAGGTTTTTTTTTTTTTGTGTGTTGACATTAATTTGAAATTTATATATTCGATTATTGAAAATATTTTTTTTTTTATATTTAAATTCACTAATTTTTTTTTCGTCTCATAAATATATTATTTTTTTGGTTGTGTTTGGTTTTAGTATGTAAATGCGTTATTTTTAAAGATAAATATATTATTTATAATGATGATTGGTTTTTGTTTTGTTTTCTTGTTAGTTAGTTAATTTTGCTGATTATAGATCTATTAGATTTAGATATTATTTGTGTGTGTCGTTTCGTTATATTTATCAAATCAACCACACACAAACACGCCACAATTGCATTTAACACTAAAAATTTATTTATATATTTATAGATTATTAGGAAATCTGGTGAACATTCACATTTACATAATTATCTCTATTTATATATATATAATTTATTTATATACGATTGAATATCAAGATATTTGTATATGAAAATATATAATTAATTAAATTTTGATCACATCAGATAGGTTTTATTTATATAATAATGCGGACGACGACGATGTTGATTTCTCTATATATATGATAAATTCTATATATATGAATAGTTAATGAAGGTGGATTTTATTAAATGTTGTATTAAAACAGAAAGAGAAATAGAGTCAATTAATTAAAAAGATTTCATTATTTATACATTACCGCATAGAACTAATTGAACATTATCGTATATATGGTTGATAAATAAATGAAAGAATCTCAGCGTTTTTTTATATACACAGTGCAACAATTAATATTCCGGACTGAAACCATATCTCAATAACGAGTGGGACGTTTTGAAGCTTGATGTTTTCTCTATCGTCTGTGAAAATTTCATTGCATTTGGTTGACAAATAAAAAAGTTATGACATTTCTTGTGAAACAATATTTTAATTGAAGTATATAAATTTTAACATGGAACAAAGAGCAGTCATTAAATTGAACGTAAAACTTGGTAAATCTGCAACAGAAACGTTTAAAATCCATGCAGCAAGTTAATGGCGATAATTGTATGGGTAAACCACAAGTTTTGAGTGGTATAAACGATTCGTGGATGGCTAAAACACGGGTTAAAAAAACAAGAAAAGTTCCATCGAAAATCAAGACAATGCTCGTAACATTTTTCGATAGCAAGGGAATTATCCATAAAGAATTCGTTCCAACTGCGGTCAAACAGTGGCAGTGGCGCTTATTATATCGAAGTTTTGAAGCGTTTGATGGGCGGGATTCGTCGTATTTGACCTGAATATCGTCTGAAATCAGATAGTTGGTGTTTGTTACACAATAATGCACCAAGTCACACTTCACTTATTTTTCGTCAGTTTTTGGCTCGAAATCAAGTCTGTCTGTGTGAAATCATCCACCGTATTCACCTGATTTAGCACCATGTGACTTCTCCTTGTTCCCAAAACTTAAAATGAAATTGAAAGGATGTTTTTTTGAGGATATTGAAACCATTCAAACAGCATCTACACGCGCCATAGAGGCAATACCACAAAATGAGCTGGAACACGCATTTGAATCATTATTAAATCGATGAAATAGTTGTATTGAATCAGGAGGAGAATATTTTGAATAAATAACAAAAAAAAATTTCAAAAATCATGTTTTTAATGTATATTTCCTAGGACCAGTCCGGAATATTAATTGTCGAAATGTGTATAGAAGATAAATGAATTTTGTATTAGAAAAATATCTATTCTATATTATTTATATAAAGTAAAATATATACAAATTTAGAAAAAGATGATGAAATGAAAAAAATATATAGTATTAAATTGAATGAATTGAACATATTAAAATCCAATCAAATTTAATCTTTTTTATTATTAGAATTCTTCAATTTAACAAGTGTTTTTTAGATAAAAACAATCATAAGATTTTGGAATGAAACAAAAATTTCTGTTTCTGTTCTGTCTATCAATCGAATAACCTGAGAATTCTTAACCTTAAATCTTCAAAAAAAAAACTATTGTTTTCCTGAAAGACAATTGAAAAAGTGAGTTTAAGTTCGTTATTCGATGATGAGCAAAAGTAGTTCCGAAACTATGTTTAAATAATTGTTTAAAATTTCTTCCAAGGATAGAGCTAACCAAATAAATATTATATAAAATTTTATTTATCTATATAACAACAACGTTGGATTTCGAATAAAGGATTTCGTTTGTTAAATTAAGAATGAAATGTGATTCTTGTGAATAAAACATTTTAAATCCAACAGTAATAATCAAAAAAAAATCTATAGATAAATTCATAAAAATTAAATAAAAACTTGTTTTGTTTCTACTTACAATATTCGTAATTTCGATAAATGTTGAAAATCAGATTCAAATATCACACTGATATTATTTCCTTGTAGATCTCTGTAATGAAAAACATAAAACAAATAAATTAGTTAGCATTATAGTATTTCATTTCTTAACATATATTTATATTAAAATGTATAATAAAAACAGAAAATTCAGAACATTTTAAAATTAACCCATTCAATGATAAAAAATAATAATAAGAAAAAAATCAAATTATTTATACTACAGAATTTTTGTTGTATATTTACCATAAATAAATGTTTAAAGTATATTATAAAAAATAAATAAAAGAACAATTCCTTTTTATGGAGGTTTTGAACTTTAAAAAACAACATCATTAGCAGCAGCAGCACAGTTCAGAATCAGATAATAATAGAGAATAATAACAAAACTATATTTTAAAATAAAAATATAAAATTCCAATTTTATATACTTTTGTTCTTATTTTTGTTTATCTTCCTTTTTTTTATAAATATACAATATACATACATGTTAAATATAATTGAGAAAAGAAAAAGTTTCTTTGAGGTCAACTTCGACAATTTCGGGGTTTTATATTTTTTTTTTGCAATTTATATTCGTATATATATTATTTTATATGTGTATATATACGAAAAGGAGTGCAATTTGTGGTTCCTTTTTTTTTTTAGTAGTAGTAGTTAGTCTATTCTATATCAATTCTATATTGTATATATAGTTATTATTATACAAAAAATCATATATATACCCTTTTCATGATTTTCATTTATATATTCACATTATTTTATCTATCTATGACTTTACACATATATGTATAATATAGAAAATGATCTGCTGTAGACGACATCATATAACACTTTTCTTTTATTTTTTTAGTATTCAACTATTTATATAATATATATAGTAATATATAGTAAAATGGCAAAATCTAATCTTTTACAATCTCTTTTGCTGTGGTTAAGTGCCTTTTCTCAATTTCACCATCTTCTTCTGTATATATATTATTGGTGATATTTTATTAAATATATATATATGAACATGAAGATATCTTATAAATGTTATATAATAAAGATTTTATGTACTGTCCATTCATTCATATTATAAAATAGATTATATACACTCTAAAAAAAAATATGAATATATTCACTATATCTTTACAGGGTTATCCCATATAATAATAATCGAGATATGGGAAAGAAGGATATTATTATTATTATTCTTATATAGTCTTGATAACACTTTTTATATAAATAAAGTTTTTCATTTTTTTTTTCAGGGATATTTTTCCATATATAAAACTTCACACACAAGTTTTCAAGTTCTTTTTTTGTCCTTTTGTCCTTTTGCACTTCCCGTTCAATTGTTGTTCAATGTTCACATATCATTTTAAAATGTTTTTTTATATGTATAATTATATTTTGATTTTGTTGATTGGCAATTGACATGAAAACATATATTATCAAAGGGTATTTTTTTTTATACGCATATATAGTTTTAGAGGATCTTTTCGAACTTATTTTTTTATCGATCCGTATAATTTCTATATATTATAGAACAACAGTAATACGAGTGTCCGCATTTATAATCTAATCGAATATATAGATAAAAGATTTACGTATATATAAAATAAAGTGCAATAGCTGCTGCTAAATGGCTGCTAAAGATAGAAAAAATGTGGAAGAAAAACCCTGTATAATATTTGGAAGATTGAAACACATTATTCAAATATATATAGTATATACATTACTATATACACAAATACTTTAGCATATAGTGTATAGTCTTTCACATTTTATAAACAATAAATTTTCCAACAAAATTTTATATGTTTTATTGAAGGATATTTCTTATATATATGCGGTAAAATATCTACATAAGTATATATACTATATATATATATATTAAATGAAGACAAAAAAGAAAATTTTCTTGCATATATATACAAATAATGACAACTATATAATCATAAAAATAATTTTTATACATAGGATAATATTCTTTTACAAATAAAAATAAAAACTATAAAACAAAAACGATTATATACATATAGAATAATTATATATATTATAGTTATCTCAAATGTCTGTAATATTAAATTGAAATGATGTATAGTGAATTTATCAACACTTTACATATATGATGCATAGATGATATATATGTAGATAAAGTGGATAATTTATATAATATTCCATTATCTATCATCCTTTTTATAAGGATAAAATATATTATATATCCTATTTATACAAACAGATTTATTTTCTATATATACATATATACAAATAAAAAAAAATCACATACATTAAATTAAATATTATACGGCAGTAATATATAAAATCACTAATTTTCATTTGAAGTAATATACAATTTAATATATAATATATATGAATTGTGAAATTTATTTGAGTATTTTCTTTTATATATTATTATATATCCTTCGTTCGTTCCATCGACATCCATATACATATAAATAAATTATTTTAGGTTTATTTTATGGATATCGCAGACATATAGATAGATAGACGTACAATGTACATATAATATAAGGAACAATTCAAAATGATATAATGAATGATTTGTTTGATATCATTTATATAAAAATAATATATATAATGATGGCTATTTGTAAATAGATATATATATATATGGATATATGGATATGGATATAGAGAATTGGAATAGCATATAATAAATTCAGACACACACAAACAAACAAACAAATAAATAAATAGATAATAATTAATTCAGATTTTTATTGAATGTAACATATTTGTATATAGAATAGAAACATATAGCTTTTTGGTTTTGTTATATATATGTTACTTTTACTATATACATTTATGCGTATCTATTTAATTTAATTGTCTTTGTCAATATAAAATGTTTTTATTCTGGTTCAGTATTTCTATACATATATATTTTATTTTTTTCCTCTATACATCAATGTAAATATTTTCTATCTATAGTTAGACTAGATTCAATATATAAAAAATTACTAAATATATTTACGTATAAAATGAAATTAACATAAATACAGAATTTGCCAATTGAAATCTCTCATCATATAGATTGATAATTTAATGGAAAATAGGCTAAATGGGAAAATCCATCCATCGAAAAAAGACAATTTCTGATAAATAGAATTTGTCGTTGCTTTGTTTTATCCGTTAATTAATTTTGAAACATTTACTATATTTATATATAAATTTGATATTCCTGACGGATGCGAAAAAAATATCCTTTTTTATCAATATAAATATATATTTTTCAATCGGACAATCCTGTATTTTATATACTATAGAGAATATATGAATACGTAGAACAGACGCATCAGGCAGATAAAAACAAATGTTAACATATTTGTATTCTTATTATATTATAAGGTATATGTATAATTTATTTATCCGTATATCACACATAAAGTGTATATAAATATGTAAGAGGTATCGTTTTTTTTTCTTACTATACGCAAAGAAATAACTATATACAGTACAAAGTATTCTGAGATATTAAGGCAATAATAAAATTGTTATAAAATTAATTAAATTAATTAATTCTACGTTGTTTTTGCATTAAATTCCAAGTTTATTTTTTTTTTTCTCATTTCATTTGATATTTATACAGATAAAAATACAAGGATAATAAAAAAAACAAACAAATGCTATATAATTTTCCATCTCATTGAATTGCTGATTTTATCGTATACAATTTTTTTTTTATAGATTCCCAATCCCAATATGATAAAATAAATAATTTCACAGTATATATTTTGAAATTCAAGTTATTAAAATTAGTTCTAAAAAGATTATATAGCATTTCCATTCCTTTTAAAATAACTATAGAAAATAAAGTTTCAAAAAAAAAAAACTGGATTAGTTTTGCATGTAATTTTCAATTATGTAACGGAATTTTCCGAATATATGTGCATATTTAAATGAATAAATCTTCACGGCAAAACAAGATTTGAAGAAGAGGATTCCCTTTTTTATTCTGAAATATTTCCCATAGGTTTGCCGATTAAAACGACATGAATATTTTAATGAAAAAAAAAACAATGAATGTATCTGAATTTATTTAACGAAAAACTCGAGGAAAACTCCAATTTTAATGAGACATTTTCTATTTTATGACAAATTTTTAAATTAAAAGTTTAAACAATAAACTTAATATTATATAGAAAGTGCATTTAAATTATTTAATTCAATGAACTGAACAAGAGAACTTCGGGGAAAAATTCTGATAAAATCAATCAATTTTGTTTAAAGATCTACAGTATTTTTTACGTAATCTCAGTATAGTATTATATATAATATATAAAAAAAAGACATGTCAATAAAATCAAAACTCTTTAGTTATAGTGCGAATTTCCATATATATATATATAAGTACAACTCTTAAAAAGGATCAAGAAAAGGATATATGCGGTTTCGCATACAATATATATAAAAAATATAAAACAATGCAATATTTTATGTTCTTGTTTAATCAAAAGAAAAAAAAAATTACGTGTATTAAATAAATATAAAAGAATTTTAATATAGAGCAAACAATAAAATGTGGTTAACCCTTAATTTTTGCACAATCCTTTTTTTGTTTTTTGTATGTGTGTCTTATTGTCATTAAATAAATATTGTAGTATATCCCAAAAACCATATATTTTATATGTATAAAATATAGTACAAAAAGCTTATATAAGTATATTTTTGTTTAACCGATATTTGTCACATCTGTGCAAAAATTCATAAAGAACTCATTCATAAACTGTTTGTGTGATAAGTTATAGTATACATATATGGTGTATATATAAAAACAATCTATTTATACATTTATAGTATTGTACATAAATAGAAATTTATTGCATGAATGCGTACAAACAAAAAGTTATTTTTCATTCATTTTCTTTCACTAAACACATTTTATATTAATATAAAATCTCTCATCTATATATATATATATACATTTGGTTAAATGTTTGATGCTATATAATTTTTAAAGTGCGAATATATGAATATATGAAATTGAAAACCATTTTTCTGCGTATGAAAAGGGTTATGATGTGAAATATATAAATAATTTTTCAAATAGTAGGATTTATGTATTTGTAATAATTTTGTAATAAATTCTAAAAACGTAAGGATTTTCTATTCGATTGAACAACAAAAAAAAAACCTTAACGAAATTAATTATAGATATATATATATATAACGTATGTATCAACAGTAGCTCTTCTTCATTGAGAAAATGTGGCAAAACGTAATTTAAATCTTGTTGTTGTACAAAAAGAATTAAAATACGCATCAATCGCAACTAATTTTGTTCACTTTTATTTCGAATTTCAAATAGAAAACTGAGCAAATTTCACTGCGTTGAATAGTTTGGAGGATTCATCAAAAAATTGAAACATTTTTAATCATTGAAGTATGTTTGCTATATAATGTTTTGGTCGCCTTTGAATTTTATCCAGCTGAATTATATCAAATCCAAATGCTATTATATATATTGTATATCATTTAGACACACATGATGTGCATATATACCGTATAAAAATAATTACAAATACAAAATTTTTATTTTTATACATATTATATACAAATGTTATATTTATTTATATCTAATTATTTTCTATATATATAGAAATACATATTATAAGAAAAGAGGATATTTAATAATATAAAATACAAAATAAATTAAATTATTTGATATGTTTTGTGGTGGTGTTTTATGTGTTGTGGTGGTGGAGGAGGCGGGTTGGTCATATACTGACTGACTGACTGACTGACATCCTTAATACAACAATCGTATAGTATACATGCGTTACATCATAAAATATTAATTTTCATTTATATAACATTTATTTATTTATATATACCATATACCGCACACATATTTCACATCAAGTATAATTAATTATATATATATATACACTATACAGTTCATCATATTCAATATACATATATGTAATGTATAATA
Source organism: Dilophus febrilis (assembly GCA_958336335.1). Lineage (NCBI taxonomy): Eukaryota > Metazoa > Arthropoda > Insecta > Diptera > Bibionidae > Dilophus > Dilophus febrilis. The sequence continues at coordinate 35,425,535 of OY284472.1, forward strand.
TTATTATACCATATATACAGAATTTTATTATGAATTACTAAAATTATTTTGACATATGAGTATTTTCCGTTTATATTCGCGCCTATATTAATTTAATTTATATATTATATATCTGATGAAATTCTATATGGATTATTTACACAGTATGTGATTCATATAAATTTAATATATAACTATATATCTATCTATTTTATGGTTATATAAGAAAAACAACTGAACTGATAATAACCTTGTAATATTCACTGTACTCTATATTGTAACATTCATAATTGAATATATGAAGTTGTAAATGCTAAATATAAAAACAAATTTTTATATATCAAATATACAAAAAAGAAAAATGTTCGATAAGATAATAAACATTTACATTGCACGATTGCATACACACCACACCGAAGAGTATAGCATTCATCTCCAGTAAACACTGCAAATGGTTCAAATTACATATTCCGTATACATGTATATAGATAAAAAAAAAATGTAACACACACAGCAAACACATACCTTTGGTATAAGGACTATCACTATATATAGTACAATGTTTTTACCCATCATAAACCGTGGTGGTGGTGAAAAAGAAATTCAATGATGAAAAATGAAATTGAATATATGAAAAGCAAAAGAAAAATCACAGAGAATCATAAAAAAAATATATATAAACAAGCAACAGAAAAATGGCAACAATAAAGAAAAAAATAACTAAATATAACCATATATAATAATAAATATATACATGGTATATAGAAAAATTTACCATATACAATTTTGTATAATATAGAAATTTATGGATCAACAAAATGAAAATGAAAATATAGAAGGAGCCAAGTGTTATATAAGTATATAAAAATGTATACGTTCAGCAAATATATAAATAAAATAATTGTTTTAGGAGTTTTTATTAAATTTATATGGTGTTTTTATTTTATCTATATTTATATATTACAGACAATCCTTTGAAGCTTAAGGACAATTAAGGTCGTCCTGTAAGTATAAATATTTTGTATTTTTTGTGGTCTTTTAAGGTGGCGGCACACAATCACGGATTTTTGTAGGGAAATCTTTGCAACATTGCTTCATTGCTTCATATAATAAAAATCCCCATTTAAAACTATAAGTCAAAGAAAAATCATCACAACTTTTATTAACTTTCCCCGAAAGGATATATACAAAAATTTTGAATTTGTTAAAGAAGTATTACAAAAAAAAACATTCATTAATCATTAAATCATTATTTCAATATTTCCAGAGGACAATCTAAGAAGAAGCATTTGAAGATAGATTTTGAAAAAAAAAAATGATAAAATCAATAAAATTTTTCCTGTATTATAAATTAATTTATTTGTTTCATTCAATGGTATATAAAAGACAAAAAAATGTATTATATATAAAGAAAGTTAAGTTTAGCAATACATATTTTTTTATTATGACTTTGACTCTATATTGATAATAATAACTGACTGGGGCTATGACTGACTGATTGTGAGTAGATATACATACATTAACATAAACAGACAGAGTATTTATATATCAAAAGTCGGATATACATAAAACATTCATATCAAAATATATATATTTAAGTATGATATAGTTTTTTTATGTGTGTTAAAAGTCAAAATTAATTTGGATTTTTTTTGGGGTTTTTTTTTTGTTAAGTTTATTTATTTTTCTATTATTATGGTTGAGTAAATTGTCGGTGTTATTCAAAATTGTTTATGTTTTATTACTTTGATGAATATATATATATATATGTAAAGTTTTTCAAACAAATATATTTTATATAATACCTATATAGCTATATATTTATATAATAAAATTCTATTTAGTTTTTAATGTGTTTTATTATATTTATAATTTATATTTTATATAACCATCATATAGGTACGCGTTTCACTCATTTATTCACATTTTGTTCATGTAATAATAATAATAATAATATATAGAAATAAAGTCTAAAATAAGTATATATAGATTTATATATGTATATTTAAAAATTACCACCACTGGAGTGTGTCAAATTTGTTTTAAAATATAATATATATATTTTTTGTCATATTTTTTAATTAAAATTTATTTAAAACTCACACTATATGTTTTATATATAAAAAAATACATTATGTAATTATAATTAATATAAATATTATTAAATTATACCTGAAGAAAATATTATTTATTATTGTATATATGATACATTTTCAATTCAATTGTTTTATACAATTCATTTATGATATAGTTATTTTCATAATCCATTTTATAATATAATTTCATTTAGTCTTATAATATGGAGATTACAATAAGGAATAGCTCCCCTTATGCATAAGTTAAGAAAAATACTGTTGAAATTATAATACACACATTATTGAGACTAAATTTATAAATTTCAAAGTTGATTGCCGGTAATTTTAGAAATTAGTTTGATTGGTGAACAACAAAATTCGTGATGTTACGGTATATGCGGCGAACAATTATTTGGTTAAAGTGATATAAAAAGAGAAGTTACAAATTGGTTTTAAAAAAAAAAACAATTTTAATATACGATACAATAACACTTTTAAAGAATTGATTTCAGTTAAACCACAAATAAGTGGAAGATATTGTGAATATAGGTTAAATACATCCTTAAAGTTTACAGAATCAGGGGCAGCTTAACTAAATGCAAACAAAAATTATTCCCAAGGAATTGGTGCAGCACAAAAACACATTTCACATATCAAAACAATTGAAAAACGCGGAATTGATGATTTGCAAAGTGAAAAATGGTTGGAAGTATATCGATTTGTCATTCATATATGCAAAGTTATATGCTTTTAAAAATGTATCCTTATCATAATAGATAGAATCCTCAATGGGATTATTAATCAAATATACAACATTAAATACATAACAGCAATTGTATAAAGAAGCGAGTAAAAATCTATTCAATTTCAAATAATCAAAACAGTATCATCCCATTAGAAAATAATATATTATTTATTACAGAAAACATTTCAAAAAATAATTTCATTATTTCATATACAACAAAATCAAACAAAAAATGATAAACACAGTACATATATATATATAGAAAGCCATAAATTTATTACATCTATTTCAAAAAAAAAAAGAAAAAAAAAAAAATTCATATACGAGAGAAAACATCTGTAATAATAATAATAATAATAATAATATATGAATATATAAGTTATATATTAGAAAAATTGTTAACATGCACTTTTGACAGTAATAAAGAAAACATAACACTGAAAATTTATATATATAGTACTAAAAAAAAATGTCTATATATAATACAATTTTATTTTAACATTTTTTTTTATACTATTTTTATGGTTTTTAAAGAAAGAAAGAAAAAAAAATGACAAGGGATTTGTTGATCTTTATCTTAACTCAATCTACTGTATATTGTAAATATATACAAAACAAGTAGGTATTTTTTTACTGGTATGTATTTTCTGTAACACATATTGTATCGTATCTATTATTAAGATATATGTAACAACAACCAAAAAAAAAAAAAAAAAAAAATGGAAACATTTTAAGATATACACAACATTGGTATGGTGAAACATTTTATTTATTTTGTTTAAAAGAAAGTAAAAATGAAGAGGTTTTTTTTTTATTTTTTCAAAAACAAAAATATAAAATATCCTTTTTATAAAAGTGATATACATCTCAAAAGTGATAAATTTGGATTGAATCTAAAATAAAAAAAAAGAACAACATCAATTAATTATCAATATATTTTTATATCAGCGGTCAGATGAAGATATTTTTTTTTTATTTAGCAAGGTTTAGGTTTTAAATTTATATAATGTGTGGAAAGGGAATTACTAAAAAGTATAATAAAAGGAAAAGGTACTCAATCAAATGTGTTTTTTTTTTCATGTCTATATATGATAGAGATTGAACTATATCCGCCGATGTGTATATGACTGACTTTATTCAATTTGGTCCGTTTTAACAAAATATTTATTAGTATTAATTGATCTGTCAAAAAATATTGGTCAAATTGAGGATATTTTTTGTTAAGCATTTATATAATTATTTAGAACGATTGAGAAATAAACTTATGGATAGCGACTGTAAAAAAAAAATTATCTGTGAATTTGTTTCATTCATTGATTTTAATATCTGATTGGCGAAACTGCGGGAAATTGTTAGTCACATTCCGAAAAGTAAAGGATATTTTCAACAAGTCACAAGTCTAATTAGCAAATTTATAATATAAAAATATGATTCTGCATCAAACTAAATGTTCCCTTTGGTTGTTAACTATATCTAAAAAAACTGACCGATTTTCAAGAAAGAGGTACACAATTCTGTATTTGTTTTTGATTATTTTATTATTTTACAAATATGCAAATTGCATAAATCTGACAAGTTTTGCTTTTATGGGGTTAATTTCTCCAGGATATATCCAAATAACTTTGTTTATATTATGACACAAATTTTTATTTGTGTATCATTTTAAAATTGCATTGAAATAGTTTTGATATTTTTTTATATGATATAGAAATATATATATTTTACCAATATATAACTCGATGTCTCATCGTTATATATGAAAAAAAAAAATCAAATATGTAATGAACCATAATAAAGTAATTGAAAAAAAAAATGAAAATAAAAATAAAAATTCTGCACAGTGAATTTTTCAATTATGTTTACGAGTATTTTTATATATATATATATATACAATATTAATTTGTAATGCATCTTTTATTGAACTCTAGAGAGAATGTAATCCACAAACAACTATACTTATTTTATATATATACATTTTAAGAGCTTAAATATATCCATTCCATCCGTATATATATATATATATACATACAGATATTCATTTTTATGTTTATATATATACATATTTTTATTTTTAAATCCATTAATCAACTACAACAACATGCATTTCCCATCCCATACCCCATTACAGAAAAAAAATTTCACTTATAGTCTCCTTCAATTTAGTATTTTTATTTCGATCGTTATATATATGTATATCTGCTTTTAAAGCAGCTATATATACAAAGATATAATGATGATCCATCCATATGGGATGAATAAATATCGTTATATATATATATATATATATATAATATTGTACTTTATTATTCTGCACTTGAAATTTAATTTTCCAATTTTATTTTATTTTTTTTATTTTTTATGTCATGATGAACAACATCAACTTATATATTTAAAAGTTATCAATTTTTGTATATATATAAATAAATACATACATACATATCGATCCATTCATTCATTCATCCATCCATCTATCCATCTATCCATCCATATATTTATATATTAAAGAGATTTTCTTCTTATAATATTTAAAATATATTATTGCAAAACAAAAATTTTACCTTAATGCAAAAAGATGTACGTACATTCACTTGTGCTTATATATATTATAGCTTGTTCCATTTTATTATATATAGATAGATAGATAGTATATAAATGCAATATATAATAATCATCATCGCGAAGAGATAAAAGAAAATATATAATATAATATAACGTGTCACGTTTTTGATCGCAAAACATATAATATATTTTTAAATTAAAGATTTACACAGAAATAAATATATACATGAAAAATAAAACAATGTTTTTTTTTTTTTTTAATATATTGTATATTATATGCTATATAGGTATGGATTATTATTGTTATTATACCTGCTTGGTGAATCTTTCACGGTTGTTAAATTATAAATTACAACAATATTTTATAATAAAATATATTAACTATAACTATACGCGCTGTTTATAAACATAATAAATATTATTTTTTTTAATAATAATAATCTTTTTTATTCACATTTTATTCGTTTAAATTCTAAATAATACTAAATAAAACTAACATTTTTAATATAAAATAATTGCAATAAAAAATTCACTCGATCGGTATATCTAATACAATATATATAGTTGTTGTTCTCTTTATATTTTGATCATATTGTATATATTGGATCTTGTTTTATTTTGATTCCGTTAAAACGTTACAATCACAAACAAACAATATATTAATATAAATTATATTTATAAATCAGTGATGTATTTTAATTATATTAGGTCAATTATTATTTATATATTGTATATATTCATGTAACGTTTTTTCTTATTATTATTAAATGATTACGATCTTTATTATATGCTCAATTGAATATTAACTTTCGATAAATCACATCCACCTTTTATTCCACATTCAAATGAGATTATAAAAGATAATTCATAAATAATGTATATTTTTATATATAAATATAGAAAATTTAAACCTGCCGTATTATAAGTGAAGAAAGTGTCACAGATTTGGTACATTTGTAAAAAATCTATTTGATTTGATTTATTTGTTTGTTTATTTTATGGAAAAGAAGCTGAAAGAATTAAATTCTTCATGTCAACTTATACTAAATTAGGCAGGATCATTGAATTAGGACGAAATGATGTTGGATTTCAATGATTTTCTTTCAAAAACATCATCATCTTTACTTTATATCATAAATTCTGTATGATTGTGTCAAAACAAAATCAATACAAAAACCGTATAATTTGGATATTGAATTTAACAATTTCAAAGACAATCGAAACCTATAAAATAAAATCATCGATCCACAATTGATTTTATTCAAAAAGAATATCGAAATCTTAACCTTTTTAGAGCTTATAACACACAAAATGTTTATAAAAATGTATGAAAATTACATTTTATTTTTAATCATTCAATAAAATACCATTTGAGTATTATAAAATAACTTTAATTACATTTAAATAAATCATTTCCCGTATGCCACTTTTCATCAATGATGGCAAATAAAAATATGATTAATATGAACTATGGACAACGAGACTTAATCAAAACGTAAAGCAAAAAACTCATCTGGCAAATGCAAATGTTCGAAGACAATTCCTCAGAAACATTCCTCAGTCAAAAAGTCATCAATTTTTAAAGTTATACTGTGAATATCAATTATAATTATATAAATAACATTGCCCGTATTTTTCGTATAACAAAGATGATAATTAAAATATAAAACAGTGACAATATTTTATACCCTATTATTGCGTATGATCCCTGCAGATTCTCAACGACAGACGAATTACTTTATTTTCTATATTTGTCGTAAAAAATATATAAATATTTTTGGTATTTCAAAATAAACAAAAAACACATTAAAAATCATATAAATATATGTAACAGAGACACAACTAAAAAAAAACTCCCTGTGGTTTTTTCCAAGTCATTTTTTTAATTGTTCCAAATTAATCGCAATTATAATATCTATACTAAAAACTAAAAAAATGTTAAAAACAATATTAAAAAAAAATGTTAAAAGATTTTACAATAAAGATATTTACATAGATATAGTATATAAGAAAAAATTAACAAGAATCGTCTCCACAATTCAATTTTTTCAAAAAAAAAAACTTAAATCTATCTATAAGAAAACACGTTGGTGGTAGAAAAAAGTGCATTTAAGAAAAGAAAACTATACTATAAAATAAAAGATATTCTCTCACGATTTTTTTTTTCAAATTCAAGATATTATTTTATATTTTTTTTTTCATCATCGTTTCTTTCTTTCTTTCTTTCCTGATTTTTAATTTCGTTTTTTTTTTAATTTTGTTTGTATATTATATGATTAAAGACTTTTTTTTTTTAAAAAATAAACAAAAAAAAAACACAACTAAATATACATAATCTTTGACTTCACGATTTTTAATAATCTTTATTTATTTCTTCTTTTTTTTTTTTTTACTTTAAGATGAATCTCTATGTATGTATTTAAATTTTAAAATGGTAAATATTCATATATATATATATATATATATATATATAAAATATTATCTTCTTTAAATTGTTGCAGAATATCTCAAAATATATATCTTGAATATATTATTTATTTATTGTATATGCTGTCTTTAAAATATATATATATATATAAATTCATCTCTGCATGTTTTCAACAATTTAATAAAATAAAATCAATTTCGATTCTTCTTAAAAATTTCAAAATTTCAATATATAAACCATATACAAAACAGAAAAAAGGCAGCAAAAAAACGTTAATCATTTTATTGTTTTTTAATGTTCGACTGTGTGTGTGTGTGTGATTCTATACCTCTTCCTTCATTTCAAATATGTTTCTTAAACTATATGGCGAATATATAATATAAGAAGGTAATTTTCCTATATATAAATCTACCTTTCATCAAATCATCTCAACTCTCAACAATATAATTAAAGAAAACATTTATATATGGTATATAAAATAATAATGCCTTTTTTTAATTTACTTGAATTCGTGTTTTTTTTTTTGCTTTAATATATGGAAAAAATAAAAATCGCTATATGAGTGAGAATTTGATTTTTTACGCAATATGCCGTTACTCAGTTGGTCGTTTTCATTTTTTGTGAATGGATATTTCCCTTATATCCATCGCGCAAATAAAATAAACAAAACATCAATTAGATTATAAGATATATAAATTATTTATATGATATATGCCAATTATCGATATCTATATAAGTGTTATAAATAAGTGAAGAATCACATTAAGAACTTAATAAACAGAAGTTGAAAAAAAAATTGTTTCTAATAGACTTTGAATCGTAGGTTTTTCAGTTTTTCGCGTAAATACAATTGTAATTCTATACAAAAAAAAAATGATGAAAATATTTTTGATATATAAAGACGTGTGTTTTGTAAAAAAAAAAAATAAAAATTGTTGATTAATTTATGATATATATATATATAATTTTTTCATCATTTATGAATATACAAAAGTATTGCTGATGTACATAAAACTTTAATAATGTGAATCAGAAAAAGAACCTGTGGTTTTTCCTTTTTTTTTTTTTTTGGTATATTTCTCAAGTGTAAAAAAATTGAATTTGTTATATAAATATAAGTTCATTCAACATATACAATAGCTTTTTAGGTTATTGTTAAACTGCAATAAGGAAAAATCTAAACTCAAATTCGATTTCAAACAATTTAAATGATAACTGGTCGTAAGAAGTAAGAAATAATACTGGCCCTGGGAAGAAACTGTTCTATATAGTCTTGATATTCTTGGAAACATTTTAATTTCCAAATCTGTTTAGTTCAAAAAAATATATAAGTTAATTCATATTACAGATGGATTTGCCATTTGAGAATTTCTTGAATTGCGAACTTATTATCGGCTCATTAGAACATTGGTGGTGGTAATATTTTTATAAAATTTATGTAATGAAGCCACTGTTGCTATCGTCTACGACCTAATAATTCAATGGAATTTGTTATAGTTTTATTTCTTATCCGAGAAAATGTATGGTGCTTAGTTATAATAACCAAAATGCAAACCTTTACCATCAGATTTCGTTAATATTTTAGTTGAATGAATGCTTCTTTATAGTTTTAACCACCCAACAGAATTAAAATTTCCTTCAATCACAAAAAATTTGGTTCCATTCATTACTATTACATATTTTTAATTTTCATTACAGTAATTGTTTTAAAAAAAAAGAAAATTTTTAAAAAGCGCTACTATAAACATATAATAGTAAAATCTACCTTTTGAAATCAAACAATAATTTAATAATAACAAAAAAAAAAAACCAAAAATTCATGCAATAAAATTAAAAATATTTTTTTTTTGCATATTTTAAAATAATTTTTGACAAAACTTTTCTGAATTTTATATACAATTTCATAATTTTTTTTGCAGCATATAGATCAAAAATATAAAAAGCACCTAAAAAAACTTTATTATTTATAAAAAAAAAATTAAATTATACGAAAAGTGTTTTTTTTTTTTTACTACATATTTTTCATCTATTCGTCTGTGCGAATTTGTTAAACTATATTGCGGTGAACCTGAAGCATTAACGCATATATAAAAAATGTATTTGATAGAAAAAAAATAGAGTTATATATATGGATATAAAGGATATAGAAGAGCTAAGGTTGTTCATATAGACAACAAAAAAAAAAAAAAACAAGTTATATTTTGCAACACATTTTTTTAACCATACGGCAATATATAGAATAAAAAAAAATTTGTTTTTCTTTTTCATTTTTCCCAAATATTCATTTATTATTATTATTATTATTATTACTATATATGCATAATTCACAGTACATATTATTTTTTTTATATATCTACTATAACTTTAGTCTATATATATTATGGTTTGTTTGGAGTTTGGTTGTTATATACAAAAAAGTATATATGAATGAAAAAGTTAAAAAACAATCAATAATCATTTACATCTTTTCGTGCATATATAATATATATACGGTACACTATAAAATATATATATATATATTTTATCAGATTCTATTTATGCATATATGGAAAAAAATGTTCATAAATGTATCATATGTTGCCTAAACAACATAAAAAAAAAAAATTGTAAAAACTGCCCTTCATTTTCCTCTAATTTATCATCTCTCTGAATTTATTATATCATATATATATAATATATATATGTAGATTTGATATACAGAATCGAAACTGAACTGGAAAAATTTAAATCTATACATGTACAAGAATAAACAATACTGCGGCGGCACGATATTTTACAAATTTTTTTTTTTTTTGGTTACTTTTTTTTTTGATAGAAATTCCAAGGCATCACCAAATTTGATATATATGATATATATAAAAAAAAAATAAAAAATAAACCACGTTAAAATTCCAATATACTATATATAATCTTTTGAAGAAGTCTCTTAAAAATCTTGAATATATACAATACATATTAGGATAAACATCGTGTAATATTTTTTGTTAGTTTTTTATATGATAAATTGATGTACATGTTTTATTGTATATAAATAATTTGTGTACGTGTTTTAATATTTCAGAGAAGAAAAAAAACTAACAAAGTTCACGAAACACAACAAGATACCACAGCATATCACATAAAGGAAACGATATATGTACATATAACTAATATAACTGAATGAATGATGAATGGATTAAGATACGCAATGATCATGAATACGACGACGACGAAGACAACATGCGGTACCTCTATATCACTATATATGTGGTGTGGTGTGGTGTGATATAAATATGAAATAGTTTATAAATTTTTTTATTAATATAGTTAATATTTAAATAACAAAAAATAAACCCCAACATTTTCAATAATAAATGAATAATAAATTTATTTATATTATAATATACCAACAAATGTATGAAAATTTATTGAGAAAAAAAACCAATTTTTTCTATATAAAACAATGTTTTTTTTTTTTTTTAAATCTTACCACAGAGGAAAACTATGAAGACATTTATTGGGTATGTTGAATGCGAAGGGGTTTTTTTAAATAAATATAAAATAAAGGAATAGTTTAAATATATATATTGAAAGAATATATTATAGAGAAATTGTCATTGATGGATTAGTTTGATAATTTATGGTAAAAAAAATAAACGAAACTAAAAAGGAAAATGATTTTTTTTTATTGTATATTATAGAAGTTTTTCTATATTCCGAAATAAACTTTTCCTTGAATTGAATATGAAGTTATATAAAATGAAAATTGATTGCACGGTAAACCGTAACTTATAATAAAGAATTTTATTTTGTTATTGTTTGATTGAGGGCAAAATATATTTGGTTTTTAAAAACTACTCTTTGGTCACCATAGAACATACTTTTAAAATTATATCATATACATTAATGTAAAAAAAATTGTTTATGATACGAAAGAACCCATTATCTTTTGACTGATGTCAAAGGATTATTTCGATAATTCTAGGTAAGACGAAATAATTACGAGGTATACCAACGGGGAAATCGATAACCAGCACTAATAAAAACTATCAAAAGAGCTAGTATTCCTTATGACTATTATGGCAATCATTTAGATTAATCATTTCTTCCGATCTAAAGACTCATCCGCAACTAAAGTACAATTTGGACCATTATTTGAAAACAAATGAGTTATGATTATTTTTCTAGTGTTTTTCAGTTTAAATTTGCTATCATATATTCGGTTTTAATTTCATAAGTTAATCACCCAAAATAGTTTCACCACCCAAAATTACTTAAATGTAAAATTTAATGCGTCAAAAGTAATTAAGTGATTTCGTTGCCGGTTAATGACAATAGAATTCCTCTAGGTTTTACGACGAACGCTAAATCGATTCTGCCTGTAGACACCGAACAAATAATATAAAGATAAAATTATATAATTAATCGCCCATCATTTAACCGAAACAAATTACAATTGACATCTGTATTCAATGTAATTAAGATGAATAAAAACTTTTTCATGTGACTTTTTAATTTTTTCATTTCATTTATATATATAAAAACACATTTTAAAACAAAAAAATTCTATCTATACTTTAAATTATAATCAAGCATAACTTTAAAGCATATTATATAGATATAAAGTGAACCAATCGAATAGATTATTATATACAATGCCTTATAGCAAATATCTTATCTATACATAATTACTAATTGAGCATTACGAGTGTTATTATTTTAATAAAAAAAAAGACATCAAAAGATCATCATCTCGAGATGATGATGCATGCATAAATACTTATATAGTAAAAAACAAAAGAATTTTTATAACTATACTAGTATATACCTACTTATTATTATTTTTAATATGCGGTGTATGTGTATTACCTCGTTATATAGATTTACCTTTTCTTAATAGTTATCATAATAGAAAAATTATGTATTTATATATGCTATGTATATAGAAGAAAATTCACATTTATTCAAGTGAAAAATCTATATAATGAATAAGCTATATAATGATTATTATATGTATATTATGATATTATGAGATGAGATGATACAGAATAAAATCTGTAATGCATGCATATACAATAATTTAATAATTTTTATAATTTTTCTTCCTCTGTTTTCTTCTATACCATTTAAATGAAAGTTTTATTATTATTATTTTTATGATGTTGCATATTTTTTGTTATTTAAAAAAACACAAGAATATTTTTATATGAAAAAAAAAATAAAATAGATAACAATCGCCGCCGACGATAAACATTTGATAATAATTGAAATTTTGTACATATAAAGTAATAAAGTACTTGATGAATCAAAAAAAAAAAATATATTAAAAGTGGTTTTTTATCTTTATATTATAGATATCAAGTGAAATTTGTATTTTTCTTTTTTTTGATGGAATACACATTTAACATTTATGTATTGATTGAATTTACAATAATCTAATAGATTGAATTTTGATGGGCAATTTTTAAAGTGTAAGTTTTTATATTATGAAGTGTGATTGATGAATTTATTAAACAAAAAAAATGTCAAAAGTGAACTACTAAATGAATGAATAAAATAAATACAATTCAATGTATAAATAGTATATACAACGAATTTCAATTATAAATATGTTGTATATAATATATACAAATGTGAATGAAAATACAAAACTAAATATACCATACCATATACATATATGCGGACACTCCAAACCAAAACAAAAAACATATGTTTCTATTCTTGTTATTCTGTTTGTATTTTTTTTTTTAATTTTTATTCTATATTTTAAACGTTTTGAGTTGGTCCATTTATATACATGTATATATATTTTAACATGATATAATAAATAAACATTGTGATGCGATGATGGTGATGTTGAGCATCATCACAATTGGTTTTTATTGTATGTATTTTGTCAGCTACTGCCACTACTGCATATAATTTTGTTTAATTATTTACATATCTTTTTGGATTTGTTTTTTTTTTTTGTAAATATATACATTATTTATTCATAGTATATGAGATTATGTCGCGTTATAGACTTATATGTTTTTCAATTGTTTACCTTTTTTTTTTCTTTTTCATTTTAAATAAACATTTATGTATATAGAAAATATTGTATATAAATAAAATAACTATAACTGCTATAACTTTACTTTAAAAAAAAAAACGTATATACAATATGAAATAATAATGGAAAATTGTATCGCTCTATAGACAAATAGATAGATAGATAGATGATGTATAATAGAATTTATACCTAAATATGTTTGTAAGGACGATATACAAATAATTAAAGTATATATATATGTAGTGTATATGGTATTTTGGATGAATGAATATTTTCCATTATTTATATATGGCATAATATATACCGCACCACCATGTCATTAGTGGTTTTAAGGAAATGACTGCCGGTAATTACAATTGAAATAAATGAATGATAAATCGATTTGGTATATATAATATATTAAAATTTTTAACAAGTGATTGTTTTAAAACATTTTGTGATTGTATATATACAATTATACGTTATATATATAATATGAAGTAATAATAATTTATTTCTTTATACGCCATTAAAATTTTGGTTGGAATTTTAATTATTGTTATGAAATTACATTAATTTTTTTTATTGTATTTAATTAGTATTTTTTTTCTATATTATAATGATTTAAGTTCTAACTATCTGCAAATAATTAAAGTTCTCAATTATAATTATAGCGAAATTTGTTATGTTTTAAATGTGATTTTTTGCGATAAAAAGTTCCAATTCGTGGTCAATTGAATAATGGACATAACTTCCTAAGTCAATGGTTCAAGACAAATTCAAGACAAGTTCCAAAATGGTTTATAATTAATCGAAGTACATATTTGCAATTAGTTGAGAAAGATTGTTTTGCGAAACAACAACGTTCTGCTCTATGAAATACAGATCGATCTTTGTTTGTTGGAAACACAGTCTAAAGGAGTTTTTGTCGATTTATGACAAAAATATCATATAGATTCAAAACGTTACCATTACCGATCATTGAAAAGAATTAAATTACATTTTTATGGACTACAATATATATATTTCAATTAGTCAATAAAACAATAATTAATTATTTAAAACCCATAATTATTTAAAAAAAATTATATCAATTTATAAAAGATATTTTCATATATGACAAATTATATCATCTTCGATTCAATGGGTTTTGAATAATCCTGCATTTGTTAAAAGTATTTCAATCATGAAGTTATATTATTATAAATATTTTACACACAATTTGTCAAATAAACCATTATCGTATTACGACAACGAGAGTATAATTATGAAATAAAGTGTTTTTATATATATGATACACGCAGAACAAGTAAAACAAACAAAATAATATACTATATATATAAATATATAACGTTTTGTTGACACATAATATCAAAATGCGATATCATCGATGAAACAAATATAAAATAAAATTAATCTTTATTGTATGTCAGATTAAAATATGAGAACATATACCATATTATGCACATCAGAATAATCTATATATAACACTTCGTTCAATAATGTGTGTGACTGACACATAGATGGCGTCCCTAGAACTAAATCAATATTTTTTTTCGCATTTGGCAACCTTTTTAGGCTTACTGTCAACATCATATGTTAATCAGATCATTTGTTTACAAGTTACAGTGCTATAAGTGAAGCTATTTTTGTGTTTTAAAAAAAAATGAATTCAAAGCAATTCCGTGTGCTGATTTATCATTGTTTTTTAATGAAAAAAAATACTGTTCAATGCCAGGAATGGCTTGAAAAACATTACTCGGACTCTGCTCCATCAAAAAGAAGCATTTGTTATTGGTATGCCGAATTCAAACGTGGTCGTACAGACACCGATGACATTCCATCTACTGGAAGGCCAAATGACGCTGTTATTCCGGAAAACGTTGAAAAAACACTGAAAATCATTATGTCCAACCGTAAAGTGAAAGTGAGGGAGATTGCTGACATTCTGAAGATATCAGCAGGCAGTGTACAAACCATAATACACGAACATTTGGGTATGAAAAAGGTGTGTTCCAAATGGGTGCCGCGTTTGCTCACACCGGAGCAAAAACAACAACGAACCGATGATTCAAAGAGCTGTTTGGACATGTTTACGCGCAATAAGTCGGAGTTTTTGCGACGGTACATCACAATGGATGAAACATGGATCCACCATTTCACTCCAGAGTCAAATCGGCAGTCTGCTGAGTGGCATGCAGCCGGCGAAAGCCGCCCAAAGCGACCAAAGACGCAGCAGTTGGCTGGCAAGGTTATGGCGTCTGTATTTTGGGATGCGCATGGAATAATATTCATCGACTATCTCCAGAAGGGGCAGACCATCAACAGCGACTATTATATAGCGTTGTTGGAGCGTTTGAAAGTCGAAATCGCAAAGAAACGGCCTCATATGGCGAAGAAAAAAGTGTTGTTCCACCAAGACAATGCACCGTGTCACAAATCAATGAAAACGATGGCAAAATTGAACGAATTGGGCTTTGAATTGCTTCCCCATCCACCGTATTCTCCAGATTTAGCCCCCAGCGACTACTGGCTCTTCGCAGACCTCAAAAGGATGCTCCGTGGTAAGAGATTTGGCTCAAATGATGAAGTAATCGCCGAAACTAACGCCTATTTTGAAGGCAAAGAAAAATCGTTTTACAAAGGCGGTATCGAAAGATTGGAAAAGCGTTGGAATGATTGTATCTCCCTAAAAGGGGACTATCTTGATGAATAAAAACGAATTTTGGCAAAAAAATGTGTTTTAATTAATTAGTCACACACATTATTGAACGAAGTGTTATGTTATGTATTCAGTTCAGATTATATATACATTTTTTTTTTATTTGCATATTTATATATTCTTGTATAATATACATCAAATTTAATATATAATATATATATATATATGAAATATTATAGTAATATAATATACACATTGGTGAAATATAATGCTATATAGAGATTGAAAAAATATATTGTTTGCACTGATTGTTATATATTGACTAGATCTATTCCATTCAGTTATAAAACAACAGATTTTAATTTGATGACGTTGCGACAAAAAGATTTCAAATGTACATGTACTATTATAGCAAATTTGTCTATATATAATAAAAAAATATATAGTAATATGCGATGATAATAATATAATATGGTTTAGTATATTTGTAGAAATGATTTATGGATTGATGCATTTCCATATATATAAAAAATGATTCTAAACCATTTTGTGCTAGAAAAATATCTATAATTCATATATAAAAAGCAAACGTTTCATATATATTTATTCTATATATAGTGATAGTACCTTCTTTCTTATATGTATATAAATGCATTTCATTTAAATAATTTTATATATTGCTGCATCTTTTATATAAATGTTTTATATATCGTTCGAGTATGGTAACATCTGTAGATTTATTATTGTATAGAGAAGCTGCTATCAATTATATATATATATATATAAATGTATTGTATATATAGAGTTAAATTGAAATGTCAATTATTCAAAATAAACATTGTCTTTTCGCATAATTTATCGTCGTATACTATATATACGATACATATCTTTCAAAATATACATGTATATAATATAATATATATTTATTTTTACCACGATTTAATACTTGTTTTTTTTTGTCTTAACTGATTTATATAACAGACATCGCGCAGCAGAACATAGACTTTACATTTTATATAATAAAATGTGTATAAATATAAATAAAGAGTTATTTATATTTATGGGATGGTGTTGATGGGGGGTGTATATATTTAAAAAAAAAAATAACAAAAGATAATATAAAAATTACACAATTACTTGAAAAAAATTGTTGAATGAATTTTCAAATTCATTTAATTATATATATATTTGGATATGAATTCGTTCTCTGAATGGTTATAGTTTTAGTATATTTTCTTTATCGTTTTTCTATTAACTCTTCTATCTATTGGAAATCTATTGGATGTCTATATCTCGAAAATAGCAGATATGAAAAAATCACAAAAACAATGTCTGTATAGAAAGGATTCTTTTCCTATTAAACAAAAAAGGTTTATACAAATTTCTGGACATAAGAAAATAATGGATTTTCCGAAAATACAATAAAATCATTTGAACATCGAATATTCAATCAATTCATTTCAAGGTGTATTGTTCCTCCTTTATAGGAAATATCCAAAAAAAAAAATCACTGAAGAACCCAAAGAAAAAAAAAAAAAAAGGTTATTCTGAAAATGATTTTAAGAAACTACGTTTCCGATCGCAACTATACATAAATAAAATATAAATAAATTTTTCGCTATACAACCAACAATCTGGTTTTAGCGTCCAACAACAGCCTTCTGTTATTAGTTACTTAATTTGTGGCTTTTACGGTGTCGGGAATTAGCCGTACGACCAACCGCAAGCGGAATATACAACTCTGTGTTAAAAGTTCAAATTCGAAAAATAACCGAAAACACAAAACATATTTTATGCATTCAGTAGGATTCGAACCCACGACCCCAAAATTTCGTTAGAATTTTAGGTTGGCATTTTTAACATTTACACCACAGAGTTGTACAAAAAACTATACATACCATATCGCAACTATACATACCATATATAAATAATTACTTTTATTATATATTTTATAATTTTATATTTTATTTGATATAATTTTTATAAATAAATAAATGTTTATCTTTTCTATATAGAATTTCATTAAAAATTCTTAAGAACTCTTATATCAATTTGTAATATATATAAATATAATATATAAAATAAAAATGTTTCTGTTTGATGTAGGTATGTATATCTTATATTCATGTAATTTTCATGTATATAGTTTATGAAGAAATGTAAATATTTGATTTATTATCAAAATATCTATACCATAATAATAATAATATTCTAATGCATAAATGCACGTATATATTTATATATATATATATATTCCATCATAAAATATTCATATACGGATATAAAATATGTATATATATATATATATATATATACAAAACAGATAAATACGAAATTCCGGGCAATGAACTTTTTGTTTTTTTATATATATATATAGATTAATTCAACGATATAATTTACGATATATAATTTTATATATACACCATCATCATCATCATCACCACTCTAGTACTACGTAATATATCATATATATTGTGTTATATATAGAGTATAATAAATAAGAGGCTTGTTCTGTATTGATATAGAACAAAAAATATAATGAAATGAAGTCGAAGTAGAAGAAGAACAAGTATAATATATATTTGCTTTTTCAAAGCCTTTATTTTATTTATATATATATATATATAAGTTAAAGTTTTTATTATATAGTATTAAAATACAAAAAAAAAAAAATGGTATTAAAATGAAAATATAAATATAAATAAATTGATCTAAATGAAAAATATATATAACATAAACATAAATTATTTATAATATAATAATGAATAAAATAATAAAATTCATGGATATATAGAAAATAGAAATTAACATAAAATTACCAAAAAAAAATAACCCCATAACCCCATCATCATCATCATCATTGTATAGAATAAATTAAAATCGTATTATTATTCCGAAACAGGAGGAAAATGTTCATTTTATATTTTATTTTTTTTTTACATATATGTATTAAAATTACATATTTGATAGTTATATTTTTATAGGAACAATTAAACATTTAATATTATGTAAAAAATAAAAAAAAAATTATTATATATATAAAAAATTCAATTTACTCTAAATTTTAATATATAAATTTGTGGGTGCAAATTTTATCATTTGAATTGAACCCTATATCAACTGTAATTTATTCAAATATTATTAATAAAAAGCAAAATCAAATTAAAACCTTTTTGTTATACGGTGACCATATTTCACTTTGTTCAATAATAATCAACAATAATCATTCTTCTTATATATAGAAAACAATTAAAAATTTATTTCCAATTCATTTATAAAAATGTGATTATCAATTAACATCTTAATGAAATCTTTTGATGGTCAAGAAAAACAAACTCTTCGAGATACATTACATTAATCAAATGTAATGAAACATTATATCGATTTTAATTTAATTTTTATTATTTTATCTTATCGTTTATGACTATTGGTCACCGTTTAATTATATAATTATAATATACTATAACCATTGAATAAATTAACGTAACGCATAATATCAAAAATTATCAATTTCTGTTTAATCTCTGTTCATCCATAACGAGATATTATCTATATATATATATTGTACAAATAATTATATTACAAATTATATATACACCTATATACAAATTTATTTAAACAGAGAACGGTTGTTGTTCATATATTATTGCATTGTGTGGCGGGTGGTTTTGTTTTTTTTTCTCCATATATAAATGTTCATTTTGTAATAAAGAGAAGAAAAAAAAATATTCATTGATTTTCATATAAAACGTAAATATAAATATATCGATTGTGTGTGCATATCAGAAAACAAAAAAAAAAACAGAGCAAAAATGAGTGAATATATTAAACGAATATAATAATAATAATAATAATAAACATAAAAATAAAACTATATAAAATTTTATTTTATTATACATATGCATATATACTTTTTTTTTTGGTAATATATATAAATTTAATGTGTCAGCTTGAAAAGCCTGTATATGAAATGTGTTTTTTTTTTTTTTGCTCGTAATCGTATATGCGAAAATTTATATATGCACTATAAAAATACCATAATAATAATAATAATAATAAACATCCCACCCAATAATATATATATAGATTGGTATAATATCATATTTCATTTTTATAGAATAATTTTTTATTTTTTTTATTTTTTATACATGCATAAATAAATTCATTTTGAATATCTGATATAAAATTTATTTTATATATTTTATAATCCATATCTAAAATTAATATTATCAAAAACAAAAATTTGCTTGCCTAATAAAAAATAAAACCAAAAAAAAAAAAAACAAACAAGAACTGTTATTCTGAGGACCCACAACAAACAAAACAAAAATATCTATACTATATAAATATTATTATTATACTGATGGTATTCGTCGAGAGCGTATATCAATAAAATATGAAATTTAATCGACAAAATTGACATTAAATTCGCAAAACTTCAATATATATATATATATATATATATAAATATTGATTATTTTAATACATATAAATATAGTGTAATAAAATCTCTGCAAATATAACAAACAAATATATAAATATACAGCACCGGTCTTATTCATATTTTCAAAAAGGAATAATTCTGTATGACTTGCTAAAAGGAAATTATCTATAATTTATTACAGAAAATTCTGTATAGCTCTCTAAATAACATCCCCGTAAAATCTTCTAAAGAAAGTTCTGTATAATGTTCTATAGAAAATTCTGTATAATGTTCTATAGAAAATTCTGTAATGTAATGTCCTATAGAAAATTCTGTATAATGTTCTATAGAAAATTCTGTATAATGTTCTATAGAAAATTCTGTATAATGTTCTATATGAAAATTCTGTATAATGTTCTATATGAAAATTCTGTATAATGTTCTATATGAAAATTCTGTATAATGTTCTATATGAAAATTCTGTATAATGTTCTATAGAAAATTCTGTATAATATTCTATAGAAAATTCTGTATAATGTTCTATAGAAAATTCTGTGTAATGTTTTATAGAAAATTCTGTATAAATTTCAACAGGAAATTCTTTATAATTTCAGATGTTTGCAATGTCACTTGCAACATTCCGTTTTGAATCGTTATTGTATATATAATATACAAAATAAAAAGTACCATATATACATATATATGAAAAATATTAGTTGAATTATTAATGGCAAAAAAAAATTGCATTTTATAATATATCAGTTTACATAAAAATATTATTAATACATATACATTTATATTGTATAATTGATATTAATTTTATAATAAAATAAATCGGTAGAATTTTCGATGAGATTAAACTGTACATATTTAAATGTTTTAATTATAGATTATATATATTTAAAAAAAAAAATTGAAATAAATTTAAAAGATTTTCAGATTTTTGAGTGTAGATAAACATTACAAAAAAATCAATTACAGATAAAATATTACAAAACAATAAATCTTTATCATAGAATAAAACGAATGGGGCGAATCAGAATGAAATTATAAGAGTTCAGCACTGAAAGGTATTTACCTATTTAAGAAAATGCATATACCACAATTAGAGTGCTATTATTATACAACCTCATTTTGTTTATTAGTTTTTAATAGATAATTTGTAAAATAAGGTATACAAATTATTGTATTTTCAATTAAATGATCGTAATTTATATATGTTTAACCCCCACGTTAATAATTTTTTTTTGTTATTAAAAAATAAAATATTTAAGGAAATTACACATAAAAAAATTATTATTTTAGTAACTGAAAAAATATTTATACTTTTTTTTTACAATGTAAATGAATTGAGTTGAACTCTTCGTTTATCTATAATTCGATATATTAAAAAAAATGATATACTTCTATATGTTAAAAGAACTAAAACTAAACCAAACTAAAATTAACTTAAATCAAAGAGATATTTTTTTTATATATCAAAACAATTTAAACAATTAAATTATACGGTTTTCATAAATTAATTGCATTTGATTATTATTAATTATATAATTGTGTGTGTGTGTGAGTTGTTTTTTATTATATCTTCATTTTTGTCTTTGATTCAATTATTATTACTATATAGTTTCTTAATTTTTAGTTTTTTAGTCAAGTAATCTTATATAGAAAATACAGTTAAGTATATAATTGCATGTTTTATATAGAGATTTAGATGCAATTGCTTTATACTATAGTTTATGTATGTCAATTGAATTATTAACAAATATAGATAATTATATTATTAAGATAAGATCATCATCCTCTTCATTATTTGACTACACAAATCGGTTTATTAACCGATATATAATAATATATATAGTAAAACAGGGAAATCTTACAAACAGAATAATTAAATTATATATTAATTAATTTGATTTCGAAAGTTTTTCCATCATATATATTTATAATAATGAAATAATGAACAAACGGCACACACTACACACAGCATAAGGAGCGACGAAGAGTTAATTAATATATGGATATTTATAGAAATGAATAAATATATGGAACACAGGCTCATAATAAACTATTTTATTTACATCTTGCATTTTTTTTTTTTACTTAATCTTGTTTGTTTAATGATATAAACAAATTTCTGTATATCTAATATGGATATATAGGTTTTATTTGTTACTATACATTACATAAAATTAAAAAATATATAATATTTTGTATTTTATTTAAACTTTTTATATAAATATCTAATTTATATTTCGATTCTATTTTTTATTATATACATATATAAATGTTAAAATGTAAAAATAAAAAATAAATATAATGCAAGTTATAAATATAAATTTACTAATGTATATTATTGGTCTGAATATATTATACATAGTAAAAATAAAAAAAGTATTTATTGCTTTTTATATATATGTTAATTTATTTACAAAAGAAAATCTGTTTAGACTTTTTCAAAATATATATATTTATAGTTAATTGATTTATTTATATAAATGGTATATTATTATTAAAATATATATATATATTGAAACACATATGGAAAATAAATTTATATATAAAAAACATAAAAATACGTTGATTTAAATTAAACACTACCGAATGCATATATACAAGAAATTAATCTAAATTAAGGCCAAGAGCATTATAAAGTGTAAATAATTTTGATGAAGGCGGGTCGGTCATCCATTCATTGATGACTATATGAATGTATATATTCCATTTCCTGAATTTCGTCTTCCTAAATCAATGGTAATGGTTTTTATTTTGTACAGTTAAACAATGCCAAGGATCTAATGTTATTTATTTTTTATTGATTTGAAGTAGCGATTAAAAACGCAGATTTTATATAATTTTTTTTGATACTTAGTTTTTCATAATTGAACCGTATAATATCAAGAGCCCTTTGTTTGAAATAGTAATTTGATATTATTTGAATCGTTAAGGTATTTCAGAATAATACTGCGGGTGAAAATTCAGATTCGAAAATAACGAAGTAAAAAGACAAAATAAAAGTTTATGTCCTCATTATAGGCTTCGATTCCCAACATTTTGTCCGAATTTTTTGTTATCATTTACACACCAAAGAATTGTATTATAATTAAATAATACAAAACTATGTATTTGATTATGAAAATGCATGAATCGTCATAATTCAAATATATATAGATTTTCCGGATCGATATTTTTATATGAAATGGAAAAAGTAATTTATCCAACTATATATTTGCATGATTTTTATTTATTTGTTAAAATGTATAACAGATATAGTGATGACGACTATACAAAATGACAACGAATTTTGATATACAATATATCAAATTATAATGTGACAAATATGTATGCAATATTTTATTTTTTTTTTTGCAATTGGTTTGCTTATTATTATTATTATTATTTTTTATTATATATATATATTAACTATAAACAATAAAATAATACATTTCTATATAATAAATACGTACGCTCACGTGCCTTCATCAACGTATCCATCATCCACATCATTCATATACTAATTTTGATATACTATATACCATATAATAGAATTTGTATATATATAGAATTGGATATTGTACCACTTATTTTCATTTCATTATAATAAATTAATTTTTAATGTCATTATTATTATTATTATTACCATTGTTATAAATATATTATTCGCGGTTTGTATATTTGTGTGATTAAATTATTATTTAATTTTTTTCCCTTCATCCATTCATTTGATTATACAATAATCATAACAAAAAAAAAAAAAAAGAAAAGTTAATCATTATATATAGGTATATGAAATGAAATGTTTTTTATTCATAGAAAAAATATTTTTATTATTATATATATTTGAATCAGAATCGGTTTAATATAAAAATTTATATAGTTATTTATATAACAATAAATATTTTTGAAATGAAAATTTAATTACAAAAATAAAAATTGTATAAAAATGCTTTCAAATAAATATAATTAAATCTACTACTCTATAATACCAGCTTTTATTGGTATTTTTATATTCAACTCAATATAATTAAACCAAAATATATTTATATATATATATATATATGCCAATTTCCAATTAAATTGCAATAAATTTTGTTACTTTCTTTATTATTTTACAAACATATATTGTCGGTTTTTGTGTATATGTAACAAAATTATTTATTTTTAATTTGATTTTTTGAACAAGTATATAATAATTTCATTTATATTTATAGTTTCTTTGTAATAAAAATAAAAAAATAATTGCAATATTTGCAATTTATTTTCAAAATAATAATTCTTTCATAAATAAGGTAAAAAAAAAAACTTTGATAAAATCTCATTTTCATTTTATTATGCGCGATTATTAAAATTCGATTAAAATAAATGGCAAAATACTAGATATTTATATAGATTAAATTTGTTAACATTTTAACAGCAACGATATATGGATTGAAAAATCTTATATCTTTATATAGGAATATTTGCAGAAAAGATATATATATATGGTAATAAACATAATAATGGACGTATAAACTGATGAATTTTATGTAACAGAAAAAAAACTTCTCAATCAATTAAAACAGAATTTGATTAATTAAGCTTTCACTATACATACTTTTAATTAACAAACAAAAAAAAAACAACAAATAATCGCATAAATAGCACAAAATCATAAAATTAAACAGATTAATTATATATATGACGATCTCTAAATTATAATATTTATATAACAAACACAGAAATACCTACTTCTAAAATATATACATACAGTATATACAGATTTAATTTATTTATAAAGTTCATGTTAGGTTTGTTTATGTTGGTTGGTTGGTTGGTTGGTTGTTATACGCACTTACACCATATTTCAATACTTTTTATTTCAAATTGATTTTACGTGTCATGAATTAAAATTTATATATTATATATAACAATTTTACAAGCCATTTACTTTATCGCTTATACTTTATATGTTTTTTTTAAAATATATACTTATTCTTAACAATTTGTATTCACCAATGAACAATACACATATATAGAGATCATTATTATTACATAAATATATTAAATAAATAAGGAATGAATGAATGAAATATATATAATTCATATTATACAAAAAAAAAAAAATATAAAGAAACAGAAAGCGATTTGATAATAATAAAAAAAAAAAAGATAAGTTTTACATTCACAGAGATGAAGAAAATAAAAATAGAAGATGAAGATAGAAAGAAAAAAAACCACTCTTTCTATAAGGTAAAAACAATACAAATAAGACAAGAGGAGAAAATTCAAAATTTTAAGGTCGGTTGCATTCTTATTTTTTTTTTTTTTATTATTTATTTTATTTTATATTTATATTGTTTGTTATGATGATGAAAGGAAACAGCAATCATAAAATAAATTTATTATATATAAGATTAAATTGTTTCAAATGAAAATATGGTATATTCTTCAAAAAAACAATCGATTTATTACAACATAAAGTCATTTATTATTTTGTATTTTTTCATTTCATTTCATTTCATTTTTCACATAAAAATTAGTTTAAAGTTTGACTACAGATAGATAATTTTACTATTATTATTTTCGATATTATATATATTTTTAAAATGTGTCCAAAAAGAAAAAAAGGAAGGATAAATTCTATAATAATTTATTTTTACCCTCAACAAAATTGACAATTGGATATTTGAATTAATTTATATTCTTTGTCTATTATTGTATTTTTATTCTATTTTTTTTTTGTTAATCAAATATTATCCAAATAAAAAACAAAACAAAGAAATCATAAAATAATAAATTCATAAAGTAATAAAATAAATCAAACAATAAATTACTAAATAAAAAAAAACTAAACAAAAGATTATAAAATATAGAAAAAAATATTCTTTTTATTATTCTTTCACTATACACGATATATATATTTTTTTATTATATATAATTTAAAATATTACGAATGCATTTAATATATAAATTATTAGAAAAATCATAGAACCATATTAAAAAAAAACAATTTACATATGAAGAATTACTTTATAGCGATTATATAATATTTCTACAATATATACATAAATGTTGTTGTTGTTGTTGTCGTCGGCGGTTATTTATATATCGTACGATGAAGAAAAATTATAATATATTGAAAGAACTTTGTCGTTCTTGTTCTTTGCCGGTATTTTATATTGTTGCATTTTTATTATTATACAAATTTTTTTACATTTTCTTTTTACGTTTCTTTTAAATATTTACTTTGTTTTCATTTGATTTTATATAAAAGTTTCTATTATTCTTTTATTATTATTATTATTTTTAATAATGCTCTATATTATAATTTTTTAAATTACATTTTTTTTTTCACGTATATATTCACGTTCGTTAGATATAACAGTATAATTGAATTGACTATCATACATAAGTTATATAAAGACATTACATAAAAAAACAGACAAAATGACAACGAAAAAATTTGATTATATAAAAATAAAAATAATATTAATGTTAAGTAAATTAACAATGAATAAATTATTATAATATATATTTTTTTTTAATTTTTAACTTTATATAATAAAACTAAATCAGGAAATAACCGATTAAGATGTTTTTTTTTTATTTCTTTTATATAAATAAAATTCTAAACAAATTTTATTAATTGAGATTAAATGCATTTTTTTTTAAAATTAATTTTAAATATGCAGGCGCGCATGCATTTTTCTTTTAAATCAAATTAAAAATTCTGAATGGACTTTAAAATAGATTGTTGAACAATTGAAAAGATTTTTAAATACATATTTTAAAAAACATATAAATAGATTTTATGTAAAATTTTCCAGACAAATTATAATTTTTTTTTTTAAACCTATAATGTATTTTGTTCTTAGAGTGAGCGCACTTTAATCTCATTTTTATACAATAAGAATTTTTTATGAATATCTATGCATTTTGATGTTATTTTTTAAGATGATTTGTTGTATTTTGAAATCATTCATTTATAGACTTTAGAATTTATAGAATAGAACAGAATTTTCAAGAAAAGTTTTCAATGCAATACATTTTGTAAAATTAAATGAATTTTCAGAATATTCATCAAACCGCTGTAGAAAGGTTTTAGGGTAGTTTTCTACAAATTTCTTCAAATTTCTAATCGAACTCTGTAACATAAAAATCTAAATTACGTTTTATTGGTTTTATAAAATAAATTTTTAACATATTTTCAAAAAAAAAATAGTATCCTTTATTAACATTCACAATAAATTATAAAGGCTATTATCATTTCATGCACCTGACGCACAACATCATTGCAATAAAAAAACATAACTAATTATTAAATAAAACAACTAACATTTACCGTATGTTATCATCTATTACAAATATATCCTTTTTCACCTTTTTCAAGAAAATCCAATTATTATAGAGAATTAAACAACGAAAATAAAAAAAAAAAAAACTCACAATAAAAAACAAACAAAATTCAATAAATAATAGGAAATTTTCACGCCCTTTACATCAAAAATATGATAATAATATGATATTTATCAAGAAACGAACCTAACACAAAAAAAAAATAATAATAGAATTCTATATATATTTTATATGTTAACAAACCACACATTTTATTATTATTATTATAATAATAATTTTGAATAGAACCACCAGAACATAAACAAAATAAATAAAAATACCTTTAATCTTTGGGGTTTATAAAAAATATTTTTTTTTAACCATAACAAAAATATTATATTAATTTATTTTTTTTTTCTCTTTGTTTTTTCATTTTTTAAAAGAATTTATGATTAATAAATTAAAGAACAGAAAGACATATATAGGAATGATAAAAATTAATCCCTTCATAAAGAACAAAAAAAAAATACAACCATTTATATAATATATATTAAATTTAATATTCCATCTATAAATAATAAAAACAAAAAATGTAGAAGAGGAACAAATTTTGTTTTTATTATTTTTTCGTTTTTTTTTTTTATAGAAAATGATATCTTAATAAATCATTTAACAAAATTTATAACGCAAAGGTATATATAAAAAAACAAAAAACAAAAAATAAATTGTAGGTATTTTCATTATCCTTTTCGTTTTCTTTTTTATTATATCATAAAAAAAAACTCACTTTGATATAAATATTTTTGTTGTATATATACCTAGTAAATCTTATTTATTATATTGTGCGGTTATATATTCTTATAATCCTGCAGTATATATGACTATAAGAAAAAAAAACCAACGAAATAACCATACAAAAAAATAAACACAACTTATATTTATAAATGTAAAGAAATTAGGTTTGGTTTTTTTTTAAAATAAAATTATTCAAGTTTCAGATGTAACTTGATAAGTTTTTACTTGAAAAATGTTTTTCTACCCCTAAAAAAACCCTTTAAAATTTGGATTTTTCTACCCCTAAAAACCCTTTAAAATTTGGTTGTATTCATTATTTTGAATATGCTAAATGATTTATTCAAAATATAAAAAATATATGTATGCGGTTCTTGAGGTACAACAAAATCAAGTTCAATTGCATCAGCATATCTGATGCATTAAAAATAAGATGCATTTATTTTTTGCAGTAAAATGTTTATATTTTTTTTATGGTTTTGTTAAATAGAAATATTTACCATAAGTCAAGTATTGTATATACACATTTCTCTAAATTTATATATTTTTCCTACATAAATATACTTTACTATTGGTATACCAACATATATTTATTTGATGTGAATGCGATTGTGAATACAAAACGTGCATATAGATACAAATATACCATATATATAATTTGTGTATAGGTCCTGGCGACAGGACAATAAATTGCTTTGCGTTTTGTTTTTATACATTTGCTTTTAAATGGACAAAGTAATAAACAAAAACTTATCTATAGTTTTTATATTATAGTATGTATATACCCAGTCATAACATTAGTTAAATTACTTAGAATGTATTTAGAAAGTAGTTGTAAAAAAAACAATCGAATGTTTGTATGTATATGAAGAACAATCCCAAAAATAGCAATTAACATACCTGAACTACCAAACATGTTCTTACGTCTTTTTACAGTGTAACGAAAATAAGTTCTTCTAAACACATTATGAAAAAAAGATCTGAATTCCTTCATAATCCTTTCTCAAGAATCCCGTCTTAATATCTATAATATATACAAGGCATTCTGAATACATTCTAAAATGTTATGTTATGTCACAAATTTTTTTAGACACTTTACAAAAGCGGATATTAAAGAATTTCTGAATTTATCAAACTTTTAAATAATACGTTATCTGACGCTCGGTGATATAAGTGCTGAAAGCAGAATGAAATTCTTGATTTACTGGGTATAGTTATTTTGTTTTGTCTTATTTTTCTCATTGTTTTTTGAAATTTTTTGTATCAACAAAAAAGAAAACATTTTCTTCTATATATAGGATCTTATATGTACGTACTTTCTACATAATAAAATGTTTAAGAACCATATATAGAATACATTTATATACAGTATCCAAGATATGAATTGCACAATGGAGGCATGGAGGAATTTTAATAAATTGTATAATTCCTTCTCGGTGATTAAAATGACATTTATTAATTTTTGGGATTTTTGGTATTGCTATTTAGTATTTTTATCACTTATCCGAATGACTAACAAAACATTTTTGTTCGTTCCAAAATTTCCCAACATAAACCGCCTTAAACCTTGCCCACCAACTCTATTGGGTTTCAATTCCAAATATTACAAACATAAGACCAAATCCTATGTCCCGCATAATAATTCGTTTGGGGATCAATGCGATTTAAATCATAAGTTATATGAGAAGAAGAAGATATACATTTTTTAAAATACCTATACACGGTCCAATTCATACCATGAACACTGTATATATAAGAACAAATTGTATTTTACCAAAACATTTAGCTTATCGTCATCATATATTTTAGTCCAATTCTTATCCTTTGTTTATACTCTTCCATACATATACGAACATTTTTTGTTTTGGATTTTGAGAAAAGAATATATTGTATAGATATAGTTAAAATAAAAAGAAATTGCTTGTTCATCTGAAATAACTATATGGACATGACCGTGGAAAACAAAAAGAAGAAATTTAACAGAAAAAAAAACAGCATATATGGAAAATATCGACCAAAATAAATAAAAAAAACTCCTTGTAATTTGAACCGCAAAGATATTCTATATAGATTTTTATCTGTATTTATATATATATCTATGTGAAAAAATCTCATGGGGATTCCTTTTACACTTTTTTGTTTTTTTTTTGTACTATACAGTGGTATATATGTTCGTATATACCCTTCAAAATATCATCATACATTGTCAGCAACGTCTATCTATACATAATCTATTGGAATGTTTATATTTACTATTTTTTTATTTTTTTTTTTTCATTATTAAAATAGGCACAAATATGTAAAGAATATATATATATAGAAACGTGTGCCTTCTTGACGCCTATACAATAAAAAAAAAAAATTTAGAACATTTATTTGATCCGCATATTATAGATATATTTATTTATTTATTTTTACATATATATATAAATAAAACTGTTGAGTATTATATTTTAAATTGTCGTTCATTTCATATATATACATTATATTATATTACCGCATTCTTCCAGAAATTCTATCTCCCGTATTATTATCAAAAAACAAAAAAAAAACAGAAAAGACAAATAATAAAAAAACACTTTGAATGTTTTTATTTTCACTCTTATTAGAATAAACAAAAAAACTATACTAGTATAGATAATACAAAAAAAAAAATATAAAATTATTGTACTTAAAAAATTGCAGAATGATTTCATTTATTTTTTCTTTTTTTTTTTGTTCTTTATCTTCAATTCACGTTTGCATTTCTTTATTTTTTATATATATGTGATGATTGTCTTTTGTGTGAAATATAAAGCTTTATTTATACAATATATAAAATAGAAAGATAATATCTCGTCCTTAAATCTGTCTATCTATCTATCTATATATTCTATATTATAATATATAAGATAAGTATGAAAAAGTGTATACAAAATGCGAAAATGATGGAATTAAGATTGGAAAAATTAAAGTACGGCATAAGGAATATTTGCATATTATTATTATAAAATCGAAAAAATAAAATAAAACAAATCTTTAGTAGCAGGATATTGTTTTTTTTTTGTTCTTTAATGCATTATTATACGAGAAAAATTTATTATAGAAGATGTTTTTTTTTCTTTTTCTTTGTAATTCGATGCCTTTTTGCTTCTTATTATTATTGGGTTGCGTTGTGACGTTATTGTGTTATATTAGGATGATTTTCAAATTTTTCCATGTTCCATTTCTATACATATTTATATGTATATTAAGGCTGTTTATAAAAAGTAATTCTCTAATATATACATGTATATTGGTAATGATGGTGGTGAATTTATGTTTTTTTTTTTACGAGAAAAATAAAATATTGAATATTTTCTCTAAAGATCGCATGCATATAAAGGAAATAATTACAATTTTATAATATTCATAAAAAAATATATATAATATATATATGCTTGCATGGTAGAATGAATAAACATCAAATATATAATTTATATGCATATATGATTTTTTTTTATATAAATTTACTAATGGAATTCGTCGTTATATTCCATTTTTTTTTGCATATATCCTTTATTTATAGCGTAATATCCTTATAGACATTATTACATATTAATCGAAAATATAGATGAAAGAATAGAATGATTTAAAAAAAAATATAAACAAATAATTCATTTATTTATTTTTTATCTTATAACGAATATTCAATAAAATATTTAGTAAATTTTAACCATAAAGTAGGGAATTGGTTATTTAGTGATTTTTATAGGGTAATGAAAGATAGATTTTTTATTAAAAAAAAATAACCCCTTATATAATAAACTTTGTTAAAAACTGAACTGCAGACTGAAAACTGAGTTTAGCGTTCGACGTCGCATTCTTCTTTTGTCGGTTTCCTAGAAAATATAAATAGGATTTGATATCCTTTAACCTTTAACACTTTTTCGATTTGAATTGGGATATCCTCAACGAGTACTGAATCATTTATTCTTATTTAATTGCTTGATATTACTTTATTATTCTTCTCTATATTCTATAATTTGTTTAATAATTTATATGTTATCTACAAAATGAAAAATTAACACAAATATTTTTACTTATACAGGGAAATATGCGATAACGAAAATAAATGCGTATATGTCTATATAACTATATTCTAAAATTTTCTATATACGTATTACAAGACAAGAAAACACATATTTTACATAGAAAATAAAAATAATAAACGTGAGAGTAATAAATTTTCAATATATATAAATAATAATCCTAATATCAAAAATCGTGACTATACGATACAATATACGTTTATACACACTTTACACACAGACAAAAGTTGAGTTGAGGATTCATAAATGTTGAAGATATATCAATAAAAAAAAATTGATATATTCAAAATGTAATAATAATAATAATAATATTATATATGCGATATACATTCAACGATTCAAACTTGTATACATATTTATTTTATATGAATATTGTAAAGTATATAATTTCATAAGAAAAATCAATATATTTTGATTATTTATGTGAAAGGTAAACAAAGCATTTGAATAGACTCAATTTGATATGTTAATAATATAATTGATAACGAGAATTATATACAACAATATTATATCCTATTTTAAGGACGAATTTAATCGATTTGGAATATGATTTTTGGTTCATTTTGATTCATCAAATCAATTCTATATATCAAAAAAAAACCAAATTAATTGAATGACATTTATTCACAGAAAAAAGCAAAAAATATTGTAATATAAATAATTTAAAATGTTTAAATGGCACATGGCAACAAAAAAAATATAATTTAATTATAAAACATCCAATAGCGATACATTTTTTTTTAATGAAATTATCCACACAATACAAAAAATTTTTAATAAAATTATTAAATAATATTTTCAACAATACAATTTTTAATATATAAAATACGGTCCAAATTTATATATATGTATGTATATGACAAATGTATTACTATATATATACATTTATATATACGCCGCAGAGATTTAATATAATTTTAACAAACCGATGCAAATAACACACAGATTTATGGAACATAAACTTTTAATTAATTATATTAAATATATATATATAATTTTACAAATACGTGACATCAAATTATGAATTTACATATACATATATCGTAAAAGAAATATATTCATATAAATATATAATACATATTTATAGAGATGTAAATATAAAGGAAACAAATGTGCTAAAATTAATAATATAAAAAATTAGATATTCAAATTGCATGCATGTATATTTTATTTATTTTTTTTTATAAAAGTTGTAATTTATATACAGAATGTTTTTTTTAGTAAACGAATCAAAAGGATATATTATTGATGAAAAATTATATTTAAAAATTGATTGTCATTTAGTGTTCTCAAATACATAATGGAAGAAGAAGAATAATTTTGACAGTAAAGAGTGAGACCAAATATGACCAAAAAAAAAAGTTTATTGACCTCTTCTCTGATATTATCCAAATGATATCTAGCCTAGTTTTGGAACCTGAGTTATGGGACTTAGAAGCTCCCATTGTAGAAAATGCAAATCTTCAGAAAGATACGAATTTAGGAAATTAAATAAACGAATGTATAACTTCTAAAACGGATGATAAATGTTTAGAGAAACTGCGGCAAATTAAATTGATAAGAAAGTAATCAAAATTCTATAAAGAACTTTCCCACTATAAAATCATCAATTGGATATTGGTTAATGTTGAAAATCTATGAGTATTTGTGAATTGGTATTTTTTCTTATAATTATGACATGTTTATCGAAAGATTGAATATGCATTGTATTTTTTCATACCTCGATTTTCCCTTGACAAAATCCAAATTTATAATATTTAAACAGAAAAAAAAGAAAAATTTTTTAAAAAGGATATAATACATTTTGTAAACATCCTGTCCCGTATATATTCGCATAAGATATGTCCCTTTTAGAGAAATGTAACAAATTCTTTATGTGCGCAAAAAAAAAAAAAAAAAACAACTAATAAATAATATAAAATATAATTTTTCATAAATATAATAATAAAGAAGAATTTTTCTTTTTTAAATCCCTTAATTTTCATATACATATATATTTTCATGAACACAAAAAAAATATATATATATATATATAGATGATGTATTACATCTACAGATGATGTATCAAAATATATATTTATATATTGGAGGCTGCGAATTCTATAATATATAAAGTACAGTATAGTATAGTATAGATAGTCATATATGCAGGCAGAGCCAAGTCACGTTCAATGAATATTATTTTTATCTCGTACATTTATAGTTATATATAAATAAATACATATGTGCGTTTCGTTTTATATATTTTATTTTTTTTTTGAATACATACGATATGGTTTTTTATTATAAAAATTACAGCCTGGGATATTTTCTATATATATATATATGAATAAATATTCAAAGTATTACATTATTATAAATATTCTGCTGCGTTTTTTTTTCTTTTTCTTCTTCTTAATTTTAATAAATGCTCGTCACGACGAACGAAATGAATTTACTCTTACAAAAGTTTTCATTTTTATATAGAAAAACAAAAAAAAAAAAAAAAAACTTGTTTGCGTTATCTATACTATAAAAACCATCTATAATTTATCCATCTGCGATGATAAACTTGATTTATTTTATATCATATTTTTTTTTGTTTTTTTTTTTTTCAAACTAAAAAACTCTATCCATATAATATAAATAACTAAATAAAAATATTGTTATTGTTTTGTCTATATAGACATATTTAAAAAAAAAAATTCTATATGGGAAAAAATCAACAAAATAAAATGTCAAATCATAAAAAGGAAAGTAATCACAAAAAAAAAAAAAAAACGATGCAAGAATTTATACTGTCAATCACTCATTTATACTGTTGTTGTGTGTGTGCCTTTAAAACCGTTTGTTTATGGCTATAACACCCAATAAATCACTGTGAAAAATCTGCATATATATATATATTTTAAATACAACATATAATGAATTAATGCTCGTTTTAAATATACATATATACATATTTATATCAGTACATACATATATGCAAAGTGTCGTGTGTCATCATTTAAATGCACAACTTTTTTTCTATATTATGTTTTTTATTTATATATTTTAATCTAATGTCCTGTGGTGTTGTAAAAAAAAATAAAAGCATATTGTCGTTTCACATCATAGATTTTTTTCATCATAATGCATTTATACGTATATATAAGCAGAGCAAATCACACGCAGTTCGGTTTAATATACATTTATAAAATCACATAATTTAAATATCAGATGATTCTTTTTTTTCTAAAAGGATTTATTTTTTATATATTCAAATAATATATGAAAAGGATGTTTTTTATATATATATAAATATACAACAACAACAACTATAAATAAAATTAAAAAACAGATGAGAAATATAAGAAAGGATTTAAAATTCCATTTTTTTATTTTATTATTTTGTTGACCCTTTTTTTTTTTTTTTAATTTTAAATTCATTTAATATACATAATTGTTTAAAGAGATATTATAAAATACAATGGAAAATATATTTTTAAATATTTTAAATGGTCGGACATTTGAATTTTTTTTTATTGTGAATTTAAATGGTTTTTAAATTCAGTACTGTTGATAGACATTTCTGTAACATTCTTTACAGTACAATAAGATTTAAAGTAATTTTATATAGAATTTTAATTAAATATATTATTTCTTAAGCGGATTGAAGATTCGGAAATTGTTCTAATTTTGTTTTTTTTTTAATATTATTTAATACTAAAAACTCTAGGAATTTATTTCAACCATATTCATATTCAATTGTCATAATATTAATAAATCCTTATTTTTTTTTTTGTGATATGATGACATTTTTTAATATTTCAATATAAAATAAAACATATTGAATTTATGACTCATTTATCAAAAACCATTCTCATTTAAAGTCATGAACGTACATAAATTACAGAAATTGATTATATAAATCAACATGAGGAAAGGAAATGATTAAATGAATAAAAGTTAAAAATCATATCATATTTTATTATGTAAAGTAACCCTATACCGTGTCGTAGTAGTAGCATATAATAAATATCAAATTTCTCATCATAACCAGTAAAATATAAAATCCCCTATATATAAATAAATGTTTTATAACCTTTTATGCATATTTTTTTTGATAATCAACATAAATTAAATTTTATATAACAAACTCTATAAAATCTATATATATATATATAGAAAAACTATAATTTAAAAATATTTAAATTAATTATATATTTGATATTTAATATATTATTCTTCCAAATGGCTACAAATGCGTTTAGTGTAATTTTTGTGTGTGTGTTTTTTTTTTGTTTTTGGGGGTGTTTGTGTTAAGTATTAATTTTTAATATACACGGAAATCCTGTATTATATATTTAAAATCAAATATGACATCAAAAAAAAAAAAAAATTAAAAAATTATGTAACCCCTTTTTTTTTGTTTGGTTTAAAAAATATATTCTACTAAAAAATAAAATGGACCTGTTTTAACAACGAAAAAAACCAACAACAAACAATTTTTATTTTTAATATAAAAATTTACAACTAGACCAAATCAACAGCTAGGCCAATTGTTAAAAATGTGTAAATAAAATTTTATCTCTAAGTTCATAAGCAAGTTTTCTGTA
Source organism: Dilophus febrilis (assembly GCA_958336335.1). Lineage (NCBI taxonomy): Eukaryota > Metazoa > Arthropoda > Insecta > Diptera > Bibionidae > Dilophus > Dilophus febrilis. The sequence continues at coordinate 35,463,166 of OY284472.1, forward strand.
TAATATGATGTTTTTTTTTTAGATGGATGATAAGCGATCAATGGAAGGATATGAATTCTAATCCTAGGTGGTGTGTGATGTATTGGAAAAATTTTTAATTATTTTTTTTTGTATTAATATTTATCAATTTAATATATGGCGTAAATTATTTATTCCTCCAAATGGCTATATTATTTTTTATGTTGTGATGTTTAGTGTGATTTTTGTGTGTGTTTTGTTTTTGGGGTTTTTTTTTTTGTATTAATTTTTATAATTTAATTTTTAATATACACGGAAATCCTGTATTATATATTTAAAAAATAAATACAATTTAAAATCAAATAATATGACATAAAACAATGTAACCCCCTAAAAATATATATATTTTTAATATAAAAAAACCCAATTTTGTATTTTTATGAATTCATTTATGAAAATTTTAAATCAAATTATATTATTAATAATCATACATATTCAAAAACAAAAAAGGATAGAATACAAAAAAAAACCTATTATAATTTATTAAATAAATAGTCCTTTTGTTTTGTTTTTTGTTTATTTTTTTTATTATATATTATGTCCGTGTCAGCAACAGAGGTTATGTACACGATGTTGTTAAAAATAACAACATTACAATTTTAAATTATATTTTTCATTTTATATTTTATTTATAAATATATATACAAAATATATGAACTCAAATGTGAATATATTCTATATTTTATTTTACTTAAAAAAAAAAATTGGAATAAATATTAAATAATATTTTTTCCAACTAAAAAACCAATAAAATTTTATTGCTTTAGTTATATTAATATTATATAATGAACATTTTCTATATATTATATATATATATATAGATATGGACATTCAAAGTCATATGCATATAACATTCAAAGTCATAAGCATAAATAAATCTCATTAGTTAGTATAGTTATATATATATATATAGATATGAATTAATATCACCAACAAAATGATATGTAATATATATTTTAACCAATTATACAAACATTTAAATCACAACAAATGATATATAAAAACCACAATATACAATCTGATATGATATGCAATGAACCGCATCACATCTTTTGCATCGCATAAGCAACATATAAAAGCAACAGAAACATAATCATATATATATATATATGGATATAGATAGTGTGATATGAATATAGATAGAGATACATTTCAAGTGTCTGTTCTGTATACGTTTGAGTTGAGGTATTACAAACAAAAACACGGTCGGTAGCATTTAGTGGTTAACAAAAATTGGTTTTTTTTATTTTTTTAATTTTATTTTGTCACATCAACCGCATGTTATTTTAATACATACAAAAAAATAAAAAAAGGCATGTAATTTAAATTATATTTTCATATATATCAAAATGTGTATGCGATATCGTATACATTGTCGTATAAAATATATATTTATAAATTTAATATATATATATGAATATAATCACAAAAATATACTATATATAGTGAAAATTTGTTTTATTTTGTTTTGGTTTTTCATATATACCATATATATAGAACTGTATATACTCTTGATGGTTCAATGATATCGCATATTATATCACATATGAGTTTTGCAAATATACTATACAATATAAATATATATTGTTTATATATGAACTGATATGAATTTTATATATGTATATAGATATATGAAATTTATATTTATAAATATGTTTTATTTTCATAAAATTTCAGGATATATACAGTTGTGGGAATTAACTTAAATGCAACCTTAATTTAATGGAAATATTACTAATAAAAGTAATGCCAATTCTATAAGACAATTAATTCAATTTCAAAGCTTTTAACTTGATGTAACAATTTTATACAAAAAAATACCAAATTTTAAAAAATTTATAGTTTTGTGAACTTTATTCAGATCTCACCCGATACCTATGATGATAATAAAAAAGGACGTTTCTATCCTTGAAAGATTTTGTTAAGCAAAATCCGCATTATTATTGAGACATTTCTTTTTTACCTATATTTAATACTGTACTTAATCAAAAAAAACTCCTGTTATGGTTACATTTTGAGTACGAGACTCATATATACAAATAATAATTATTATTCACGTCCATCCTGTTTGAATATATATATAGTTATTATTAAATTGGTTTATATGTAATATAAAATGTCATATAATCTATATATCTATACTATATAGACAAATTTATATCCACATATATAAATATATGAAATGAATTGCTTAATTACTACAAACATACATATCGAGATAAACAAAGGATTTATATATGTTATACATTCATATTCATATGTATATAAATTTGAAATTAACAAAATAAATATGATTTGCCCAAGGGATCTCTGCTTGTATATGTACGGACATATATGAGAACATATATGATAATAAAAAAATCACACATATTTATATATACTATAGAGTAAAATTTATTATAAATCATAGTGTTGAATTTAAATCTATAGATATAAATAAATGCGGATATATAGATAACATATTTAATATTGTAAATTTAACATTCACATATTTAGTCCTTACAGATATATATATATGAAAAAGATATAAATAATAAGGATATGAGAATATACTAAAATAGAGTAGTAACCAAAAAGAAACTTTAATATAATAATAACCACACACATAATTATTCATATATGTACATAAGATAAAATCAATTTATATATATAGGTAATTTGAAATTATATACACGCAATTATATATTAAATTAAATTAAAAAAAAGGGAGGATGATGATTAAAGGCAAAATTTTTTCACATCTATATAGCAAAAACAAATATTTTGCATGGTTGTCAAAATATCCTGGAAAATTTTCAATCATATATATATATATATATATATATATATATATATATATATATATTACATCATATATTATTTAATATTAATATACATTACATGAATGATACACGTATATATGAAATGGAAATAGATGTCTGTCTATACAAAATTATCCCCCTTATATACTATCAAATCACTTAACTATAAATATAATAAACATTCTATATATTTTGATATATGACTGACTATATAGGGAAAAATAAAAGAGCGAAATTTCATTAAAATAATTTGTCATGCATTTAGAATGTGTGTATATGTTAGGTTCCAAAGAAAAAAAAATGTATTGAATAGTTTTAAAATATTTAAATTTATCTATTTTTTTTTTATAATAATCTATATAGGTTATCGAATGGAATGCATAAAATTGTATATAACAAATTGATAATCGCATTACATTAAATAAATTTATCTAAAATATTAGTCATTTGAAAATGATATTTCACCTTATTTTTGTACATTTAAAAATATTTTTATAATAACAACAGTGGTATAAAGAAAGAAATACTTATCTATTGTATATATAAAAAGGATCACATGTTTTTAGATAAAATATTTGTTTAAAATTGTAGATTTATCAAATATTTTCAATATAATTTATATATGGAACAATATCTTAAAAATCTATAAACCAAAATTGTTTAGAATTCGAATTGTAGGAGATTTGGAAGATTTTCTATTGGGAATTTTAAACGAAAAGTCAACTGGTAAATTCGTAGTAAAATTGTTATTGAATTAATATAAAAAAAATCGTATACAGAATTGTTTGTTGTTAAGGTTTATTTCATTCATTTCATTTCATTTTCTTTTTGGCTTTTCTATATATATATATATATATATATATCAAATTTTAGATGTACTTGTAAAGAAAATATTATTATTATTTTTATACACCCACTTAATTGAATTGTATATTGATTTGATAAAATATTTAATTTGTTTTACCATATATATAACATATACATATATTTGAATTGAACTATATAAATATATAGATTGTGAGGATTTCTTATAAAACAATAAACAGAAACATTGAAAAATAGAATTCATTTAGTTGTTATTATTATTATTATTATGGTTCAATGGTTTGGTTTTATTTTTTTTTTTTATAAACAATATAAAAATATTGTAACACATTGTATAAAATATATATATTGCTATTTTTATATACACATGATGGCAAAAGCTATATGAAACATATTAAATTGAAATGTATGTTAACATATTGTTTTGCGTATTTATTTTTAACGTTAATTAATATATGAAAGGATTTAATATCCTTATTGTTTGTTTACTATGTTATAATGATTCTTAAAGGACTAACGTATATAATTTTTGCATAACTGGCATCTTGCGGAATAGTAAATAGAAAAAAACTGATAAATTATGGAATAAAAATGAAATCATTTAGATGAAAAAAACTCATATTCCACCCTGTTATTAATAACCAACTTTTATATACGCAAATAAAAATTACCAATTGAATCGTATCCATAAAATTCAATAAATATATTCAATTTTTATTGAAAAATTTATTAACTTGTTATTTTAATATTATATTAATTTTATATTGATACATTTATGAATATGGACTTGATAAAAATATTAACCAATTATTTAATAAGTAAATGTACTTGATTTGCATTTTAAATATATGGTAGATATATTTTAAGAAAATAATAAACAGAAGAATTTTCAAAGCATTCGGTTTTTCTTTTTTCAGGGTTACGATTAAAATCTATATATATATATAGAAAAACAAATAAATTGTTTTATTTCATTCATTCAAGATGACGAAAAATTCTAATTAAGTGTTATAATTTTCCATTTATTTATCATATACATATTTTAATTCACAATGTGAAAACCAAAAAAACCAAACCAAAGACTAAAAAAACACTATTTTGAAATCAATATTTATATTTAAATATATTTAAAATAGCTTTCAATATATATAATAGCATCTGGTTAAAATACATATTAATTAATTCATTCATTCAATTTTTTATGTTTTTCAAATCCGATAAACAAATTCAATAATAATAATAATAATATAAATGAATATATATATAGAAAAAATATATATATCATATAATATATAATTATATATATTTTACATATAAGTATATATAATTAACAACAAAATACATTTTAAATTTAATTAGTATATGATGGTAAAAAAAATATGAAATGAAATAAAATATTGTGTAATAAATTAGTTATATATATATAGAAACTATATATATATATATATGGTTGGTTGGTTGGTATATATACAAAGATAATAAATTAAATATAAATGATCATTTATAACATCTATATATATATATATATATATATATGGATAATAAATACATGAATGTATATTTACAAAATATGATGTATGTCTTTTGAGTTATTTGGTTATATTTCCATATATATATACTATATTGTTGTTATATATGTGTTGTGTATATTGGATTTGTATGTTGAAGATACATAGAAAATAAATTTATATTCTTAAAGAGATTTGGTTTTCCTATATATACCATATATTATATAGACACAATCAGAAGACATATAATCATATATCATCTATATGGATATGAGATAAAATATATTTATATATGTATATGAACAATATATAATGATGATGAATGTTAAGTTTAGTTATATTTCTATATACCATATATATATATATATATAAAATAAATGAATATATATGCGGACTTGCATCGTGCGGTACATAAATGACATAAATATAAATAATTATTATGATTTTTTTTCTGCTTAATATTTTATTTTTTAGAAATAAAAAAATCTTCTTAACACAAAGTTACTTACTATATACAATACTACTACTTTTTTCATTTATAAATATAATTTTACCACAAGAACAAGATATACAATTAACAAAATAATTTCCAAAGAATTATAAGAGCGCTTATAATAGAGACTTACTGCTGTGTGATGTATTTATATTTTATTTTTTTTTTTATGGTTTTTATATACAGTTTTATTATTACATATATATAATTTAAAATGCAAAATAAAATAAAAAATTTTCATGTAATATATCATATTTTTCTTTAAAAAAACACTAAAACTATTTTCTTTAATACATGCATTTTTATTATAAGATATATTAAACATTTTTTTTTTGCTTATAAATAGAATTATCTCGCTTTTAATAGATTTATGTACTGTTTGTGTATATTATTATAAATTTTAATATGCAAATATATATATATATATATAAAGTTATCTCTATATAACTATACAGAATTATATCGTATAATATATTATTTTGTATATATATATTATATACATATATGGAAATATATAAACCAAATATAATAGTATAACTATATATAGTAAATTCACTTTGTTGAATCGTACATCGTACAACAAATATATTTATATAAGGTTTTAGCAACCATTACGGATACAGTGGATGGTGTAACTAAAACTAAATTGATCTAACTAAAATGATTGAAATAAGATATTTAGAGATGAGATTGATTTGAATTGAAATTTTTAATTGACCAATGGACAAAATATTCAAAAATACAAAATAAATCATTGTTTTTGAATAAAAAATTGTTGAATAATATATTAAATAAACGTTTAAATTGATTGGCATTTGGTTTTTCTTAATGAAAATTGTTATTTAAAACAACCTCTGGTTGGGAACGAAAAGAGATATTATTTTGCATTTGAATTTTCATAGCAGAAGGATGAAAAAATCATCATGAGCATAATGCATACACATGGATTATGATAAATTAAATGGCAGTTACATCAATTAAATACTGACATCTCCGCAGCACTCACCACGATATCCCTTCATAATTAATATCTATACGGATTATATATGATAAAATGAATGAAATTAAGGAACGAAAGGATAAATCTATAGAATATAATCCTTTATTTATCCTTTAATGGAAATTCTTTTATACATATATTTTAATTTTCACATCTGTTTTCCAAAAACGCGGCATTGTTATAAAATAAGTAGAAATCTGCAAATCTTAAGTCTTTGTAAATCTTTGTATATCAATATTTTAGAACAATTAGAAAAGTATATGAAATGAACAATATCTATTATATCAAATGCTCACTGTATATGTTTTAAAACATTTGTATAAATACACCGAGCAGCACGCAAAGTGTAATGTAAAATATTGCAATAGTACATATATATATATTTAATAAGAATAGGTAAATAAATTTACGATATGTACATTACAAATATACATATATGCGCATATATACAAATATATTTATATATAATTTAAATAGGATTTCATATGATTAATGTTTTAAGTACTCTTCTTATATATACATAATACATATAGATTCACTAAAATATATTTTACAATTTAAGTTCAATGGTATCAAGTGTATGTACCATATATATATATATATATATATAAATTGTATGCAGATACAGACTGAGAAATATGAATTTTGTAAAATATATACAATTACATATATATATAATTCAGATCAGGGTTTAATTAAATTAAATTTGTCTTTTATATAAATATATATATGTATTTGCGTATTTATGTATATATAAGCGTAAGCGAGGATAAATTAAAATTATTTTGTATATCTACACTTTAAAATTCTCATATATATATATAAACAAAATAGATTCAAAATAGTATAAAATTTTCATAATCATTTTAATGGATTCGTATACGTATATAGAAATTCTATTCTTCTATATACTAAAGAATTGTTAAATATCCTGAATGTGATTTCCCAGAATGTAATTCCCATCAGGTGTTTGTAGAAAATCAGGTCAATATATCTTAAATATGTATAAAAGGATTAAACAAATGTAGAACATGTATTTTAAGTGATTTTTTTTTTCGTGTTTAAATATATGTAACATTTCAATTTTTGTTTATAAGGATAAAGATTTTTGTATATAGATTAAAGAGAATATATGGTTTTATTAGATAATCCTTAGAAATTGTTGCGCCATTCAAATTTATTATCATATAGAAGAAGACGAAAAAATATATGGTATATAATAAATTGATGTTTTAATATTTTAATTAAAAAAACTTTAATGTTTGATATGGCAAATATATAAAATACTCAGTAATTACAAACATCCTTATCTATTTTAAGTCAAAATTTGTTTTTCAATTCTATACATTTTTTAAAAAAAAAACCTTATACATTAATAGAAATTCCTTATTTGTAAATATCCTATCCTATGAAAAATATCTATATTATCATATTATGTAGTAATTATTTATGGATAAAAAATTTATGTATATTTTTTATTGATTTTCAAGTATCCTATACATAAAATAATAATTATATTAAAAAAAGAATTTTTTGTTTTTCATAATTACTACACATTCGAGAATAGACCTATAAAAAAAATATGAAACCCCCTCGACATTGAATGAATTGTATTTATTTATTTTTAAAATACTAATTTTCACTTATTAATGATTATTTTTTTTATACATTTAAAAAAAAAACACTAGGTTTTTTTTTTGTTTTATCTTTTATGGTATTTCAAGTTCGTTTTGGTTTTATTTTATATTTTGGAATAATTATAGGAATATTTTATTACAAAAAAAAATATATATATATATATAAAGTCAACGCCTAATGATAATTACAATAATAAAAATATATTAATTTTTTTTTCTTGTTTTATTAGGTACTAAACCAAAATCATTAAAGTCAAATTTAAAAAAAATATCTCTATTCAAAAAAACATAATAATTATTATCATTATTTTTTTTTTTTTTTAATTATTTGAATGACATTTAAAATGTCTTTATTTTATATATCTATCTATATATGTAACATACATTCTAATGTAACACCGCGTTCTTTTATTTCATTCCATTTAATGTGTGTGTGTATTAATATTTTTATTATGTTATTTGTATATATTTAAAATTTTATTTTTTTTTATCTATATATTAAAATATGTTAATATTTTTAAATAAAAAATATCGTCTATTTTATACTATCGTTTGAAGTCACACTGAATAAGTCGTCTTCTATACACACAATCGCGTCGTATAGGTTTTTTTTCTTCATAGCATAAACATATATATGAAGAAAAAAAATATATGTCTATATTTAAAAGAAATGTCTTTTAAATATATTTAATACCAAAAAAAAATAAATAAATATTTAATGAAAGGAAGTTTATCGTTGTATATATAGACATAGAGATAAAATAAAATATGTTTATAATTATAAATATTGCAGTTAAATATTTCACGATTTCTTATATACATATATACATCATATTCATTTATTCAAATCAAATTAAAATAAATTACATATATAAAACTATATATGTATATAGAAGACAAAAATCAGATTGATGAGATTTTCTGAAAAGGAAATTCAATATTTTATCCAAAAAAAAAAAAAAAAAATAACAAACTATCGTTATATCGATTCACGCGATCATTTTTCATTTGATGAGAATAAAATATATTCAAAATATAGAAATCTTTTTTTCTGATGATTTTGTATACTATATATTATAGATACATTACAATGTAATAAATAATTTTCATTTATTTACATTAATATATTTTACATTTTTTGTTTTAAATAAAATTTTCTTTTATATGTTACATAATAATATTTTGAAATATTAAAATAAATTTACGTTAAACAACGTTAAAATAACAAAATGACATAATTTTCAAAAATTCATTTTCATTTATACACATCATTCTTCATTTGGTTCGATCACAATTTGATATTACATAATTTTATTAAGAGAAAAAAATTGTTTTATTTATATTTTACATTGGAATTTACGCATTAAAATAAATTATTCAACTCGTTTTGGTGGTATTAAAAATATAATGAATGTTTTCATAACAAAATAGAGATGGTTTTTTTTTTTTTTTTTTGAAAAGTATTCTATTAGAATTTTTACCCGAAAGTTTAAAAATCAATGTTCCCCTCAATAATACAGAACCGTTTAAATACCAACTTTAAAGGATCTTTTCAAGTAAATTCTTTTATGGAATGAAATGTAAATAAATTATTTCAATCAGTTGTTTTATAGGTAAACACTTTTAAGTTAAATTAATATAACATCGCAAGGAAGGATAACATGGAAAAAGGACGGGAATTTGTTCTTTAAATCGGCAATCCATTTTTTTAGGTGAAAATCATTCAGTACGATTGACGCTAAGGTAATATACTGAATATAATGAAAAGAATTTGTTATAGAATTCATTTATTAAGAAAACTTTACGATTTTTGGATATCGAAGCCATATCTCTTACGGTCTATTTTGATAAATCAATTAAAGTCTTTATCGATAAAGACCTGCAAATCTTATATACAAATATATAAATACATTTTTATTAACATTTATATAACAAAAAATCTTTCGCTATTTTATTTAACCCGGTTTCAAAGATAGAGATATCAAAATATAAGACCCTATAACCATAAATCCATATATTATTATATGTTGGCAGAAAAAGTGGAAGAAGTGAATAATAAAAGTATAATATAATGAAATAAAAGTATTGCTCTAATTAGAATAAATTTCAGTAATATTTTGCAGATGAATAATAATTTTCTATTATTATATTATTATTGTTACCACTATATTATATATATGGTAAATTAAAAATAATTTGATGTACGTCTCGTGTATGCTCGTTCATATAAATGAACTATATATAGTTTTATATTATTTTGTTCAGAATTTTCTTTAATATATATTACTTTATAAACGAGAATTTTAATAACAATAATAATAACGCAATGATTGTATATATAGTTAAAATTTTATATGTGTATATATAAATTTTTATATTTATACAAAATTGCGAGTGTAGAAAATGTATATTAATGGGTATATATTTTTATTATATATATATTGTATAAATATGTGCAAACGTATATATATATATATATAGGAAAGGAATATAAACATTCATATCCATATATATATATATAAAGTATAAATGGATGAAATGGTGTTTAAAATAATAGTACTAAAGGGAACTTATACTCTATATATATATATATGTATAAGCAGACTTTATGGCAGACAGCTATAAATTAATTATTAAACCACGCACCATATTATATATATGTATATATAATTTTATAAAATTTCATTCATTCATTCATTCATGCATCCTTATATTGTATAATATCATAATATATAAAGGTACATATTTTATTTATTTATTTCATATCATATAAAAAACATTAATATATATATATAAAAAATACTATACGTGATACACCTTTTCTATATACATATATATAAATATATATTTTATACCACCTTGGCTCTTAAATTCTATATATATATATACATATACAGAATAAAAAATAATATTACTTTTTTTTATATACCATCAATGTAAAAAATAAAAAATAAAAAATTCTATATAGAACTACAATATATTTTATTATTGCAAACCATTTTCAATTTTCTATTTTATGTATGCTTTTACCGCTTTTTCTTTTACATTTTCATTTTCATATATATAAATATTTTTTGCGAAGGGGTTTTATTTTTTATTTCATTCACATTACATCATATATAATTAATTTTTTAATGACATTAAACAATTTCCTTCTAAAAAAAAATATATTAAAATATGTTGAAATACAATGAAATGTTGTTTTTACTAATATTTATATATGATCACTATGGTATATAGTAAAGTGAATAACCTCATACAGTCATATGGGAATAAAAATGAAAGGAAAATACTAATTTGAGAAAAAAACAAAAATTATCGATTATTATCCAACATATATAAATGTTTATTCTATTAGAGAATGGATAGAGAAGTTGTATTAATCGGTGGTGCCGTTAAATGAAATTATATATAGAATTAAAAAAAATTCAACATTTTGCATTCAACAGATTAATTTGCAGCAAGTAAATAACATTGAATATATAGGATTTCGGAAGAAAAACGTACCCAAAATTCAACGACGACTTTCTTTTAACCAATATTAAACGGACCTGAACATTCAAACATTCCAGCTCCGCTCCCGTTTCAAAGAACCAAAAGTCTCTAAATTATAACAAAAAATGATACAAATCGATCAAAATGGTTATTGATTCTCATGTAAAATCCGAAAAGGGTATACATTTTTCCTTTTTTGGATTTATATCCGATACGATATGGAAAAAATAGAAAACTATATACATATAACTTTCTAACCGGTTAACTAATCTGGTGCAGTTTGTAACCTAGTTATACAAAGAATTATTTTGAAGCTCTATGCTGTTATGAGAATCAAAATAAAAAACATGGAAAAAAACTCATAACAAAATTGTAGACAGTATATAAAAAAATATCATCTCATTTTGGATATGGAAATCCATATATAATTAAATGTGAATTGATATTTTATAGGGGAATTCATGAAAAATTACTTCGCTGTATATGAAAATGTCCTTTTCATATGGATCAATTTATTTGGACAGTTCAATTTTTAATAATATACATTTTATAAACAAAAAAAAATGGGAGTCGTGTTTGAGTAGTGAAAGAGTGATGTTATGTTGTGTGTATATAAAACATAAAATAATAAATAATAATATAATAATAAATAATATATAAAAATTAAATTAAATAGAATTTAATTAAAAATAAATTTAAACAAGTGATATAAATACGAAATACTAGATTATTCAATAAATTAACAGAAATATAGTAAAAAACAATTAAAAAAAAAAAATTATCATTATAAAAAATCAAAAAAAAAAAAAAAAATATATAAGAATAAAAATAAATAATTAACAATATTATTATTATTTGTAGACCGTAATAAATATTCCAGAATTATACAGTAGTGATAGTGTATATAGTAGTGAAAAAAAAAAAATAAAAGAAAAAAAAAAAGGTGGGTGAGTAAAAATGAACAATAAAAGGGATAGGTCGATGGAAATGGAAAAGATAGAGCAAGTGTTTGGAAGGAGTAAGAGGGTGGTAAGGTCACCTAAATTAGTATTAGAAAGTGGAACTGATTCGGATAGGGAGCAAAGAGGAGATGAGGATATAAATGAACAGGTTAAGGAATTAAGGCGGTTATTTATTGAAATGATGAGGGAAATGAAGGAGAATGTGAAGGAGAGTAGGGTGCAGAGAGAAAGCGCTGATAGAGAGAATAGGGAGCTGAGGGAGATGGTGATGGGGTTAGGAATGGAATTAAAGCGGAGAACGGAAGTGTGGGAGGAAGAAAAGAAAGAGTTGTGTCAAAGGATGGTAAAATTGGAAGAGAGAGCAGAAAGGGAGGAAAAGATGAAAAGGAAAAACAATTTAATAGTGAGAGGAATGGATCAAGGTGAGAATGGGAAAGGTAGGGCAGAACAATTTGAGAAAATGGTAATGGAGCGTATGGGGGTTAGGGTGAAGGTGGCTAAGGAGGTGGATATAGGAGGGAAAATGGGGAAGAAGATTAGGTTGATGGAAATGGAAACTTTTGAGGAGAAGATGAAAATTATTAAGGGTAAAAATGTGTTGAAGGGGACGGATATATATATTGAAAATGATTACACAAGGGAGGAACGGGAAGTTAATTCGAAAATAAGAGGGATTTATATGGCAGAGCGGCAGAAAGGGAGGGAGGTAAGAATGGGGTATAGGAAGATTATATTGGAGGGAAAAATTTGGAACTGGGATAAGGAGATAAATGGACTAAAAGTGGAAGGGGGCCAAGGGCTGCCAAAAAACGGAAAGTAAAGGGAAAGAATAAAAATAATAATAATAATAATAATAGTGATAATGATAATAATAATAATAATAATAATAATAATAATAATAATAATAATAATAATAATAATAATAATAATAATAATAATAATAATAATAATAATAATAATAATAATAATAATAATAATAATAATAATAATAATAATAATAATGATAATGATAATAATAATAATAATAATAGTGATAATAATAATAATAATAATAATAATAATGTGGTTAACGATAAGGATAGGTATAGGAAAAAGGAGATGGAGATGGGAGGGAATAGAATTGTATGGTTGACGTTGAATGTTAGGGGATTGAAAGGATTTGTAAATAAGGGGAATAATTTGGAGATGTTAGTGGGAGTGGACGCTTTTGTGTTCGTGGAAACATTTGTGGAAGAGTCGGCAATTGATTGGTTTGAAGCTAGGGTAAAAGAATTTGAATTAGGTTGGGTATGGGCGAAAAGAAGAAGTAATAGAGGAAGAGCTAGTGGTGGAATGGTAGTAGGTATAAGGAAGGTGGAGAGGACATGGATGAATATGATGAAGGTAGAAGGGTTGTATGTGGTTAAAATGCTAACGGGACAGGGGGAGGTGGTTATGATACCGGTATATTTGAGGCAGGAGGAATGGGAGAGGGATGTGGATATAATAGTGGAAGTTGTGCATTCAATGAGGGGTGTCAGATGGTTGTTGATGGGTGATTTTAATTGTAGGATAGGAGGGGAGCAAAGGATTTTATATGGGGAAGAGGGGTATATAGGGAGGATCGAGGGACTGGAACGGTGCTCAAGGGATGAGGTTGTAAATGAGAGGGGGAGAAGGATATTGGAATTGTGTGTGGAATGGGATGTAGTGGTGGCGAATGGGTGTGTAAAGGGGGATGAGAGCGGTGAATATACGTATGTTAGTGAACGGGGGTGTTCCGTGATTGATTTGGTTTTGATAAGTAGGGATATTGTGGATTGGTTAAGAGGTTTGAGGGTTTTGGAGAGTGTTGGGTCGGATCACATGCCAGTGGAGGTAGTAGTGGGGAGGCCGGTGGATGAGGTTGTTAGGGCAGTGGGAAACAAAGTGCTATGGAGATGGAGGGAGTGTGAAAAGGAACTGTATATTGCAAGAGTAGAGGATAAGATAAAAGAATATGAAGGGCAGGAAAGTAGTTTGGATAGGATGGTTAAAATATGTATGGAGGTAGCAGAGGGGTTAGGGTGGAATGTGGGGTCGAAGAAAGGGAATTGGAAACAGGAATGGTATGACTGGACGTGTGAGAAAAAGAAGAAGGAAGTAATAAAAAGATTGAGAAAGTGGAAAAAAGTGCGTGGTAAAGAGGAGAGGGTGGGATATGTCAGGTGTAGAAATGAGTATAAGAGATGGTGTGGAAGAAAGAAAATTGAATATGAGAAGGATATGATAAGGAAGGTAAATGAGTGCAGAAATGGGAGTGAATTTTGGAAGTTGGTTGGGGCGTTTAAGAAAAAGAGAAGTGGAGGAGAGGTGTATGGGATTGAGGAGAGGGTGTGGATTGAACATTTCAGGGAACAATATAATAGGGTGGATACGAGTGGGAGGTTAGAGTTTGTGGAGCCGAATGTGGTAAATGAATGGATGGATAGAGACTTTGGATTGGAGGAGGTAGCATGGGTGGTTGGCAAACTGGGTAAAAATAAGGCACCGGGGCAGGATGGGATGCCGGGAGAGTATTTGAGGACGTTGGGGGAATCAGCAATGAGGTGGATGGTGAAAGGGATAAATGAATTGTGGAACGAAAAGAAGGATTTGCCGGAGGGGTTTAAGAGAGCGGTAGTGTACCCGTTGTTTAAAAGGGGGGATAGGAAGAGTGTGGAAAACTATAGAGGTATAGTATTTCTGGATGCAATGGAGAAGGTGTTGGCAGGTGTGTTGAATGGGAGAATGGTGGAATGGTTGGAGGAAGAAAGGATATTAAGTGAAAGTCAGGTGGGTTTTAGAAGGGGGTATTCGGCGATGGAACATATAAGCAGTTTAAAGGGGATTGTGGAATTGAAGATGAAGGCAAAGCGGGCGAGGGTGTATGCGTTTTTTGTTGATTTGAAAGCGGCGTTCGATAGTGTTGACAGATGGTTATTGTGGTGTAAGTTGTATGGTAGTGGAGTCTCGAGTAAAATGGTGAGGATGATAAGGAAAATGTATGAGGATGTGGAGGCGTGTGTATGGGGAATTGGTGGGAATTCGGGATATTTTAAGTGTGAAGGAGGTGTGAGGCAGGGGTGTGCATTGAGCCCAACATTATTTAATATATTTATGAATGATTTGTATGAGGAAATTGGAGGTGGATTAAGGATTGCGGGAGGAAACATAAGAATTTTGGCGTATGCGGACGATGTTGTGTGCTTGGCGGAAAATGTGAGGGCAATGCAGGGAATGATGGAGAGATTAAATAGTTATTGTAAGAGATGGAAATTAGAAGTAAATTTAAGTAAGTCAAAAATGATGGTGTTTAGGAATGGAGGTAGAGTAAGGAAGGATGAAGTGTGGAAAATGGATGGAAAGATAGTGGAGGTGGTCGGGAGATATAAGTACTTAGGGGTGGAAATGACGGATGGAGGGTCATGGAGTACGCATGTAAAAAATAAGGTGTTGGAGGCAAAAGCGGGTGTGATGCAGGTGTGGGGTGGTATGATGACAAGGACGGATGTGGGAATAGAAGCGAAGTTAAGAGTGTTGGATGGGGTGATAAGGAGTGTTTTAGGATATGGGTGCCAGGTATGGGGAGTGAAGAGATATGAAGAGGTTGATAGGTTCGAGAGGTATGTGTTGAAAAGAATGTTATGGTTGAATAGGTCGGTTAGGGAATGTGTGATTTATATGGAATTGGGGAGGGTGCCGTTGTGGGTGCATTGTTTCAGACTGCACGTGAGATTTGTGGTTCGGATGTTGGATAAGGGAGACACAAGGTTGGTGAGAAATATTTTATGGGAAATGGTGGAAAAGAATGTGGGTTGGATAACGGAATGGAAGAAGTGGGCGGAGGTAGTGGAAATGCAATGGAATTGGGAATCAAGGGATGTGGAGTATTGGAGATTAAGGGCGGAGCTGTTGGTAAGGAAGGTAGAGGATAAGTGTATAAAGGAGTTGACAAGCGAGGGAAGGAGACGCAAGGAAGATTGGGTGTATCCGGGGCTAAAATGGGGAGAAGGTGTGCAGGGGTATTTTAAGGGAAATTTGAGATTTGAGGAGCTAAGAGTGATAATGAGAGTGAGGGGAGATGCGATGGGATTGAATGCCAGAGGATGGGGGAGTGAGCAAAGGTGGGTGTGCTCAATGTGCAATATGGGGGTTAATGAGACGGGTTGGCATTTTGTTGGGGAGTGTCCGGTGTTGGGAGGAGTGCGGATGAAATGGATCGGGGTAAGAAGTTTGTTAAGGGATGAGGTGAAGAAGTTGTTGGAAGGGGAGTGGATGAAAGAAAATGGTGAGGTGTTTGGGTGGAAGGGTGTTGCGGGCGTGTTATTGGAGATGGAGAGATATAGGGAAGGTTTGATTAAGGAGTATAATGGATAGGTGATGGATATAATAAATAAAAAAAAAAAAAAAACGAGACTCGGGGCTACGGTCAATAGACCAGGCCGCTTTGTCGAGGTCGTTTATTTTCTTTTTTTTTTTTTTTTTTTTTTTCTGTTTATTTTTTGATTTTTGTTAGGTTAGTATTTTTGATTGTATGTTTGAAAATGTAAATGTAATAGAAAAAATGTAATGTTATATAAAAAAAAAAAAAAAAAAAAGAAATAAATGAATTAGATTATTAAAAAAAAAAAAAAAAAAACAAAAAAAAATTTACATATTTATATATATATATATATATGAATAATGAACATTTTTGTCGTCAACACCTGTTTGAATTTTTCATTTGGAAAACACAATAGCGGTCGGTATATATATATATACAGTTTTCCGCACCCTTTTCTCATTAAATATGTATATTATATATTTATATCCATATAATCATTTGTTATATATCTGTATATATAGACATATATAGATGTATAGTATAATAATAACTCCATATAATTTTCTGAATACATTTCATTCATTTATTCCCCTATATATATTTTGATTATTGATATTTTTTATTATTATTATATGTTTTTACTTAATATATATATATATATAAAGTATATATCGATTGAATGTGGAATATATATATGGTATATTAAAGGAAAATACATATGTAATTATATCTATATATATATATATATATATATATTGATAAATATATATTAAGTCTGTCTATATATTCAAGTGTCTACTTATAACACATAATAATGTGATATATGAAAAGATATGAAATCCATCAATGTACATATATATAGATACCTAAATATACATTGAAAATAAATAGTCTAGTACATATAATATTCATTTCTAAATATATATATATATAGATAAAAGATTAAATCAAATGTCTTTCAAATTGAATATAATATGTATCTTATTTATTTTGTATATGTATAATATATATAAATTCTTGTAAAAATAAAAATAAATTACACTTGCAATAATTTATATTATAATATATAAAGTTAACAAGAAAGAAAATTTTATATTGCATATATATATTAACAAAACAATATATTGAAATGTTACATGTTTTTTTTATATATACCATACATTACATTATACATATATAAATATTTTGCATTGATATAGCCCATGTTCATGTTGTTGTTAAATGTAATGTAATTTTCTGTTATACAGTAAAATGCATTCAAACAAAATACAAATATACATAATAATGAATGAATGAATGAATGAAAAAAAAAAACATAACATAACATAAATACAAATATCTATAAATTCCCTATTGTATTTTATATATATACAGTATATTCATATTCATGTGTATAAAATATCCTTATTTGAAAATAACATATCCTGCTTTATATATAGAGAAAGATATATATAGGGGGTGTTTGGAAAATATAAATATCTATAAAGAATATATGTAAATATAAAGTCTCATTCCTCACTTAAGGGAATTTAAATAGTCTCAACACATTTTTATTACATATTTTCTAATAAAAATATCAAGACATTTATTTTTTTTTTTTTTTTTTGTGTATGTTTTCTTTTATATATTACATAATTCATATATTTATATTAATATATTATATAGATATATAGATATATATCCATTTTCATGAAAATTTAATGGAAAATATTTATAAAATAACAAAATAGAAAATTCTTCCATGTCATAATATTGAAAAAAAAAGAAAAAAGAAGATGTATAGAAGATAAAAAAACCAAAAAAATAATTGCATCTCTTTATAAATATTTATATAAGCATCATCATGGTTTTTTTTTATATTTTGTTGGTTTTATATTAAAGTTATTTTTCTTAGGTACTAATAATCTGTACATATTTAAACAAAAATTGTATTTTTTCTGTTTTCTTCATCATCATCATCTTCATTTTGTTTTCTCTACTTCTTCTTATTCTTCAGATTCTTCTTATGGTATATTATTATTATTATTGGCACATATTTTTAATATATATACAGATAAATAGATATCCATAACGAAAGAAAGCATCCATATATTAGTTATATATCTATATATATAGTATATATGGTTAAGAATATATATCATATAAGATTTTCAAATTGATTTGACACGTTTTTCATTTACTCTGATTATTCTATATATATTATATATATATATATACATGGTATTTTTATATTTATATATTTTTGCCATGAATATATCTGGAAAAAAAAATAAAAATATTGTTTATATCACATACAAAAAAAAAAGAAAAGAGTATATATATTTAATGTAGTTAACTACTGTATTATATATCCATGGAAGATATTATTTATATATATATATATGGTAAGAAAGATGTGATGTTTTGATTTTCTTCACATAACTTTCTAATATATATAAATATATATATGTTTTATAAGTATGATGATGATGATGAAGAAAACATAACAAAAACAAAAATGTCATATCACCCCCTTTTATTTATAAAAATATATATGTGTTTATTATCTATATATATATATATATTATTATCCTGTGCCATATATAAATATATATAATAATAATAATAATAAAAACAACTTTATTCACATTCCTTTAAAAACGAAAGCAAGAAACAAGCAAAATATATTTAGAAAAAATAAATAGATATATGTATGTTGACATGAATGAAAGCGGAACATCATATAACAAAAACACTATATATATAAGAAAAAATCCTTAAAACAACATCAAGTCACATCACATCCCTTATAAATAAATATAAGAACCCAAAAAGAAAAAAGAAAAAATAAAAAATAACACACACAGAATATTTCTATTTAAATGAAATGAATGTGTTGTGTTTTGTGTTTCTTATAATACTATATACAGTATTAAAATATTCAAACTAATTTTGCATGCATAAAGATATTTGTATTTCGTACATATATCCATAGAATTTTATTAAACAAACAACTTCCTTATATATATATATATGATAAATTATATATAGTAAAAATATATTATATATATCTTTTAAGATACAATATTATTATTAGTATTATTATTCTTATTATGAATATTATATATATACAAATATGTGTACAAAAAAAAAAAATAAAAAATAAAACAGGATATGTATAGATTTGTGGTGAAACAATTTTAAAGACAAAACAAAATATTATTTTATTTTTTTTTTTTTATATTACATATAAGATTATCCTGTTTAGATTTGTATATGATAATATAATATATATACAATGTTATCACACTGTGTATAGAATAGAGCCTTTGGCAAAGTGTTTTTTTTTGTTTGTTTATTTGGGTTTTGGTTTTGATTTAATACACAGCATTTTGTTTTGATTTATGTTGAATTTAATACATCAACTTCCTTATGGGAAAATTTGTGGGAATGTCGCAATTCTTGCTTGTATAATTTATATGTAAATGAAAATATTTAATGAAATGATGAATTAATTTATTTAAAATATTTTACGCGTTTTTATATTTTATAATTTATATTTAATTATATATATCCATATGTGGTATTTTGCGTAAAACAATATTATTTTAATTTAATTAAAATTTAAATTACATATAAATTGTAATAATTGCTATAGATAGGTCATCATATATAATAATAATAATAAATTTTCGCATTATACAACAGACAAAATGGTTTTAGCCACCGATAAGAAACTTCTGTTTTTGCACTGTGTCATAATTTGTTGCATTTTACGGTATCACTAATTAATCGTACGACAAATCGATATACAAATTCGAAAACATAAAACATATTTTATTTGTCTTCAGTATGTATATAGGATGCGAATCCAAGATCCCATAAAATCATACAATTTCATATTATTAATTTAATTTTTTCGTATTAACCCTTCTATATTTTATAGATTTGTTTTTTTCTACACAAATATCTACACAAACAACATAGACATTTGTAATAATGAATTAAATATTATATGAAAACATACAGCCGAGAGTATAAATAAATTGAATTTATACAATTTCATATTTACCAAAAAACAGACAAAACGATCCAATGAATGAATGAATGCGAGTGCGTATATATTAAATAATATATCCTATATATCCTATTTTGACAAAATTTGACGGACAATACATTTTTATAATTTGAAATTGAAAGGCATATAATCAAATCGTCATCGTATATACTGACTGACTGACTAACCGAATGATTGTATATCAAAATAATATTCTATTATATGAAAAATAAACGGTTGACATATATATATAGAATTACTAATGCACGCTAATACACTCTCGCCCTTAGTAAATGTCCTATACATAAAATATTATAATGTTATAAATGGAAAAATAAACAAAGCCGAACTAAATCTCGTTATTATTTTATATGTATGAATTTGAATAGATATATATATATATATAGATGCTATATAGAACCTAAATATATATAAATGAATGAATGTATGGACATTGGTCATCATTATATATGCATTTTGAATGCATCTTTTACATATATATATAGATACAATATTTGTTACACATGTTATTTATATATTATACATTTTCATGTTTATACAAAGCTTTATAAATAAATGAATTTACATATATCGTATGGGTATATATGCATTTTTAGTGAATTAGTTGAATAACAATATGTGTGTGTATATTCTAAAATAAATAAATTTTCAATTTAAAATTGCAAAAAAAAAACACATTACATTATGTGAAATGTAAATATTTAAAATTATCATACCAGATATGTATATATATTATTATTTATATTAGAATATAGTGATATCAAACTAAAATTATCCCCCAAAATATATTTAAAAATTTTGTATATCTTCTTAATGCACAACACACACACACACAATTTCAATTAGTTTATAAATAAAGGACATTTATAGTGAATTTTCTTGTCAATCTATTTTTATTACATTCGTTTTTTTTTTAATTTAATGCATTAAAGAACTGTGAAATTTTCACACAATCCCAATTGCAATTGGTTGCGATAAAGATTTCTAAATATAAAATTAAATCCTATTAAATTTATTGATAAACATTGATATATATGCAAATTATGGAGGTTTAAATACTTAAAAAGTTCTCAATAGAATCGATGTTTTGACTATATAGAAGTTAAATTTCAGAAAATATTATTAGTAATTATGAATTTTAATTCAATTGTTTTATTGTTTAAGCAAAAAGTCGCTATATATAATGAGGATTTGACGTATTTTTAATTGTATACAAGTTTGGAATAAATAAGTTATTATAAGCTTATATAAGATCCTAAAATATTATAGGAAAGAGTATTATTTTGGTATTTATATA
Organism: Dilophus febrilis; assembly: GCA_958336335.1. NCBI lineage: Eukaryota > Metazoa > Arthropoda > Insecta > Diptera > Bibionidae > Dilophus > Dilophus febrilis. The sequence goes on from OY284472.1 coordinate 35,485,583, forward strand.
TATTAATTTTATATAAAATTCCAATTTCATATTTCAATTTAAATTTCATATTGATGTATATTTTAATATATACAGAAGTATACCAAAACGAAAGAAACACAAGAATTTATTTTAATCCTTATTAATTGAAAAAATAATTTGTGGACAGCATAATAACAATATTAAAAAAAAAAAAAAAAATAAATAAAAATATTAATAATATATATTAATCTTAAAGGCTTAATTTATTATTTATATACATTTTATTGCTCTTTTAAAAAATTTATATGCTGCTGATGTATGATGAAAAATATGAAAACCTACATAACAAAAGAAGCCGCCGCAATTTTCGATAACAATTGACAATAACAACAACAACAACAACAATAATAATAAAATCAAAATTTGATATTGTAATTTATAATAATAAAAATTAAAAAAAAAATGCATTTAATCCTCTTTAAAATGTATATTTTTTTCAGAAATTTTATTTATACGTTATATTTATATTTTATATAATAAATAAATTTTATGTGCACCCACAATTTTGTAATAAATTTTTGAACGCTTTTATTACTATACATATATATTAATGTAATATATTATATTGATGATAAAATATACCACCAAAAAACTATTAAATTACAAAACAAGCAGCAGCACATAAACGAATAAATAAAAACGATATTAAATCCCCTGTATTGCTTGTATATAGAGAGAGAGATCGAGTCAATTGTTAAATGCACGCACGTATTTTTTATTTATTTGTATTATACAAAAATTAATCTTCCTTTATTTTTCTTGTCCTTTATATATATATACAGAATCATAGAATATATAAAAATAAAATATCAAAATACGCGGGCGGGTGGGTCAGGGTCAGCTGCATGTCACATTATTATTATAACTATTGTATTATACATTATCAATTGTGATAAATAAGGTTAACAACAACCAAAAAAAAAGGTACATTACAATTATTATATTGATATTGTACAAAATAAGGATATTTTTATATAAACACATGACCTATTTATAATAATATTGGAAAATGTGTTTTTTTTTTTGCTGCTGTTAGAATATTTAATAAAAGAAGAAAAAAAATGCATATATAGATTTAAATTCAATGAAATGAAAAAAAAAATAATCTGTTTCATATTGGATTATTATTTTTCATTTATATATATGTACCGCATCCATTTCCTTTGTAATGTTATATCACGTACTATATATTATATTTTTCAATTTATAAAGGATATATCATTTTAATTTTTAAAGGTATATAAAGGACAATAAATAGTAATAACTGCGAATGATTGAATGAAATTTTAAAATAAGAAACCCAATGGCAGGCAAACTTTTGAATATTACCTCTACATATAATTTAAAACGTAGATATTATTGTGCTTTGTGTATATATATATTCAAAATAACATTCATATAAGTATATTTAATAGTCGTGCATTGAATTTTTTTTATTAAAATGTTTATTGTTGCATATAATTGCATATAAAATGCATGTGTTGTAATGTTATAATTGCATTTGGTATAAATGTAAAAAGGTAATGCATGTCCCGCAATGCATCAATTATTTAAAGAAGAATTTAATGTAAAAATAAACGTATAATAAATGTTTAATAAATTAAATTATATATATATATATATATATGTTTAATCTTTGTTAAACTTGGACACAGTATAAATATTACATGAATATGATGGTGATGGGTTATTTTTGTTTTTTTATCATTATATTGTTAAAAGGATAAAAACCACTAATAATGTACAACAATTGCATATTATAATAAATTCCTTTTTATATATATAATTACATTTATGTGCGTTTATAGATTAAAATGAACCAAAGAAGAAAAAAAAAATTAATAATATTATTTGCTGACTATACTTAAATTTCTGAATATATTTTGTTTTTCTTTTTCTTATTATTCTTCTTAACGTCCGCAGATACTTTTATTATATTATAATAATAATAATAATAATTATTATTATTATAAAAGAAACATTAAAAGAAAAGGGAAAAATAAAATGATCTTGCAAGTAATGCAACCTATAAAAACAACCTTATTTTTGCTGTATGCATAATCAAAAAAATATATATTAAAACTGAAAAAAAAACGGTACAGCACGGGAAAATGAAATAGATATAAATTATGAAAAATTCGTGGGAAAGAAATGGTCAATTTAGAAAAGTCGATTTTTACGGAAAAATTTAGTTTGGTGCACAAAATTTCTTTTGGATAAATTATTTAATTAGAAATGTACCGTCCAAAAAAATTTGATCTATCCTTTTGGTAATATGATTTTGAGCAATTATTCATCTATATTCACATATGGTAGTTTTAATCACTCCTTTAAATATAGAATTTTTCATAATCGCGCTAAAAATATCTATTTTATTTGTGATTTCCGTTTATGAACTTTATGTATTTCGATTATTATCTTGATAATTAATCTGATATTCTTAAATAGTCCCTAATATCTTTTGGGAAAAAAATAAGATTTTCTATAACCAATCTCACTATACCTATTTTTAAATTCCTTCATCGTTTTATGACCGACCTTAAATGTATTTTTATTGAGAGGTGGTATATTGTGCTATATGGTATATATATCTATATACAGTATATATAATATTTTTTGCAAAACGTCCAATAAATATCTGTATATGTATATTACGAGTATGTATAAATAAATAAATGAATATGTAGAAAATATGGTACCAAAATTATGTAGACGTAAAATTTTTCTTTATATTAAATTAAAAAAAAAAACAGAACAAACTGGTTCCAATATGCAGATATGCATTGAAATTTATAGGAAAATATTAGTAGTATAGATGATACTCTATAATATACATCAGAAATGTTATTTATAGGTATATATAAGTATTACAATTTCGACAAAAAATTATCAATGAGTTGATCGATTTGTCAATCGTCGAACTATTAATCGATTACGGTAGTTGCCAATGGATCATATGATCATTTTCTTATGACATCAATATAGTATAGAAAATATTTTCATGTCGCAATGAATTTAAATATTAAAAATTCAACTGAACAAATAGGAAATTTTATTAAATTCATCTGATTTTCATAAATCAGTGTTAACACTAACAACATTTTACTGTATAAGTTATCGGCATATATAAATGTATATACAATTTCTGTGGTATTATTGCACGAATATGAATATGGATAGTTTTTCTATATACATATATATATTTATACAACAAAGATAAATATATAACACACCGTATGTATTTTATTAACACTCTTTTATAAAATGTATATATATATTTTTATATATTTTATATATATAGTATATATAAATAGAATATATGGTATGTATGGTATATGAATTTGCAGAAAATAATGTTATTAAATTATTATTATTACTATTATATAAATATTTTTATTTCATTTATAATATACCGAGCAATATCAAAACAATTTGATCTTTAATGTTCTTATATATATATATATATATATATATTGTATATATATTCATATCGTATCGTATCGTATTAATTTAGTTTTTATATATAAAGTTTTTATTATGTTTTGTTGTGTTTGCACATATACAATAATGAATGGATATTTCTATATATGCATTGCATATAGTTTATAAATTAAGTGTGAAAGACTGACTGTCCATTCGTGTGTAAATTCATATATATCGCATATGGATATATTTAATATAAAAAAAAAATTAAAACGAAACTCTATATATATATATATAATATCATATAATAAAGACTTTTAAACTTTATTTATACATTAAATTTTATTTATATTGGTATATATATATATAAATATATTTAACATCTATTTCAATTACAATTTCAATTTATTATATCGCTATAGATAATATCCCAAGTAACAAATAAGGCTGGTTGTATGCTATTATAGCCTTGCGACAGCAAGTGCAACAGCTCTTTAGCTGTGGCAGCTTCATTGACAGCAAAGATATCTTTGCTGTAAAAAGTTAGATTCAGTTGCTTTGATATATTTTCAGCTGCTGTGACAGCAAAAATTTCTTTGCTGGTACGGTACTGTAATAACCTTGTCACAGCTGCATACAACCAGCCTTATTGCTGTTATAGCCTTATGACAGCAAGTGCAACAGCTCTTTAGCAAGTGCAACAGCTCTTTGACAGCAAAGATATCATAACGTTATAACAGCAATTTTTAGCTACGGCAGCGAAATGGTAATATCAATGTTATTTGGGTTGGGATATATATATATATATATTTAGAAGGTTCATAATTTGATTATTTTTTCGTTTATTAATTATAATTATAGTCTTTCGTATCTTAATTAAATTATATGAATTGAATTTATATATGTATTTAATTGATATATATTTTTTTTTTATAAAATATATATAGAAAATAATTATATATAGCTAATTGTCCCCCGTATGGAGAGGCTTCCCCCCAGCCATCGCAATAAACCAATATATTTTTTTCATCATTAATTGATACGAATATGGAAAATTTGAAAGCATTAAATTAATTAAAAAGTCCGTAAAAATAGAACATTGTTACTGATTTCTTTAAAATGGAATTTGAATGAAATTTTGATGAAAAATGTTAGTAGTTAAGTTTCTCACTTTTCTTGCATATACAGACACATTAAAAAAAAGTATAATATTTTTAAAAATATATAATTTCAAGTGAAATTATAAAAAAAAATCTTGTACTTACAATCTTTCACAATCATTTGGTATTCGTCTTGGTATTTGCGTTAAACCACGATGTGAACAATCAACGGTTTGCCCATTACACGTACATACGCGAGGGCATTTTAAATCCGTTAAAAATGAATTTAAATTCGATGTACCACCGCTAATACCAACTCCACCATTGCTATTCATACTATTAATACCTCCAATTCCATTTCCACTACCACCACCGCCACCACCCCCTCCACCAATATGTATTCCAATATGAGTATTACCAGGTGTTAAATGTCCACCCATTTGATTACCACCATATGGTTCACCATTATTTAAAGTTATGTATAATAGAATTTGTAACAAGATGGTTAATAATGCCACCTTGTTAAAAGGTGGTGATTTCCAATTAGACATTTCACATAGGGATGTGACAACAGATTGAATTTAAATAATTAAAAAATAAAAAATAATATATCGAAAAACAATATATCGATCGATAACAAAAAAAAAATACCCGCACTTTTTATTTTATTTTTTAATTTAAAATTATTTCAAACACTTCAAAAAAATATATACACTATTTTATTTTTTTTAATAAATATAATATTTATATATGAGGGTATATGCACGATTTATTTTTATATATATATATATATAAAAAATAACGCACTTTTATATTCTTTTGCTTAAAAAACTTAATGGAAAACTTTTTTTTTTTATTTTAAATTTTAAAATACTTTAAAAGCAAAACAATAAAAAAAAAATATATATATATATATATAGAAGGGTTCACAAGAACACACTATGCTTTATTTTTTTATTTTTTTTCGTTAAATTATACTTTAATGCACACTCCATTAAAGAATTGAAATACGCGATGAGATGAGAGATGTGATGAGGACGATAATTTTTTTTTAAAAAGGGTGGAAATTGTATATAGTATTAAAGTGGTTTTTACTTTTATAATTGTTGCTCTTTTAAGCAATGAGGATTTCTGATGAGATAATAACTTTGAATAATAATAATAATAATTAATATGTAATAGCATTCAATATATACTGAATAATACGCACATTCTATTTTAAATCAAGTCTTTAACTTGAATGATTTTATATATATATGATGAATTTTTAGATTTTAAAAATTACCTGTAAAGAAAAAATAGAAATTAGTATAAAGTATAATTTTATTTATAAATATAAATTCATCACGTATATATATATATAGAGAATATATATAATAATAATAAAAATGGTAAATGGTATATTTTTGGAAACAGGACGTTTTATTTTACGCATCTATACATACATATTTCTATAAATACCAATTAATAGCGCGAGGTACACATATTTTAACGATTAAGAAAGAAAGAAGAAAAAAAAAACACCTAAAAATAACTCATTAATCATTCATTTAAATATGATTTTTATACGAATTCTTAAAAAATAAAAAATAGTTCTTTTTATTAGAAAAACACATAAGTACAAAATTGCAAGTATATAAACATTCATTAATTATATATACAAAATTTTTTATTGCCTATATATAATTTTTTTTACATCTATAATATATACGAAGAGCATAGAAAAAAAATGGTTGTTATTAAAATCAAAATTGTTTTATTAATTGCTAAATGATACGATACGCAAAAAATATAAAAGAAACAATTTTCTTTTTACATATTTATAATAATTTGCTCTATACTTTTTTTTTTTTTTTTTACTATTATAAATCAAGTGCGATCTGTTCAGTTCTTTTTTTCTTAATTTTTTTTTTTTGTTTTCCTCTAAATAAGCACTTCTATAAATACTATACATACACCTATAATATAGTATAGTATTTACAGTGAATTTGTATAAAAAAAAAAATACACTTCAAAATATATATATATATAATATGTATATACATAAGTGAAAAAAGGTTGATGAAAAACACAAGATGAAAAGGCGCATCATTACATATATCAAAATATAATATATCTCTATATATATAATATTTTTGTATATCTATACTTTAAAGGAAAAATCAAAATAGATCAAAAATTTTCTTCTTCTTTGAAGAATCATATAAGCATCTATATAGTATATGTATATAAAGAGAAGTTTCAATGTGTGCTTATTTATATATATATACTGATATGCATAAATCGAAAGTATAAAAACAAAAAAAAACGTTTTCATTTTCATATACACAAATTATTTTTTATTTATGTTCATATTTTTATAAAATAAAATTGTTCAAGTAAAAGTGTAAAAGCGCGGTGGTTTTGTTTAATTCTTAAGATATATATTATATACAGTTTAATTCATAGATAACAATTTAATGAAAACAAAAAAAAACAGTATTGTTCAAAAGTGTTTTTTTAATATTAGATGTGAAAAATGAAAATTAATATTTTTCTATTTGAATTATAAGGGAACATTTTCCATGTAAAATTCTATATTATAGAATGAATTAGCAAAAAGGATCGATTTTCAAAAGAATCATACATCGTTTTCCCATAAAATTTTCCCACTGTATATATTTCTGATGATAAAATATTCATCAGAAATTGTGAAGTGAAGATCACCTACAATATATTTCGTAAAATAAACGATTTAGCAAAATTAGCCATTGGGCTGCAGCTTTGCGATTCTTTCTTTCAATACTGTACAATACATTTTTTTCCTATTTTAAAAAAAAAAACATTTAAATGTACGTTAATATGAAGTTGATAAATGGGAGAAAAATAATAATAATAAAAAAACAACAAGTAATATAATAAAGTAACTTTTTAACTTATTATGTATAAATATATACTAAATAACATATAGTCATATGTATAATAATAATAATAATAATAATAATTTCCATCATTAAAGAATTACTCGGTATGTTGAGAAATATACAAATTTTTCTTATATGTATATAGTTATAAGAAGATATTTCTCTAAAGGAAGTAGAATAATATATATATTTAAATAATTTCCATCCATACAAGAAGTAAATTTTCATTTCAACTCGTTTTTTTAATAGTGTATTTTTTTTTTTTTGTATGTTAAATAAACATATATTTTAAGTATTTGATGTTATATATACATATACATTATACATATAACTATTTATTATTAATGATATGTAGGCGCGTTAAGATTTGCCTGGCAGATCACGCATTTATAGTTTCATTCCTGAAATAACATTCATTTACATTTTCTGTTTTGTATACATATACAGAAATTGTGTGTATCCATATTTCATTTCTTTATATTGTAAATTATAAAGATTTATAAATACATGAATATAGTATAGTATATGGATAATTTAAGCCGTACGAAAATACGAAGAGTTACAAAAAAAAAAAAAAATTGTATGCTTGATCATAATTAAGATTAAACGCACACATAATAAATTGCAAATATTATTTATAAAGAAAATTCTTTTGCATATATTATATATACCATATGCATATCTTTGTATATATGATATTAATTTAAGATTTGTTATCTGCGGCTTTATGGATTCTCTGTGTGTGTGTGTGTGCGTGTACTATATATAAATAAAAATTTTGTATGTTTTGTTTATTGGTATACCACAATACCACCAATATGTATATTGATTATCTATCATATATATACAAAAATAAATTAATAAGTTTATATCTTTCTTCAGATTGTTCATTCATATTTATGTTATATAAAGATGATATTGATAAGATAAAAATATATAACTTATTTTGAGTAACAAAATCTAAAAAAAAAAAACATTGAATATCGTTTAATATTTTGTTTTTTTTTAAAATTATTACTGTGTAAGGAACAACCCACTATCGTATATACAACCTCTTTGAAACCCACATATTATATGTATATTACCTCTGTGATATAAGTTATGAGTTATGCAAGTCGATTAAGGAGCAAAACGATATATAATTTTTTTTTACAATGAATATAGAATTATTATAATCATTTGTACAACATTTATACTAATGTCATGATTAATGAATGAAATTTCAAAAAAATATTGTTGAAAAAATTAATTAAAAAATATAATTCAATTTAAAACACCTTTAAAAAACAATGTTAATGCTCTAGCATCGATTTTGTATCTTATATGACTGAAATGGCATTTATCTGCATTAATCGTCAAACGAATTACTATGGGACATATCGCTTGGTCTTACGTTTATAATATTTTGGATCCGGGATCGCAGAGTTGGTGGGGAAGGTTAAGAGAGGGAGGGAATTATAAAGAACCTTCTTTGGATAATATCTTTGAATTTATTCAAATTAGAAACATTAGAAATACAGTCCTAAAAAAAACACACATTTTTTCTCATAGCACAAATCATAAAAATAATAAAAAATATTTTTATTTTATTTCTCAATCATGTAATTCTTCGCGCGAATACTCTTATATATTATATATATTTCATACATAAATTTTATTGAATAGATTTAATTTGCCTTTTATAAATGTAATCACGTACATTATTTCATTTTTCATTAATTGCAGTTATCGCAGCAGAAAGTTTTTTTTTTGTTTCATAAATCAAGTTATTTTAGTAAAAAATTGAAATTTAAATTTAATAAATTTATTGCCTTTCAGTTGTTCATATATAAAAAAATGCCGTATATGTAATTTTGTTAAAATGAAAAAGTGAATATAATAAATTTGTCTTTCACTAGATTTTTTAATTTTTTAACACTTTTTTTAAGTTTTTTAAATAAATTTAATATTCATTTTTTTTTTTACATACAGAACAAAATTCACATCCATTTAAAACTTTATCTATGAACGAACGTAATAAATATTATTACTATATATATATATAGAGTACATATAATTTATTTAATGATAATTATGATGACCTAAATAAGTTTTTTTTTTGTTATATTATTCTCGTAGTACAACATTTAACACGTTTACAGCACAGGTATATAAATAAATAAATAAATAAAGAATGCATTTTAAAATGGTTATATATATATATATACGGGCGCGATGGTAAACGATGAAGAAGTACATATATTTAAATTAAAATACTTTTGAGTTATTAAATAGAGATATATAATAGAAGAATAGTATATAAAATTAATAATAATAATGCATTCACGTATATAGAAAACATTCCACCTTATATAAGAAACAGTCATAAAATTCTCATCACACACCAAACTATATACAATATAATATATATATATAGTATAGAAAAATATGCATAAAAGTATGCCTAGAAGGCTTCTTAATATACCTTTTTAAACATATAGTATATAGATATAGATATATCTATGATGATGCAAAGTCGTTGAACGTCAAATGATTAATTTGCATATTATATATTATATATACATAATTTTATTTTATTTTTTGTTTTTTGTTCATACATCATATGATGGATAATTTTATTTTGCATAAAACTTGAACAATTCTTTTTATCTTTTTGGAAAAAAACATTTTTATTTTTTTTTTGTTTTATTTTTTATTGTTAAGAGAAAATGCATTTTACTTGAAATAGCAGTTCAGAAAGCACTTTAATAATATGATGACTGTACGACGACGACGACGACTATGTGGTTATAATCAATTTAAAATAAAAAAAAGTTTTTTTTTTTTATTGTGTTGAATTTTAAGTGCATTTTATTTATTATCAGGTAAGTGGTTTTTTTTTGCTTTTTTGCTGTTATTTTTAACAAACATGAATGAAAATGCGAATTTAATATTGTATATATGGTAATAATCGAATAAATATATATATATATATTTAATTGTTTGAACAAACTATTGTAATAAAATTATTCATACTTTTTTTTTTTATGTTACTAACCATATGAAATATTATTTAAAAACATTTTTTTAACATGATTATATAATATATTTTTTTCTGCTAAACAGAACCACTAACCAACAAGAATTATTATAATAAATTCAATTTACATGGTTTTTTTTTTGTATATTTTAAATGATATAAACTCTATGGTTAATCATATCATGTACTATACATATATTAATAATACTATACCATTTCTATTTTCTATCAACTCTCAACGATGATATACAGATATAATATAATTTAATATATATAGTTTATATCTCTTATACATCTTTCTTTATATTATCTGATATATTTATCTCTATAGAAAAGTAACAAGAATCCAAATGTATAAAAAAAAAAACCTAATTTCCGTTACTGTGGATATTATACGTGTATGTATTTGTATATATATCGATGAATAGGAAGTTTTCATATAAGGATATCGATATATAGATTATGATATGAGGTATAAGTATATAAATGAAAATTCTATATACTATTTATAAATTGAAAGGAAAATAAGAAGAATCAAAATCACATTTTTCCTATATATATATATGTTTGTTTTCTATATATATATATATATAGGAAAAGAATCCGTCTATGTATATTGCATTGATATTTTCTATATAGATACTTGTAGACTTTTTGCTTGATATATGAATACTATAATACTGAATCTATATAGGAATTTTCTTTTTTCTTTTTTTTTATATTCAAATCATATATTATAATATATTCCAAATACAACAAATGACATCTCTGTCAAATAATGAAATAAAAATATGTCAAATGTAATATAAAATAAGATGACATTAAACTAAAAAAAAAATTGTGTCAAAAAAAAAATATATCAAAAAATTCAATTTTATTTATTATATGTATGTTATATACCTGCGATCGAAATTTATGCATTGTCATTTTCGGCAAAAATCGGGTGGTTATAAATCGCATAAATTTTATATATATTAAAATTTCATTTGTGCGTACGTATACGAAAAAGGTTTTCCTTTAATCATCATCCTTATTATATTAAAAAAATCAAAAAAATATGTTTATTCTATAAATATTGTGGTGTTTAGTCTATTGATAACCAAACAAAACCCAAGATCTTAACTTTGTTGATGTTTTTTGAATTATTTATTCGAATGCGAAATTTCAAATGGAATTTGAGACCCCGACAGTAATTTTTCATGATCTTTCTGAATTTTGGCGATCAAATTACAAAAAATATATATCAGTAAGCAAATACTATACAAAAATAATCTTTTTACGAAGCTTTGGAATGTTTACCTTTGATTTTACTTTTTCTTTTCCCATATCTTTCTATATAGTTATGTTATAGATCATAAAATACCTTTCTATCGGTGCGGTCATTTTGCGTCCGCAGATATCTTTTAACTAACAAGATTAACTGTTTATTATTTTACTAAATATCCATTAAAATTTATTGATTATATGGAAATGGAAACTCATAAAAATCCCTCTATAAATAAAACTCTGAACTTTAAGATCTGTTGAGTTCTTGGAAAACATAATATAATGATTTTAGTATCTCATTATATACGGTACGTATTTAAGAAGCTGTATAATATATAGATAATCATATATATACAGGAACAACATACCCACCCATAGTATAAAACCAAAGCGCTATATATATGTTGAAAAAACAATGGACAATAATATGGTAATTTATTTAAGAATTAAGGAGCATTTATTTGTATTGCATTATTTATATTCTATATCCACCTTTTAACAATATGAAAATGGATTAAATTCTCGAGCTTCTTTATTTTTTTTGTTTCTTTTGTTTGTAAATAAACACAAAAATTCTTTCTATATATATATATAACAAAAAAAAACTTATATATGAATGAATTTGTTTATTTAAAAATTTTTTTTTATTGTGTGTATGTTTTGTTTCATGAGTACATATGGAAGACAATATTATATATATAAGTAGAAATGTATTTTAATCTCATAAATAAATGCATATGCACATAGACAAATATTATATAATACGCTTTCCGGATGTAAAGGATTAATTTTAAAATATAACGATATAACCCATCCATATATACCAATGGCGCATATACAATACGCAAACATTCATCAAATGTTTATTATATATATTTAATTTGATTAAGTAATGCATACAGCAAGTATAATATAGAAAAGTGTAGAAATACTTCATATTTATATAGTTATTTGTGAAGTAAATATGCACATATACAACAAACAAAACAAACAAAAAATTCAATGTATGATAAAATGTGAAAATAAATAAGAAAAATAAATTTTTTTTTATATTACAAATCCTTTTTAAATATACAAAAGAAACATATTATATATACAATAAATGTATATGGGGATATAGATAATAAAAAAAAAATGCATATAAGAAAATTTATAATAAATGCATTTGATATGATAATCATATCATTTTTATTTTTTTGAAAATATACTCTGAATATATAAATAAACATTCTTACATTTTATATACATTTGTTTTTTCTTTTATACATTTAATACTAATAAAACCAACTAAAAATTTATTTACTTTTCTTTAATTCTTTGTTTATACTCTCTATAATATACGTATATATAGTTTATATATCAAAAAAAATTATATATATATATAGAAATAGATAATTTATTTGTTTTCATATTGAAATTGTTGTTTTTTTTTTTTTGGTTAAGTTTGGTTTGGTTTGATGGTCTTATTCTTTTCTTATATATAAAAATATTTGTTTTTTTTTTTCGGATTAAATATAGTTGTTTTTTTTTTTTTATTTTGGATTATATTTTTGGCTCCCATTTGTCTAGACATCAATGGCAAAACAGAGAAATGATAATAAAAAATAAAAAACAACCACATAAAAAGGTATATAAAAATTATATAATATTTTAAGGTAAAAGGTTATGTAAAAAATGTATAAAAGGTAAATCACCTATGATTGTTTTGGGTTTGGGATTGTTATCATAAAGAAATTTCATAAAAATTCCAAGAGTTAAAGATAAGAACCGTGTATATTTTCTAAAATATTTTCACCAAATTATATACAAATATTTAAATTACTATTTATATTCATTATATTTTCATCTACGTTTTCTATGTACAAATTTTGTTTAATTAAAATCATTATTCACAGCTGTTATATTGATATAAAATAAAATAATGATTTGTATTTTTGCAAAATAATTTCAAGATATTATACTACCTTTTTCTGTTAAGATGATGGGGTAATGTAACACGATCAAAAATTTGTATATTATTTTATATATATGCCAATGGGTATATTTAAATTTAAATTTTCCATATATATATATAATATTTTATTCTGTATATATGATGAAAGTATATTTTATGTATATATAGGAATGAGAATATTCAATGGGTTTTTTTTTGTATACTAATATTAATAAACATCCGTCATATATGCATCATATACCTATATATAAGAGATTAATTTCTTTTATTTATATTTTATTGTATATATATGAAAATCCTACATTTAATATTAAATTTATTATTATTTTGATTTTCGTTTTATTTTGTATATATCATATACTACATTATAAAATATTGTGTGAGTTGTTGATTTGTTGGAAATTGCGTTCGCGTTTCGTTTCGCTCATGTTAAAATAAAAGAGTAAATAAATAAATTTTATCCTAAAGGCATTTATTTATTTGATTCATTTTATTTTGCTACAATAAAATCTTTGTACAAGGAATGAAAATTAATTTCTTTTATATGCGAATATTCGTTTTTTTTTTTTTTGAATTGAACCTTTAAAGAAACTTCTTTTCGTTTTGTATTCACTTTATAAATATAATTTCTTGCTATATATATAGAAATATATATAATGTATTAAAATTTTTCATAAATTCCCCCTGTAGGATAATTACGTTCTTATGTATACGCATAATAATAAGTAAATACGAAAACACATTGAAATGAATTCGTCAGCAGAGAGATTGCAATGAAATTTATGCCATTATAAAATTTACATTAATCAAAACTATTTTATTTCAATTCAATTTAAATGGCATATACCAATCAAGCTGTACAGAAATGAAAAAGGTGAAAAAATCAACGCTATGTATTAGATAACAAATTTTAAATTTAAAAAAGTTTGAACAGGTCAATTTAATTTAATTTAATTTAATTCTGCAATGATAACATCCAATATATATCGACACAATCAGCAATACAAAAGGTGAGAAAAATTTATATAGTACCATAAAAATCAATTTACAATTCCCATGATTTTTATTTTATTACATTATATAGTAGTATATAGAAATTTTTGCGAACTGAAAATCACAATTGAATTCTGAATTATGTATAAATATGTAACAAATATACCATTTAAAATGTCATCATATTTTCTATATACATATTTATATATATTAAATTTAATATAATCTCATCATTATTATTCTTAACATGAACTTATTTTCTTTCTTATATATACGAGACATATAAATTGATTGAAGTACACATATATGAAATATATGTATAAATAAATTTTGTTATCGCTCACATACCAACAATACAAATAACAAAATAACATCGTTTCTTTTTTTTCTTTTTTAATACAAATATTTCTGTATTGTATAAAATGTTTTAGTATATAGTAAAATTATTATTGAAACATATTTTCAATAATAATAATAATAATAATAATAACAATCACAATATGACATACAAAAAATGAAAACCTGCACATTGATAAAAATTGATTATATACATAAAATAATAAAACAAAAAATCACCACATCACACACAATGCACTAAATTTTGCCACAATTCTTTCATAATTTTTGGTATATAGTATTTTGTTGGTATATTTTATATAAATATATATATAAAAAAAATAGTTTTCATGAGATGAATTCCAAATATTTTTTATTTGTTTCTTCATATACATATATACTTTACAATATATAGACATTCTTCTTATTTATTTATTGTTATGTGCGGTGTGTACGTACTTTACTATATACTATATAGAAAAATCATTGATTAAGAATAAACGAGAGCCAAACAAAAAAAAAATACATCATCTGTATATGTATATCAAAAATAAAAAATACATCATTTCTATATTATAAAACATATAAACCAAAAAAAAAAACTAGAATAGAAAAGAAGCGATAAAATCGTGTGGGAATTCTAAGTGGAAAGAACACCTGTCATATATCGTTCATGAAGGAAGAAGGAAGAAATGAATGAAAAATAAATGAATGGTTAAAATATTTATTCATATATATACATATATTATTATGTAGTATATTTACAGTCCTGATGAAATTTAAAACACCCATTTATCTATATATGGATAATAACAAATACTCTAAAATAAATAAAAACGAAATTATAATCTATAGCAATATCAAATCATTTTGGGAAACATTTCTTTTTGGATTCATGAATATTTATATAATTCATTGAAGAAATTATCGATGTAAAATATTTGCATTAGGTGTAGATTGATTCCGAATTGAAATTTTACATGATTTTTTAAGATTTTTAAGGTGTTAAAACGAAAACGATTTCTTGAAATGTCCAAATCAACCTTTTACCAGATTCAGAACTGTATTGTATAATAAATGTTATCTATATACAACATTGGAGACAAACAAATCAGAGAATGTAGAATTTCCCAAGATTTTTTCATATAATTTTTTGTGTAATTGTTTTTACATGGAAAACATTCATTAAATCCTATTTCTATTATACTATTACATACAATTATTATGATTCTTGACTTCCCATCCATCAACATAAACTAAATGTGACAATTAAGCCTAAAAATCCTTTAGCTGTAATGAACGGGTACAAAATTCCCTTTTAGGATAACGCTGCCATAACCAACAATTTTCAAGTTCTTTTACTATTTTCTCGTCAAATTTCACAAAATTATGATCTATATATTTTAAAACATTTTTCATAGATTAGCATAAGAATGAATCATCAGAAATTTCCACAAAGTTTGTTTTATTATCGATTTGTGTGTGTTTGTGTGAGTGTAAATTCCTTTAACTATTATATATACAGTATATGCACGTATATAGGTATATTATAAAATATAAAATCACATAAAAATCATGTCACAGCTGCATTTTATTTATATAATTATATTATATATATGAAATTTTACTATAAATTACAGAGGTGTTAAATTTAATTTAATTATTCACGCACTAACCCTCCTCGACATTTATCGTTTATTATTATTATTATTATTATTATTATATGCCTATTACACTAAATAGATTATTATAAAGAGTATTTTATATGCAAAAAAAAAATGGTGTTTTTAAAAAAAACCCACCGCGTTTATTTAAAAAAAAATGCAGGTATTATGAATAGTAATTCGAAATTGCATAAATATATACTATATATATATGCATGAATTCATTTTTTATTATATCACGACGTATTTGGATATGTATATATATGATGAATGAATATGATTCCATATATGTTTTTAATATAGACATAGAGAATAATTTTTGAGTTAATTTTTTCTATATATACTAAACATATTTCTTTGCTATATAATATACATTAATAAATTTGTATAATATATGTATAAATAAATGACAATTTATTTATTAAAAAAAAAAAAACTAAACTGAAATATAATATATATATATATAAAATTTAAATTTTAAGAATTGAAATGGTTTTTAATATCTCGTCATATACAAAATAAACGTATCGTGTACAGATAGACAGGAAAAATTTATGCGGGCCATTCATTATATTTATATATTGTATATAAAATATACATTTATTGAAATGAATAACAAATTAGATTTAATTTATAAAATTTATATAAACATTTTTTTTTTTATTTAAGTAGATAATACAATAAATAAAATATATATATTTATATATTAGTCTTTTTTATACAAATTATATATATATAATATATATGAGAGAATGCATCATCATCATATATATATATAATTTAACAAAATTATTATATAAACATTATCATATATATAGAGAGATTACGCACATCAACCAACCATTCCCCATATATATAATCAAACAACAAACAACAAGCAAGTAGTAATAATGAAAATAAAAAATTATACAAACATTTTGTCATTTTAATTTAAATATATATGATATATAAATTTTTATAGTTTAAATTAAATTTATT
This sequence comes from Dilophus febrilis, assembly GCA_958336335.1. Classification (NCBI taxonomy): domain Eukaryota; kingdom Metazoa; phylum Arthropoda; class Insecta; order Diptera; family Bibionidae; genus Dilophus; species Dilophus febrilis. Next base: position 35,503,240 of record OY284472.1, read on the forward strand.
GCATTTTTTTTCTTCCAAAATACAAAATTTAAAAAATTTAAAAAACCATTTCATTATAATAAAATAAAGATCATCTATTATATATTCTATATATATTTTGTGACAAAGGTATAATGCAAAGATTCGGATCGGATGAGAAAAATAATAGTCATATGATACACAAAAAAGTAATTAATTTGAATATTATATATAGATAAATAGGTACAAATGAATTTTCTAAAGCATATATATAGACAATTTATTTATCTATATATAAAACAAAAAAAGGTTTTAAAATGGGTTATTTTTATCTATTATATAGTACAGTTCCTATAATTTTATTATCTTTAATCTAAATATCAAGTGTCCGCAACAAATTAAGAATCAACCATTAGAATATTTCGCCAATGGCTATATATACATAAAAAAAAAATTATTTTTTCGTTTTGAAGAACATTTTTTTTTGTAATTATTAATCGTAATAACTTTACCTATATATATTTTTAAATAATTTACAATATGAATAGATACATAGAAAATAAAGAGCTTGTAGCTAAATTTTTTTTTTTTTTTTAATAATTTAAAAAGTTAATATATAAAATTTATTTATCATTTATTCATTTTGCTATAGAGAATATTATTTTAACAATTTTCTGTTTGTGACGGTGTTTTGATTTTTGACATTTTCTATTAATATATATATTGCGTATAAATATATATATGAAAAAAAGGGTGCAGATTATACAAAACAGAAAAAAAAAATATATTAAAAACTTTATCCAAAGTTGTTATCCCTTTATTGCTTGCTTTACTTATACAAAATACAATTGTTTGCCAAAAATTTTATATATTGTATATAGGGAAAATTATTAATATAAAGGTATATTATTATATACAAAATAATAAAGAGAAAAGTCAAACAAATGAATGAAATTTAGGGTGTGTTGCTTCATACACTTTATTCCATATAATATATAATATATTCTTTATTTTATATATGTATTCCACACCGAAAATCTATATAACATTTCATAAATATTAATAATATTACAAAAAACAAAATATAGAATAGTGGACTGTTTTTACTTTACAAATAATATAATAATAAAATGACAAGAAATATAACAACATCTATGTTATATGGAAATAATATAAAAATGACTTGTCCAGGAATAGCAAGCAAGCAAGCATATTATAGTAGCATATCGCATAATTATTAATATATATATAGATACGTGATCTACTTGCAAAATGACAATTTCATATATATATTTGTTTGTTGTTTATTTCCGTTTACGATTTATTAAAGAAGTGCAAAACTAACGTAGAAAAATAATAATAATAATAATAATATAAATTTATTTTGTTATTTTGTTTGTATATGATATAGAGAATTAAGTGAATTCTATGATTCTGTCATTCTATTCTGTATACAATATATATATATATATATGAATTTTCTTTTGTATATCAAATCTTCTTATACACAGTGCGACAATTAATATTCCGGACTCAAACCATATCTCAATAACCAGTGGGACGATCTATGTGATGTAACATGCGTTTTGAAGCTTGATGTTTTATCTATCGTCTTTTAAAATTTCATTCCATTTGGTTGACAAATAAAAAAGTTATGATATTTCTTGTGAAAAAATATTTTAGTTGAAATTTTAACATGGAACAAAGAGCAGTCATTAAATTCAACGCAAAGCTTGGTAAATCTGCAACAGAAACGTTCAAATCGATGCAGCAAGTTAATGTGACGATAATTGTATGGGTAGAACACAAGTGTTTGAGTGGTATAAACGATTCGTGGATGGCTAAAACACAGGTTAAAAAAACAAGAAAAGTTCCATCGAAAATCATTGTCTTGATTTCGTAACAGTTTTCGATAGCAAGGTAATTATCCATAAAGAATTCGTTACAACTGGTCAAACAGTTAGTGGCGCATATTATATCGCAGTTTTGAAGCGTTTGATGGGCAGGATTCGTCGTATTCGACCTGAATATCGTGAATCAGATAGTTCGTGTTTGTTACACGATAATGGACCAAGTCACATTTCACTTATTGTTCGTCAGTTTTTGTCTGTGTGTTAAATCATCCACCGTATTCACCTGATTTAGCACCATGTGACTTCTCCTTGTTCCCAAACCTTAAAATGAAATTAAAAGGATGTTTTTTGAGGATATTGAAACCATTCAAACAGCATCTACACGCACACTAGAGGCAATGTCACAAAATGAGCTGGAACACGCATTTGAATCATTATTAAACCGATGTAACAGTTGAATCAGGAAGAGAATATTTCGAATAAATATAAAAAAAAATCCAAAATCGTGATTTAAATATATTTCCTAGGACCCGTCCGGAATATTAATTTTCGCACTGTGTATATATATATTAAGAAATTTATTTGTTTGTTTTGTACATATACATTTTATAAAATAAAGAAATCTTAAGATATATTGTCGTCGTCTGGGTCTGTGTTTTTGGTCAAGTGACATTTCTTTTTTTGTTATCTCATATTTTAATCTTTTTCCCTTTATAAATATTTATTATCACATATTTATTTACAAATATTTATTATTATTATATTTGTTGTATAATTACTCGGTACGATACTACAAATTTTCTTTATTATATATAGTTATATCATAATCCATATATAATTTATATTCACTTTCATATCAAGAAATTGTTTTTAACTTGGATTACGATATATATATATGGAAAACAAATTATGTTATGTATATATATACAAGACATATCTCAAAAGAAGATTATGTGTTTGTTCTCCTGGGAAATTAAAATATTTTAATAAGTTGAATTTTCTTCTATGTACATTATATAGATATAAATAAATAAATAAATAAATAAATTAGTTTATAAGTGAAATCTTTATATATGATATGATATCATATATAACTAATAATAATATTATCTCTTAATCAGTATCATCTTATAATATAAGTATATATATATATATCACATCAAAAAGATATATTATACGATAAAATATAAAATGCATATATGAATTTTAATGAATTTATTAAATTATTTTATTATGTTTTTTGTGTGTGTCATATATAAAACAATATTTTTCATATATCATAAATGATAATTATTATTCTGTGTTATGGGTGGAAATATCCCGAGAATATTGAGATTTTTTTTAATTATAACCAGAATAATGCGGATACTTATGTGAATACCATAAAATCTTTATAACTATTTTTACCTTGTGACCAGAATCGCCACACAATTTGATTAATAATCAGTAGATAATTTTTAATGTGTGTATAATATTTACACAAAGTCCGGATAATTTTGTTTTCAATTAACAATTCTCATATATTGGAATGCAATAAAGCAAATTATCTCATATTTTTTTGCGAATGAACAATGTCGATTTAATTTGATATTTAGCTGACAATGATTATATAACATTTCATTCAATTATATAAATCATAGTTTAATTGAAATTATGCAAATTTATCATATTTTTTTCTTTTAATTGTTCTAATAAACAATTACAATTTATGTATATATGTAAGTATGTATATAAAATATAAGTCTTTTTTTACGTATAGAGATAAACATATAATAAATCATATCAATGTATATATATACAAAATAAAAAATTCTCTTTTTAAACATATGGTTCTTATTAAACCGGCAAAAAAAAAAAAAATAATAAACAAACAAACACCACCCAAAAAAAAAAACAATAACTATATAATTTTAGTATAGACAGAGAAAAAAAAACTAAATAAAGTACGTGTTTATTTTTTTATAACGAAGAAGAAGGCAGGCAGAAGTTTAAACAAATATTTTGCCAATTATATAAATTCATATAAAAAAATGATTTATAAGAAGTAGTATATATGCGTAAAAAATACTTGCAGATAAAAATATACATTCTTCTGATGAGGAAATAATTAATTATTATTATGTATTATGTATTTTTCTTTAGTATAAATAACATTGCAATATTTAATGCTTTTTCAGGGTTTTTCAAACAACGAAAAAAATATAAAAATTCTGATTTTAAACATTTAGTTATTTTTGATTTATTTAAATAAATACATTCTTGTATATACAATTATGAATAATCTCAAAATGTTTAGACGCGCGTTGAAAAAGGATGTTGATATTCATCAACAACAACCATAACAATAATAATAACAATTAAATTGATAAATATTTAACCAGATACATAAATATTGGAGGATGAGATAGTTCAATATATATAAAGGGTGATTTTTTAGCTATTATCTTTTTGGCAACACTGCGGTTTAAACAGCTGACGCACGTTTCGTGTTTTGTTTCACTGTCAAACATCTTCAGTTTGGTCTATAATTTAACCATGAATCGTCTTACAAACAAACAACGTTTGCAAATTGTATGTGAATTTTATTATTAAAATGCGTGCTCTGTTAAAAAAGTTCATCGCGACGAAATTGTGTTTAGCGACGAAGCTCATTTTTGGCTCAATGGGTACGTAAATAAGCAGAATTGTCGATTTTGGAGTGAATATCAGCTAGAAGCATTGCAAGAGCTACCAATGCATCCAGAAAAAGTCACAGTTTGACCGTGAGATGATATCCAACTTTTTTTTGCCCAAAATGCAAGAGCTTGACTTGCATGACATGTGGTTTCAACAAGACGGTGCCACACGCCACACAGCACGCGCAACAGTGGACTTATTGAGAGGCGAGTTCGGTGAATATTTTAATTCACGTTCGGGACCGGTCAATTGGCCGCCTAGATCGTGCGATTTAACGCCTTTAGACTATTTTTTGTGGGGCTATATGTTACATCTCATGTCTATACAGACAAGCCCACTTCAATTGACTTGAATTGGAAGACAACATTGAAGCATTTATTGGTGAGATACCGGCCGAAATGTTGGAAAGAGTATGCCAAAATTGGACTAAGCGGATGGACCATTTGAGGCCCAGTCAATAAGGTCAACATTTGCATGAAATAATCTTCAAACATTAAATTATATGGACCGTACTATATCGATTAAAATAAAGATTTCATGCATTTTTCTGAATTTTATGTGTTTTTTTTTTTTTGAAAAACTTTCCTATAGCTTTTAAAAAATCACCCTTTATATAAATAATGTGTGTATATAATAAATGTATTTATTTCGTTTAGTGATATATACAAACGCTATGTATTCAAAGAAAATATAAGAAAGGAAAACCATTGAAATTTTCCGTTCTTAACAAAAATATATACATATATATATAATGAATAAAATAGATTTTAATTTTATTTTAATATATACATAAATTGTAATAAAATCCAACTTTTCTTTTTCTTTTAGTATGCATTTATTTATATATACCTATATAAGAACAAACACAAAATCAATTGTATGGCAATCATCAATAAAAAAATATATATATATAACACTTCGTTCAATAATGTGTGTGACTGACACATAGATGGCGTCCCTAGAACTAAATCAATATTTTTTTTCGCATTTGGCAACCTTTTTAGGCTTACTGTCAACATCATATGTTAATCAGATCATTTGTTTACAAGTTACAGTGCTATAAGTGACGCTATTTTTGTGTTTTAAAAAAAAATGAATTCAAAGCAATTCCGTGTGCTGATTTATCATTGTTTTTTAATGAAAAAAAATACTGTTCAATGCCAGGAATGGCTTGAAAAACATTACTCGGACTCTGCTCCATCAAAAAGAAGCATTTGTTATTGGTATGCCGAATTCAAACGTGGTCGTACAGACACCGATGACATTCCATCTACTGGAAGGCCAAATGACGCTGTTATTCCGGAAAACGTTGAAAAAACACTGAAAATCATTATGTCCAACCGTAAAGTGAAAGTGAGGAAGATTGCTGACATTCTGAAGATATCAGCAGGCAGTGTACAAACCATAATACACGAACATTTGGGTATGAAAAAGGTGTGTTCCAAATGGGTGCCGCGTTTGCTCACACCGGAGCAAAAACAACAACGAACCGATGATTCAAAGAGCTGTTTGGACATGTTTACGCGCAATAAGTCGGAGTTTTTGCGACGGTACATCACAATGGATGAAACATGGATCCACCATTTCACTCCAGAGTCAAATCGGCAGTCTGCTGAGTGGCATGCAGCCGGCGAAAGCCGCCCAAAGCGACCAAAGACGCAGCAGTTGGCTGGCAAGGTTATGGCGTCTGTATTTTGGGATGCGCATGGAATAATATTCATCGACTATCTCCAGAAGGGGCAGACCATCAACAGCGACTATTATATAGCGTTATTGGAGCGTTTGAAAGTCGAAATCGCAAAGAAACGGCCTCATATGGCGAAGAAAAAAGTGTTGTTCCACCAAGACAATGCACCGTGTCACAAATCAATGAAAACGATGGCAAAATTGAACGAATTGGGCTTTGAATTGCTTCCCCATCCACCGTATTCTCCAGATTTAGCCCCCAGCGACTACTGGCTCTTCGCAGACCTCAAAAGGATGCTCCGTGGTAAGAGATTTGGCTCAAATGATGAAGTAATCGCCGAAACTAACGCCTATTTTGAAGGCAAAGAAAAATCGTTTTACAAAGGCGGTATCGAAAGATTGGAAAAGCGTTGGAATGATTGTATCTCCCTAAAAGGGGACTATCTTGATGAATAAAAACGAATTTTGGCAAAAAAATGTGTTTTAATTAATTAGTCACACACATTATTGAACGAAGTGTTATATATTATGGAAAATGTTTCAGATAAAGGTATAATATATATATAAATAAAATATTTAAAGTATTTTTAACTTTATTATTTATTTATTTTTTTTTTAAATTAAACAGATGTAAAATATGTTTTGTTTCTTACTAATATAATTAATTTCACAATATTATATATATGTTATTGGAAAAAAAACTAAAAGAAGTTAGGTATAGACAGAGAAGAAATGGTTGTTTATTTATAGAAAATAAATAAAAATAATATAGCAAAATACGTTCATTATATATATATATAACATATATATATATAGATTTCATTTAAATAAATTTAAAATTATAATTTAAATAGTATACAGTACCTCTATTATATAGTTATAATAAAATACCTAATATAAGTAGTATATTATTTAATTTTATATAATTTTTGGAAATAAATTAAGTATATATATACAGTGATGTTCGGTAAAATAGGTGTAAAGCAATTTTAATGTATTTTGATTAATTTCAAATACCAATATCTATTTGTGAATCATGCCATCCATACGACAATTTAGTACTTTGTTTACCTTTATTTATCGCATGAAAAGAAAGAGATAAAAAATGTTGTCCTTCGTATTTCTGGGAAATTAGCTAGGAATATGCTGTTCGGTAAAATAGGTGCGATGTATTTTGTTCTACCAAAAACACAAGAAAAAGTATTAATGTCCACAATATTAAATAAAATCTAAGTATTTCGCGTACATACCATTTATGATTTAATATTTTGTCGCATGTCCCTTATTTTAAATTACTGCCTCACATCGATTTAGCATGAACTGCACCAATTTTTGGCACCTTTCTATAGAAATCGCTTCCAAACTTTTACAATTTCTTTCCCCCGTTCTACTTTGTTTTTTGAGCCGTTTTGTTGCAACTGATGTTTATACGTGCTTCCACAAGTTTTTAATCGGATTCAAGTCGGGTGATTGTGTTGGCCATTCTATTTTGTTCACATTATTTTGTGGAAACCAAACCGATGCTTTGTTAGCCGTATGTTTTGGGTCGTTATCTTGCTGATATGACCATATAATAGGCATGTTTTCTTTTGCGTATGGCAACATTTCGATTGAAAGTATCCTTATATATTCCTGTTCATCCATTGGATATTTTTGACCTAAATATATAGGACCAACTCCATACCATGATGATACCAAAACATATCATTAAACTACCACCTCCATGCTTAATGGTTTTTTTTGTGTTTTGCGGTAAAAATTTTGAACTTGGTCTTCGTCTAACATGTAATTTGCCATCTGATCCATGCAAATTTATATTGGTTTCATCAGAATAAAGAATATGTCGTCACTTTTTAATATCATTATCACCTGACCAATCACGATGTACATGTGCCAATTTTAAACGGTGTTTAATGTGTTTCGCTGTATGCATTGGTGCTTGTCTAGCTATTCGCCCCTATAAATTTGATGCTATTAACCTTTTTCATACCGTGCTTGATGAAATGCTTATATCAAGCTCTCTTACAAGTTCCCTGGATGATAAAAAGGGCTCTTTTTTGTGGCAACAACCACTCTACGATCGTCATTGCTTTTAGTTTTACGTTTGTTACCCCTTCTTTCTGTGGTATATTTGAATTTTAATGCGTTGGTAATTATATTTTGGGAGCATTTCATAATTTCAGAAATATTTTTATATGTTAGCCCGGATGCTCTTAGATCCTTTATACGTTGCCATTCAAATACCGTACAATGTGTACTTCTACCCATTGTGACTTAGAAATATGTATTTATTTAATCCGGAATGTTTCAAAAATTAAATTTAAATCACTACTTTACCTAAAATTTATTTAAAAATTCACAAACTCACCACCAATAAATGTAATTTATTCGCAAAAACTAAATAAACCACAATTAACATAGTCCGCACCTATTTTACCGAACAGCATGTTCATATCTAATTTCCCAGAAATACGAAGGACAACATTTTTTATCTCTTTCTTTTCATGTGATAAATTAAGGTAAACAAAGTACTAAATTGTCGTATGGATGGCATGATTCACAAATAGATATTGGTATTTGAAATTAATCAAAATACATTAAAATTGGTTTACACCTATTTTACCGAACATCACTGTATATATATATATAGAGAGAAATAAAACATTTATATGCATATGCGGGGGGAAACTCAATTCATTTTCACTTGATGCATCATTTAAAATTTATTATTTACAGAATAAATATTATATTTGTTATTTTTTCCTATTTTTTTTTTTTCTTTTTTGTATTGGGTACTTTTACTTCTATATTTTTTTTTTCTTCATCATATCTATTCATATATATCTATATTAAATATCGATATACAGTTGGAAGTTAAAAAGTTAAACTTCTTCTTTTTCTTCATCAACATCTTCTATGTTTATACTAATTTATCTATTATACCGCACACACAAAAAAACATTTCAAGAAAAAACTTAAAATAATAATAATAATAATTATGCAATTGAAATGCACACGCAAAGGTGCATATAAATAAAAATAATAAAACACAAAAAAGTGACAAGTATATATAAATAAATATATTTATAATTTTGTTTTAGAGAAAGCTGTTGTTGAATGCTGTTTAGTATTTATATACAATTTATAAAATATACATATGTTGATTATTTTTTTTTTAGTTTAAGTTTTAAATTTTATGTTGTTGTTTTTGTTATTTTATTGATTTTTAATTTATTTTATATATGCATGTTTAATTTTAAAACATTTATATTCCTGATTATCGGAATTAAAATATAAAATATACAAAAAAAAAAAACGCTGCTGCAGTCATATTTGGAAAAAAAAGGTTTGATAATGAAAAAGTTTTACATGCTTTAATTTTGTTCTTTCCAATCAAATATATGAGATTGTTTTCTATTTGTTTTCGAAATTCTTTGTTTTAAATTATCATCACAGCACAACTACAAATGAACTGAATTCCAATGATAGTTAAATTTTTATAATAGAATAAACAATTTTTATTGGAATTTATTGTTTTGAATATAGTATTAGATAATAAGAATTGTCATTATCATTATTTAAGATAGATAATTTTCTTTAAAAATACACGTACGATTTATATGTTGAAAAAGTTAGACTATCAATAGAAGATTATAATGAAATATACAGATACAAGTAATACTTTTTTAAGACAAATTTTATTTGATACTTTAAGTTTTATCTTTCCTTTATATGTTGTGTAAATTTTAATGATAATATAATAATATTATATAAAAGAATATAAATCTTCTATATAATATAAATGGAAACATTAATTCACGATTGATTTCCCCCTAACGATAAATATCTGGCCATATCGATTATTATATATGTATGCGTATATGACGGTATTGGATCGAATTAGAATGACGTTTTATATATTCGATATATAATTCAAATAAATATAAATACTTTTATTTGAATGCGAAATTTTTTTTATTATAAATTATATATTAAAATGTGATTAAATTTATATCTATATATATTTATATACAGTATAAAAACACAATTTATATCCCAACTTTTGTTTGTCTCAACAAAATATATTGCATAGAAATGACCTAATTTCGTTTAAATAAATATAAATATATATAATTCATTGCGTATAATTTTATCATTTGTCTTTGAATTACGTTTTTTATATATGTATATACAGTTGGACTTCGATTATGTACGGATTTCGATTAACCGTATGGTAATAGTTGAGATGATTGTTCATTCGAAAAGCATTGATTTTGATAGTGAAAACTCCATTGATGAAGAGAGTGTTCGACTAAAGGTAACAACTACCAACGAAGCTTTAGTTGCAACAGAAATTCTCCCAAAACATTTGTATAGAACATCTTGATATTACGAATCTTTCTGAGCAAGATATCATGCATATATCACGGAATTAAATAAATTGTTTAATTGACGACACAAATAAAAAAAAACATTGCGATTAAAATTTCTATTATCAGGGATTTTTGGTTATCCAGGATCAGATCATTCCCGAGTACCCCCCGGTTAATCAAAGTTCAACAGTATATATAAAATTTATCAATAATAATAATCAAATAAACAGATATGTGTGTTTTATATTTAAATATATATTTATATTTAAAATAAATTAAAGAAAAACGAAAAGAATACAAAACAAAAAGACGCATAGGCACGATAATCTATTATATATGTATATCAATTGTTATAGCGATTTGACAATTTATGTAAATTTTATTTTCCATTTGAAGAAAATTCACAAAAAGAAAATTATACATTTAAATTAAATGTATATATACGCATTTATCGAATATATAAAATGTTTATAATAGAAAGGTATGTATTTAAAATTATATGTTTTTCGCACAGTTGTTTGAAAATTATATGACAATATATTGTAATATTCATTTTAAATTATATATACATTTAATAAATTAACGCGTATAAATGCGTAATTTCAATATATGATCATGAATTTAAAGGTACGTGTGTGAGGATATTTTCTTTAAAATATATTTTATATATAGTCAATATATATAGAATATTTTTTTAATGTGTATTTTATTTTGAATGAACTGTATTAATATAGGAGCGAGGTTATAAATGGTGATGATTTACGTCAACAATTCAGTTTTGTGTGTGGGTGTGTGTGTATTTTATTGAGAAACGATTCTTTACACCTTTAATGTAATCTATATTTAAAAAAAAAAATATCCTTTCTTTTTGGTCTTATTATTATTATTATTCGGTATTATTCCGTAAAATATACCATTAACATTTAATATGTTTTTTATTTTATTTTCACTGCAAAACTTCTCTATAGGTCTTATATTTAATATATACCGTAAATATATATGTAGTATATGGTAAAGGACTATTTCCTTTTTCCTTTTACAACACAAACAAATATAAAAAATTACACCTTTATTCTCAAGATTCTTTTTACATTTGTAAAGAAGTTTTTTTTATCTCTATATAAAATACCATATATATATAATATGTTAATAAAAACGACGACGACGACGACCACACTCTTCCTTTCATATATATATATATTCTTGGATCTTCTTAATTGACTTCTTATATACATATAAATATATAAAATACAAGGAAAAGGTAGATAAAGTATAAAATTTGTTTTTTTTTTTTTATTTTCATATATAAGGTGCCGAATGAATAACTTTTGTACAATTTATTTAAATACACCATATATACATAAGTTTATATATAAAACATTCCACTCGACAAGCTGTATATATAAATACGGTGAGATATACAAAACGAACAGCATCATCATCATAGAGTAATGATAATAATATATATATACAATATACATACACTTGTTTTATTAAATTATTTCCTTCCTTGTTGTTGAACACACGTTGGAACAAGGAAAATTACAACAATATATATATATAATGCAGAAATGGTATTAAAGGATGTTTTCTATATATTTATATATATATATATAGTATAGGTACATATATATATATACATTAAATAAATGGATTGCTGGTATTACTATATATAAATATGGTATATATTTGATAGATATTTTATTGATTACATTATTTTGTTAAACTCGTATTGTATTAGTATACCAAAAAAAAAATATCTGTCTATCTATAGCTATATAGAGAGTGTATATATAGAAGAAACAAATTCTCAAGGGGTGATTTATTGATATAAATATATGTATGGTGCTGGTATATATAAAATGCGTTTGCATGAATGGAATTTAAATAAATGTTTATTGTTTGCGCGTAATTTATCTCATTTATTTGGTAATTTTATATATATACAGATAAATGCGTATTTTTCACACAGTTTTTAATATAATTTAGAAAATAAAAAAATCAAAATATCTTATAAGGTTAAATACAAATAAAATACGTATTTTTTTTTATTTTTTTTATTTGATATATTCATCACATTCAAGTGTATATTTGGTATTTTTCTATTATTAAAAACCAATTTACATATAAATATATTATAGATATACAAATAACTACTTATTTATTATATTCTGTTCAATGTTCTTTTGAAATATATGGTATATGTAGAATAATAAATTGTTATACGCATTAAATTATATATGTTAAAAATGACAGTTTAATAATAAAGTTTCAAAGGATAATTTTACTTTAAAAATTGTGTATGAAATATTGAATGTTATTCTTGGGATCAATCCAAGTATAATGCTTAATGGGATCAACAAGAGGGGGTATATTAGGAACGTTGAAATATTTCAATATAACTAGAAAAAAATTCAAATACATTTTGTGTTTTTGAACACAGAGCAAATTATCAATTAAATATTTCATTTAAGTTTGAGAATTAAGCCCTTTTCCAATCATAAGTAAAAAATGTATTGATCATTTTTCCAATGTATCGAAAAATGTTATGCATTCAATAATATATTTCAACGAACATCTTCTTCTCAATATATATATAGTCTAAGAACTTATCTTTTATACTGTTCAGCTATATATATATATATATATATATATATATATATGGTATATATATATATATATGGTACGTTATAATAAATTTATATTGTATCATCCATTCTATCAACAACATCACAAAACACAAAACAGAAAAAAAGGGTTGAATCTTTCTCATTATATATAGATATATGTAACATATATACAAATATTTCTATTATATAAACATATATACGCAACAAACAAATTTACGTTACGTATAAAACATATATTAAAATATATATATATATATATATAAATAAATAAGAATTAAATTTAAAAAAAAAAAATATACCCTTTTTTTCAACAAGTAGATTAATTTTATATTTGTAAAAGATTTACCAAATAACAAAAAAAAAAAAAAAGCATATACATTTTTTATCATCCTTTTTTTTTTTTTTTTTAATTTATCAATAAGTAATAATTTTTCTTTTAAACAACTCCCTGGTTTTGGTTTTTTGGTTTTGTTTACTTGCGTGCTTCATACACTTGCGGTCGTTGAAATGAAGAATATATTTATTAAAAGATTTATGATATTTTAAATTAAAACATATTTATTTTATTTTTTTTTTTTTTTGATACAAAATTTTGTTATACTTTATAATTAAAGTTTTGTATAAGGGAGCTTATCTGATCATGACGGTGAGTTGCGTAGGTGGTAGGCGGTAGGTATTTATAATTAAAGAATTAAAAAAAATTTTAGAATTAGAACCAAAACCAGATATAATACAGACATTTAAAAACAAGATAATATATATATGTAGACAATGAATAACTTATTGAATGGTGTAGAAAAGCAAATTCATTCACGGGATATTTAGGATATTTATAAAGGTTTTGTGTGTGAATAGAAGTCTATAGATATAATTACGATATTTACGATATACATTACAGCAAAATATTCAATCAATTTAAGATTAACCAAATGAAATGCTAAAGAAACGGCATAGCTGATATATAGTGTGGGCAATCAATATTTCACTATCGATATTCTATATATTGAAAAATTCTTGTTCATTTTTATTAATATTATTATAATATTACTAATAATTTTATTTAAAATTAAGAGGAAATTTTCATTATTCATCAATTAAATCAAAATATATTTCTTTTTATAAACCTTGAACTCTATACGTTAGCCGAACAATAAATATAAATTAAACGTTTAATATATAAAAAGAAATATATTTTCTAAATTAAACAATAACAAAATAAACATCAAATTAATATAAATTATTTAACATTTAACACACAGCGCACATTATATCAATTAAATATTTCATTTTTTTAAATACATTCTATATCTTTGAATAAATTCTATATGCATCATATATATAGAAATATAATTTTCAAATATATTAAAAAAAAAACATAAATATATATGAAGAATTAAAAGTAAATCTCTCTTCAGCTATTCAATATATAAATTAGTATATTCAATTAAAAAAAAAATAAATAAAATCTTATACACGATGTTCAAAAATTCCATTCCGAAGAAATGCTGCGATGGAAAAGACAAAATTGTATATGATTTTTCTCACAGCACGATATAAGGAAACATTTGAATCCGTAAACAAAAATTCCCTTGAATTGAAAAGCATATACTTTAATTATTGGAGAATTTAATTATTGGAAACAATTCCCTACATCCCTTTGATGATTGAAAAATAAATCATATATTTTTATATGATAATTTAATTATTGGAAAATGTTCCCATAGTGCAAGGAAAAACCATTTTTCCTTAAAGATACAATTGTGTTTTTTACTTTTCATTAGTCGTACTTCATTATATTTGATTTTAGAAATATATTCTATTAAAACATTTCGTTTTTTTACATATAGATTTATGAGAATCTTTTTAAAAGAAAGTAAAAACACAAAGCCTGCATTTATTTGAATTGAAGATCGCATTGAAGATTTGTATATAAAGAAATTGATATATACATATATATGTATATAGTTATATTATTTTAATTCATATATAATATAAAAAATTTTGATTTAAATTAAAACTGATATTGTAAATATGATGTTTAATATACAAATAAGCAAAAAAAAACATTAAATAGATTAAATTGATTTTTTTTCTTGTTCTTCTTCTTCTGTTTTTTTTTTTAATTTTCTTTAAATAGTATTACCAATCAAATCAAATGAATTAACTCTTATGTATATATATGGTTAATATAACAATGGAATATATGGTTTTTTATTAATACGTTTTTTTTAGATTAAAATACAAGAATAACTTTTTAGATTTTTATATACTATAGTAGACAGACATACAAAATACAATTCATTTTTTTCATTCACTTTTTTTTTTTTAAATCACTTCAATGAATAAGTAAAAAATAAAACTATTATATATGCAATGTATTTAAATTAAAAATGGAATTTAAATTGTTAATGCATTAAAATTTTTATAAAATTAAAATCAAATAAAAAAAATGAATAAAAAGAAACGTTATCTATAGCATATTTTAGGAATATTGCAGGGATATATTAAAAACATTTTTGGATCATACTCCAATCATTCTTTTTCCCTTAACAATTATTTACGATCAAAATAGAATTATGTGAATAATACACACAATTTTCAGTTTTCCCCAAATGCCCTTAATCGCCCTGATTTTCGCAAATGATTTCAACTACTATAATAATATATATTTACAATTACAATCGCACAATTACTATATAAATATATAAACGCACTCATATTCTTAACCCATTTTTATGTTTAACAACAAATAAATTTGTATTTTTTTTATGTATATTATATATATATAAATATATAATGACTGCTTTTTATAATAATAATAATAATAATATGCCTTTGCAATAAATACATAAATTGAATTCTGAAAGGTATATTTTCTGTATATATAGGTTTTTGCGAAACTTTATATATAATATCGCACAATATATTTATACATGTTAATGAAAACCTTCACAAAACATTCAAAAAGTTTACTTATATGTATATTATATCAAGGTAGGTAGGTAACAATAATATTTTTTGCATTATTTGTATATATTTATATTTTTTTTTTTTTAAATTATTTTTCCATTTCTTTGGAAGTACATTTTTATATAAACATGAATGTATAAATAAATAAATTTATCAAACATCAACAATGGTTATGACGATGATGATGATGATGCAGAAAAAAAAATTGTATATCAAACCTTCTTTTACATAAATAAATATACAGAATATCCCGTTTTATTCAATATATCCATTGAAATATTATTTTGAATCACTGCAGAACAAGGAAGAGTCATCTTATCAATATGATCGCATTAAATTGGAAAAAAATTCTATATCGGCCAATACATTAATTCAAAAAGAAAATCAAAATAAATCCAAAAATTTTGTAAATATTATCAAGGAAGAGTTCGTGTCTCACGATAAATTATATTTTAGTCGCCTTTAAATGTGTTTAATTGTAATATAAACAGATAAGTCGACTATTAAACTATTTACAATAAACCAATTTCTTTGAGATTGAATGTAATATTTTGATTATTCAATATTTTCAGATAATAAAAATACAAAGACATTCTGTTTCATTTGTATTTAGATGTATACATTTTTTTATACAATAAACCATATATACATTTATATATAAATACATACATAATATATGAATCAATTGCACAATTATATGCCATTTAAAGTTATGCAAAAAATATAAATATCCTTCTCTTTGTTGTTAACAAAAAAAAAAAAAAATAAATAAACCATATATATACATGCTATTGGTTTTTCCTTATATCCTTAAATATATATTATTGTATACTTTCTTATTTATATTGAAAACAAATTTTTTTCCATCCATAAATTATATCTAAAAAATTTCCTTTCCTGCGAATGACTGAATGGATGAATAAATGTCCTTATTCCTGTTTGAATATTTTATATTGACTGTATATACCTGTTATATATACTATCAATTGTTATTACCCGCATACAAGAAAATATATAATATGCGAATGATGATCAATTTACGAAAGACAATTTTGCAAATAAAATCATATATATAAATTATATTTCAAAAATTCAAGAAGTTTTTATAGAGTTTGTTTTTTTATTTTAATATTTTTATTCTATATTTCGGTACGTATTGTTTTATTTTTTTGTCTATTGAATTTCCCAAAAAAATAACCATCAACGTGGAACCAAAGAATCTGGAGCCATTTATCGTATTTATACAAGCGATTCTGTGCGATATATGTATGTGATTTATATATATATATATAAAATGTTACAATGCGTGTAATATTGAAAAAGAATTGAAATAAATGGGGGAGCTAAGGATATAAATTCAAATATCATATATTATGCTTATATACAACCACCGTCAAAGAAATGAAAAAAATAATTTATTATTATTATTTCTTCTTTTTTTTTTATAATATTATGCAAAATTCATATTATTGTATATTTTTGTATTGTATGATATATACCTTGATATGAAAGAAATGAAATGAATATAAGCGCAAAAGAAGTTTTGGATGAATCATTTTTTTTTTGGAAGTTTTTTTTTCTTTTTGCTATTATTATATATATTTATTTATTTTTTTTCATATGTAATAATATATATACTTATGTATTGTATATGAATTTACAATAAAAAATATTTGTATGTTCAGTTGATACAATATTTATATTTGAATTTGAATTGCACCAAAAGAATGCAAATGAAAAAAATCACTTCAAAAATTTATATATACATAATATAGGTATAGAAATTTTATTTATTATATATAATATGCTCTGCTCTGTAAAGGTATATAAAATAATAAAAATATCTTGGAAGGTATTTTGGAGTACATATATTCAAAATTGTGTTCGGAAAAATGCGTTTTCATCTTCTTCAAAAAAAAAAATGTTATAATTTCGAATAGCTTTTTTTGATGAAATTGGAAATGTTATTAAAAGTAAAAGTAACGATTATTAAAGTTTTTTTTTTTTCATTGTTATCTTCTAGGATTCATAAAAAAACACGGATGAAAAGGAAGATTTTCCAATTTTTTTTCACAATAAACAATTCAAATATATATTTTTGTTTATTTATCTTATTTTAATGCCAAAAATAAATTAAAGTCAATTTTTATTATCATAATTATTAATATTTAATAAAATATGTTTATGGAATATTATCTTCTTATTATCTGTACATTTCAAAATTATTCCCTTACCCATTCCATATATTCCTTTATCCTGCCAGGATTTGACATCAACGTACGCACGTGAAACATATATATAAGTAGATATATATACAAATAAAATACAAAACAAAATGCATTTTACAAACAAAAAAAAAATGGAAATACAATAGAGAAAAAAAAACGTACGAACGAACGAAAAATTACCATATAAATTATTAAAGTTTTAATCAAATCATCAGAATTTTCTATTTTTATATAAATTTATTTATATATACATATATATACAGAACATCATTGAATGAATGAATGAATGATAATAACAATAAAATAAATAAAATATAAGTATATATAAAAAAGATGGTTAGTTATATATATACAATAAATACGAAAATAAATAATATAACAAATCTATGAAATTATAAAAGTTTCATAGACAAATATTTTTACTACTGTTTTTTTTATATCATATATAACTATACTAGACTTGGGATGAAATATGAAAATGTAAATGAAAATTCTCTATTATTGTGTCTATATTTTTGAAAATGTTCATCATTTAAATAAAATTATCCTATATATGCTTTTTAATTGTTGTATGCCTAATTTTTTTTATCTTATATACACAAACAACATCAATTGTGGCTGTCTATTATAATGAATAAAGTCAAAAATACCTAAACTAACAGGAATTTAGATTTAGAA
Source organism: Dilophus febrilis (assembly GCA_958336335.1). Taxonomy (NCBI): domain Eukaryota; kingdom Metazoa; phylum Arthropoda; class Insecta; order Diptera; family Bibionidae; genus Dilophus; species Dilophus febrilis. The sequence continues at coordinate 35,522,292 of OY284472.1, forward strand.
TTGTATTGAAACGAGGATCGGGATTTGATGTATTAAGACAATTTTTATGATACAGCCAACAATTTCCCATAGCAATACAAATGTATTTGAAAAAAAAAAAATAAATTGTTGAAAGAATTTATCTCATTTTTAAGTGACGGCTGCTGATTTTTCGAAGAATTTCCATGAAAACTATATAACAGTTTTGCATGTACAATTTAAATGAAAAATTAAATTAATTTTCCGAAATTATACATTCAAATCTTTGCGTGTTTCTAATGTGATTCTGTGTTGTGTATTTACCGACACCAAATTATGAAACATTTTCAAATTAATGGGAATATTTCCTTCAAAATACAAAAATTTGATTGAAATTGTGTTATGACCGTAATATAATTTCTAATTTATATATGAAATAAAGATTCTAATTGTATATCTAGTAACTAAAAAAATCATAGAGGAATCAATAATTCAATTATTATAAAACAGAAAAAAAGGCCAACTCTCAGAGATCTTTATCGCAGAACTATAGAAACTAATTTTTATATATAAATAAAATATACAATAAAATTTATCAAAAAGAAAAAAAAAACAAATAGAAATATTTTAGACACTTTCACTATATCATAATAAAAAAAAAATACGAAAAAAACTATAAACTTTACCGCATTCTCTTCTTTCTATCCATATGCGATGTCTATATAATTTTTAATATCACTTTAAAAAAATGATTGATTGATTACATATTGATTTTATCTACAATATATTTTCGTAAAAATACCAATAATATTAATAATAAGGCACTTCAAAAATATTAAATTGTAAATCACAGATAAAGTAAAATATATATGCGGGATAGTTAAAAATAAAATTAGGACAAATTATATAAAAAAAAAAAACTATATATATATATTTATCAAAGAATGTCTATGTCTATATCTCTCATGATAAAAATTACTATAATAACATATATAATTTTTTAAAAATTATATTTCAAGTCATTTTTTTATTTTTTTTTTTGGTATTCTATTCAACAGAAACAGACAAAATATCTCATATATATATATAGAAGAAATTTAATAATAAAAGAGATATGTGTGATAAAAGGTAAAATTAAATTTGACTACAGATACAGACGCGAAAATTGATTCAATTAATTTTATATTATTACTATATGCAAAAATACTTTTACGGTTCTCAGTTATTTAATTTACTTATATATTTTAAATAATAATTATAAAATATTTAATCAAATTATTTATTATTCATATATAGTCTTTATTCATAAATAATGTAATATATTAAAATTATTATTATTATATAAAATGTGTGTTTGCTGAATTGATTTGTCGCATAACACCCACCAATTTCTGTTGGAATAATGTATTGTTTTAACATTTATGTATATTAAAAATGCAAACTAACTAACTTTAGTATTGGTATATACTAGTATAGATGCTGATGATTTGGTTTGGTTAATATATAAATGGTGGCGCAGTCAAGGAATCCGTACACGCGATCAATATATATATATAGGAAAAATAGATAGATACATATACCAATTGGTAATTTAAATAGATTATTATGAAAAACATCTATCACGACATTATTTATAATTACGGCATATACATAAATATAATTTTTTTTTACAAAACCAAAACGTTGTATATAAAAAAAAACTATTGTTTTTTTTTTGTATTCGATTATAATTATGGAATGGAACTTGATAATAAAGAATATAGAATTTAGATCGATTATATATAGTCATTATAGAATTGCTTAAATTCGTCGCTGCCGTCGAATTGATGTATAAAGATAATTAATGTAAAAATTTATTATATTATATTTAATGTAATAAAAACAATACACCAATCCATTTGAATATTTCTAATTAATAAAATTATACCTAGTCTATTATTTTCTTATATTATTTTATAACAACGTGATGTGAATGGATTTATTTTTAAAGATTAAGATAAAAAATAAATATATATATTAAATAATGAATATGCAAATTTAATTATTTAATATTTATATATAATACATATGGTGTTGTTATGTTTGTTTGTTTTCAATTGAAACAATAAAATTCAATGGAACGGTTTGAATATACCACAGAGATAGTTTTGTTCCATTACAACAAAACTGGCACGTAAGAATTTCAATAAATTTATATGCTGATGATGTCAAAACTCATCTGAATGCATTATCGATAAGGTTACAAAACAAAATGCAAACTAATGAAATTTAGTAAACATCTGCGATTAATTAAAGTTTTTTTTTTCATTATTTAACAAAATAAATCAGTTAAAATTGCATTGCATATAAATTCAACAATGAATAATTAAATTAGAATTCTATATATAAACACCTATATAAGAAGAAATTATTAAATATATTAATATATCATTCGTTTATTCTTGCGTATAATTATTTTCATATCATTTTGTTAACTTGATTTTTTGTGTGTTTAATTTGATGTTTTCGTTCGGTGTTCCATTTAGATAACGTATAGTCAATAGTCATAGTACTGTCATCAAAATTCTGATATAGTCGTAATGTATGATAATTTTATGAAATTCAAAAAAGAAAATATAAAGTACAAAAAAACCTTTTGGACCGCATTATTACTATTATTTTAATCACACCCTATATAAATATTTATAAATATAAAAAATAAAATAAACGTGATGGTGTTGCATAAATGCACTTTAGATATCATAAGATTAACAAAATGCATATATACAATATTGTTTTTTTTTGTGGATAAAAAAAATAACGAAAAAAAAAAACAAAAAATTGATGAAGAGATAAATTCATAAATATTTATTCTTACAACATACTTTTCAAATATTATATTATATTATATATATATATATATATATATATATATATTAATACCAATATATGAATGATTTGGTTTCTATATAAATACATATATAAAAATATTGATAAAGTTAATTATACTTTATAAACCGACAGATTATCTATATATATATAAAGGAGTATCAAGTGTTTATATATATATATATATATATATAGATAAAGTAAATAATAAATAGTACATAGCGTAAATATAAATATAATATTTGTTTGAAATACAAAGTATTTTCATTAAAATTTATAAAGTTATATTCATTGCACTGTTCAGTGTTCATCATATTATTCAGTCACTGTCTATATAAATAAGTTTGAATATATGTATAAAAAGTTATTCCATATATATGAAAGTAATATACAGATGATGAGAAATATTCAGGAAAATTTTTTTTAGATATTTTCATTGCTGAAACTCTTAATATATATGCGAGAAAATTCATATCAATCGTTGAATTAATAAATGTATATATATGTATTTTGAATTTATTTTATAATAAATCAATTCATCAAAATCATATAGTCATCAATGATTATGAAAATCTAAAAATTTTTGTGTTCCTAATTCAAAGTTTAACTTTAAGTATATATTTATAAAAATTGCTCTATGTGTACAATTAAAAAAAAAAAAACAACACGATATAAAGATAAGAGTTTGATTGCATGACAGAGTTTTCACTGTTTTTAATAAGTTTTTCTATATCATGATATATACATCATACATATACAAAATATTAGTTTATCTAATTATATTTCATAATTGGTTTTTTTTTGTGCTTGCTTTCGCGTCGTCTTCTTTTCACATATACCATATATATATACAAATAAATATTTATATATTATAAGTTTGTTATTATAATTAATTACATGTTAATACAAGCGTATAATATAATTGTATGTTGTATTTAGTAATAATAATAATAATAATATTTGTATATTCACTGTTTGTTTTATAGGTCTTCATTTATTTATATATCATAGTATAGTGTAGTGAAAAATGATTTTTTTTCTTTTCACATTCGTATATACATATATTTATAATGAAGTTCTTTTATTTTCCTTTTTTATTTTATTTTACTCACTAATAAAAATAATTTGAAATATATTGTATATATAAATGTAGAAATGTAATGCAAAAAAAAGATTCATGTTAAGTATAATTCTTATAATTCAATTTGTTGTTTTTGACTTTATTATTATAATAATAATTAAAAATGAGGAAAAAGTAAAAAGAATTTTTCTTTTTTGTAATATATAGAAAAAATGACTTATAAAATATTAATTTTTTTTTTTTTTTGGGTCAGATGATAACAAACTGAATATATGACAATCGATCGGAATGTAAAAGGAATTATAGAAATACAATTAAATTCGTATCCTTTGCGGTCCGGTTCGTTCAAGGGGTTGTTTTAGTAGTTTTAGTTGACTTTGTCGAATAATCTTTTATAAATACAGTGGTTTTTTAGGAATATCACCGCAGTTAATATAATTTTCATTCCGGTTGAGTTCAACCAATTAAATTTAATGGTAAATTCTTATATTGCACAAACAAACAGGAAAAACACTGATGAATTCCCAATCTTCTACTAAAGTTATCTCAAAATAATTAAAAAAAATTTTTTCATTTCTCATGATTATTAAATATAAATCTATGTGTTTTTCAATTATTAGAATTATATAATCGTTAAAATGTAAAGGGAAAATGACATAAACATAAAATTATCTTTATAATGTCCTTATAATACATTTACGGTATATTTAATATCCTTATAATGTACATATGCGGTTTATTATATACATATTAAATTATCAAAAACAGTATAAAAAAAGTTCTAATACACAAAATATCCCTATTATTATTATTCAATTATATATATATGTATATATAGTCAACGTCGTCAGTCACTCTTCACTCGTATATATATAACAAATAATAACTTTAATACAGTTCAACTTTGCTGCTATACAACTATATAACTAAAATTAATTGATTGATATTGATTTTGACGACACAAAAATATGTTACATATATATATATTACGAATAATTTCGATATAATCATCAATTATTTTGATATACATATAATAAATGAATGATTTTTTTTAGTTCTTTCCACATATAAAGTAAACATAAATATAAAACAAAAAAACTTTAATGTTGCGATATATCATTAATTCTTTTTAATTTTTATGCAATTTAAATCCATGATTACATGACATATATGAAATTATTTTATTAGTAATTGTGAAGCCGTAAGAAAAAAAATATATATACATATATAAAATTTAACGCGAAAACTAAAAATAACTAGCATTAGTTTTTCGTTTTTTTTTTTTTTTTGGTTTGATATTTGTTTAATATATACATACATATATAATATAGAATTTATTTGAATTAGTCAATTGATATAGAAAATGATTATGGACATGAACTCTATATATTTATATTATAGAAGGCACAAAATAATAATAATAATAATAATGAAACCTGCCGGTATTTATATATATAATATCCATTAAGTCATTTGATATTTATGTATGGTTTTATATAACTGCTAAAAAGGAATGTAAAAATGTTCTATTGTATAATATATATATAGTTAGAATTTTTGGTTTGTTATACATATATAGGAATATATCGTCGAAATATGGTCAATTGTCACGCGAATTAAAATATATACATATCCATACATAAGAAATTATAATTATATGGTTGATCGATTTTTTTTTTTAAACCTATAATATAGAGTTAAATCAGATATTTTTTTTGTTTGTTTAGAATATATTAAATTATATACTTCGACAGAATATGTGCGAGTGAATTAGACGACAAGATAAAAAATAACATAAACTACAAGTATAAAATTGAAAATCACTTTACTATATAATAGAAATATTTTCCTGGTACTCTGTAGCTTAAAATATTAACTGAATACTTTTCAAATTGTTTACCTTCGTCCCAATTTCTATTCTTATTCTATTCATTTTTTTTATATTATATACAAATCTTTTAAAAGTTCTCACAGAAGAATGTGAAAATCGAAATCCAGTTTTCCCCCTCCCTCTTCCTCAAATTTTGAATAAAAGAATTAGCATATTTGAATAACAAGAATCAAAAAAATCAATTAGAATCAAGAAATGTATAATGGACATTGGACGGGATGGGATATATGTAGAAGAATGAAGATTATGGATTATAAGAATACATATTTTTTTTTATATAAATTAAATAACATGGGGCGACATTGATTTTTGAATTGGATTTCGATTGAATTATATAAATATTATTAAATCGTGCGTATTTCATATTTAGAAATAAAATTAAATTAAAAATAATTATAATATAAATTGTATTATATAAGTATTATTTTTATGTTGTAATTCTTAATATTTCTTCTAATATCATCTATATGCGTATCTATGATTCTAATTTATATTTATATATATATAACATTAAGGCATTAAGCGATAGGATTATCTTATAGAATTAGTAGAAAAGTTATATATAATAAATTTTATATAATAACAAAAATATAAAGTATTAAAGCATACAAATAAATACGATAAAGCTAATCAATTCTTAAAATTAAATGCGGATATTTCCTGGTAAATGTATTTAATAATTTCATGATTATCTAATATACCATATGTATTATTATATTCTATAATATATAATGTTTTTATATATAGAATCAGAGACCTATATTTGTTTTCGGAAGGAAGGAAGAATGCGGATGGATTTAATATTATCCAATTATAGATTTTTTTTTAAATCTAATCTAATTTAAATTGGTTTTAATTCATTTATTAAATGTATAAAATTTTGTGTATTATGTGGTTTTCGAAAGAAAAATCTGAAGTCTTCACATTCAATTTATAATAAATAAAAAAATAAATAAGTTTTATAGTTAACAATAGATACAAATTTGTATATAAAGGATACAACTCAAGTATGTTTTTGAATCATTTCATATAGTTATTTATAATAATAATTAAAAATAATATTGTCCAATACATTTTTCAAATCATAATTCTCAATCTCATTACCAACAATCAAAATGAAAAAGATTTCAAAACGAGTTCGGGTTATTTATTTCATGTGCGTTTATCGCTGTTTAGTTGCGGTTATATTATTTCAATAATTTCCTTAAAAAGGATATGGGCGTCTTTAAAGAAAACATCCTTTTCATGCAAAGCACATTAAATTCAGCTTAATAACAACAAAAAAAAAGATCATTATATTCTTTTTTTGTTAAAAAAACATAGTTTTATTGTTCAATATATCCACACACGACACGCACATTATAAAATAATAAATAGCCAAACATATTAAAATATACTTTTGATAGTAATTTGGTAATCCTAATTTCATAGGATATTATTTAAAAAAAAATAAATATTTAAATGACCAATTCAAATACACGGGTGGTCTAACAACCAACCAAAAAAAAAATTAAAAAAAATACACAATAATAATAGGTCAAATTTTAAACTTTTTGTTTTGTGTAAAAAAAGAACTATTGGAAAAGATTTTTTTTATGTTTAATGTTTTATCGACAATATTTCATATAATAATAATATTTATTCACTTGACTGCAAAGTAAATTTATATTTCTATATATAATATTATATAAATGATGTTAATGAAATTTCTATATATATAAGAATGAAGAAACATCTATAAAAATATGTATTTTATTTTTTTTTGTTTCATAAAGAAAAAAAATGATAAATTATAAATTAGTTATTATATTAGTTGTTGTTTGTTTGTTGAATTGTTTTTTTTTTTGTTTATTCGTTATTCGTTTTTTTTTTTTTTTTGGTAATGTCAAGACATTTGATACTTTTTTTTCCTTTTTTCATATTTCTATATTTATATATTCAATGAATAGTATATTTCTTCTTTTCGAAAAAATCATCGTTTAAATATATATTTATTCATTTCTTATATATATATCTATCGTATAAATTATCAAAATATAATTATCGGATGAAATGAGAATTTATATTGAATAAACAAAAAAAAAAAATATGGGATTTGAAAGATATTCAAATAAAAAAAATCTTTACTAAAGATATAGAAGAAAACATTGAAAAAAATGTTAAATGATTTTAATAATAAATTGGATAGATAAACATTTTTAGATAGATATTATAATTTTTTTTTTTTGTAGTTATTGTTATTATTATTATTATTATTGATAATGAAAAACAAGATATGATTTCTAATTCTATATATATAAAGGGTTTAAAATATAACCTGTTGAAAAGAATCATATATTATTATTGTTTTTTGTTTTAGTCAATTAGTATAAAAAAAATTTTTGATTTTATTGAATTGGAAAGCAGTATTTAGTTACAAAATATAAAAAAATGTGTAATTATATATATGGATTCTTTGGATATAAAATAAAACGTGATTTTATTCACCTGAAATGCGATTCGAAATAAAAAACAAAAAAAAAACTAATTTTATATGTCAATAGAAATCGAAATATATAAAATCAATTTTCTTTGTATTTATCGGAAAAGTTTGTTTGCTTTTTGAAAATTATTTCAATAAATCATTCAATATGAAATGAATAACAAAACATATAATTAAAATGTGAAACATCAGCAGTTAAATTACATAAATCTTTACAGTCGCGACGAGGTTAAATATCAAAATAATTTGTTAATTTAAATATGCATTCATTTGTTTTATAGGTAGGTAGATGGGTAGAGAAAAAAAAGGTATGTGTATTTTAAATACTATATATATACTTATAGAAATAAGTCTTATATCATATATAATATATTTAATTAAGAAGAACAAAAAAAAAGTAATTTTCTGTTTGTCCTCTTATTATAAATACACTTTATAATATATACCGCGCGTGAAACTAAATATAAAACAATTTAATATTTATAATTCTTATATATTTTGTATATATGATAATATATATACCTCTTCTATACCTCGTATATATTAAATAAACAACTTTAACAAGACAACGTTTATTAATTTATTAAAATATTATTAATATATTTTTTTTTTACATTGCTCAGCACAATATATATATATATATAATATTATAAATACAAATGAATGTATGTATATCTATATGAAAAGATAAAAATATATTATATACTGCAGAAGTTATTATACTGCCAGAACTAACAACAACAACAACACACCATCAGAAATTTATAATTAATAAAAATGATTTATTTATTAAAATAAAAATGAAAAAAGAAAAAGGTATATATACAGTATAACGATTCAAGATAAAGATGTGATGATGCTAAAGATTTGTGTGATATTGAGATGCAAAAGAATGTGACAGAATGTAAAGTAAAAACAACAATTTTTTCGTATAAGTGAATATAGAAAATTTGTATATAAATGTATTATAATAATTTAATTAATTAATCATAAAACATATATTCACAGTTTTGTTTTTAGAAAGGTTTAATAAAAACATGATGTATTAATTTTTTTTTTTTTTTAAACATATAATAAATAAAGATTTTATCATTTAAAATGTATTTTGTGTAAAAGAGTTATCTGTGTGCTCTATAATATAACGAATTAAATAAACCAAAAAATTTTAAATGATGTTTGGTTTATAATAATGATGTTTGATTCCCTATTTTAAGAAACAAAAATTACATGTTTGTGTTTTTAATTTTTGAAAGAAAACCCCTAAAAAATAACATAAGAACAGTTTTGGGGCTATTTTCTCTATTGAAAATTAATTTGTTTGTTTGTTTGTTTATTTTGATGGGTTTAACGAGATTTATATATAATATATAGCAATCAATATGAAATATTATAAAATATTTATGACAGAATTTGACATAAAAATGGTCATAGATCAATCATATATAATTTTTCCATAGGTGCACTCAAAAATGTAATCGAATAAAGAGATTATATGAACAATTATGTACTATAATATCACATTAAAATTGTATTTTTATTTGTATACATTTGACTTTAAACTTACAAAAGTGTTAACGAATGATTCTTGAAGAATTTTCTACCATCAGAAAAATTTCTATTGAAGCAAATTATTTAGAAATGATTTTTGAGAGATTTTTCATAACCAGAAAAACTCTACTTATGGAACAATATTCAGGCGAATTTTCCATTTATAACCAGACACACCTCAATTAAGAAAAAATACTAAGGATATTCTTGAGAAAAATTCTATTGAAGCAAAAATGTTTACGATACGAGATTCTTGAAAGATTTGATTTTACCAGAAAAAATTCCAAAATTGAAAGAAAACTATCCAGCGCCGGTATTATTGAAAGATTTTCTATATATTATAAATGTGAAAAATAATTTTCATTTTATTATTATTATTATTCATTATTACTATATGAATTAATACATCAAAAAAAAACCACAAGTTGTTTGGGAAATGATATTTTCTATTTCAAAATTAATCAAATTAAAATCCAATTGATCGAATGATAAAATGCATAATCATTTTGAAGTTATATATACTAAGAAATTTTTAAAATCAATATATATGTATCTAAAAAAAAAAAAGCATTCACAATCATTAAATAAATTGAAAACATAAAATTGATATATAAATAAATTATTATAGAAATCACCTACATAGAAAGAAAAAAAAAATTCTATATATTATAATTTAGATGCTTTTATATATCAGACAGAAAATAGTATTATTATTTTTTTAATACCGGGCAATATAAACTATATATGTATATTATTCAATTATCCATAACATTATCGTTATCGTTACCCTATCCTATCTATATCTATATATATATAGTAAATATTTTATTAGAAACGACTTATATACGAATAATCGTGAGGATGTATAACATTATATAGTATGTGTGTATATGCGGTATATATTATAAATTTATTTCCCTATATTATATAAAAGTATATACAACACAAAAAACTACCCTTTTTAAATAAAAAAAAAGAAACACAATATTGCATTATGCTATTTTGTGTATATACACTAAAAAAAAGAAAGAATTCAAATAAATAATTTGATATGATATGAAATATATATAGACCATAACAAAAAAAAAACAAATAATAAAAAACGTTGCACTATCTCAATAACAAATAGAGGTATGCTGTATGTATATATGTTATGTATATTTATTCGGGGCACTTTATTTAAATAAATAATTTTATTTTAAGGATTATTTTTTTACTATACGCATACAAAAATATATTTCCTAATTCATTTAATGAAAAAAAAAAAAATTGTAATATGGAGAATATACAATTTGTATTAATAGGAATATTATTATAATGTAAAGAGAATTTTATTTATATTACATTTAAGGTAAAAAAAAAAAAAGAAGGATTTTCTTTCATGTCTATAGTTTTTTTTCTTCTGTTATTATTGTTATCGAAATGGATTTTGGATATACCGATCAATATCATAAATCTATATGCATGAAATTTTTCTTGTTTTTGTTTTTACAAATCCTTATTTTTCCATTCAATATTCAATATATTTATGCACTTTAAAACTTCTTTCAATAATACTATGTAATTGTACATTTTAATATTTTTAGCTATGCATCGATTTTATTTCTATATCGTACTTGAACAATATATTTTCTAAATGTAAATCCAGTACAAAAAAAAAAAAAAGTTAAGTAAAGTAAAATAAAACAAGTTTCCAACTATATATTTATAATAATCTATAATATAATAAATATACTTTAGAGAATTTGTCGATTACCATATAATTTGTTATTTTATATATATATATGAATTATACCTTTCTATATAAATAAATATAATATACGTGTATATATAAGATTAGAGTTTTATTATATATATATATATATATAGAGTTACTTACAAATAAGTTTTATAATTGAAGTGTGGTAATAATTATTTTGCTATATATTTATTGGTATAGCCTTTTTTATTATTATTATATACAATTGATGTGTTTTTGGTATATAAATATACTATATTCCATATATAATTCAAGTTGATTCGAGTTAATAAACACACACACGCAGTGTAATCTGTTTAATGCAAAATTTGTTATTATTTTATATCGGTTCTAAATTGATTTTTATTATAACAATAATAACACCAAATTACTAATAATAATTACACTTATAATAAACTTAAAAAAAAAACCGCAGTAGAGTTCATATATTAAACTTTGTTTAATAGAAATTTCAAATCGCACTGTGTTTTTTTTCTTCTTAAATTATACATAAACTTTTCAATAAAGTTTTATATGGTTTTTCTATTCAATAGAAACTTTTTCGACTTTTTACCAATTCAATGAAAAATCATATTTCGGAATCGTAAGGATTAATTTCATTTAAAAAAATAAATGAAAACCCAACTGTTCCAATTTATTTTATAGTTAAACACAAACTAAATAAATTGAATTCACAAAACGCATTAAAATAACAAAAAAAAAATAAAAAATACTTTCAATTCAATAAAGAATCCAAAATTGTCAATTAAAAGAAAGAAACAAAACGAAAAAAAAACCAAACAATTAAAATTCACATTTTCCTCGAAGAAAAAACAAAACAGGAAAATTGCTGTTAGTTTATTTTTTTTTTTTTTGTTTACAAAAAATTACGAATATATAAAATACAAAAAACAAAATAAATAACCTATACACGACCGTATACAAAACTCTACTGAAGTCGAAGTGAATTCTGTGAATTCGGTATCGGTGGTGGTGAATGAATATGGTGATGTTTTTCTACTATACTCAATACTCATCTGAACAACTTTTTTTGTTGGTAAATGGAAAAATGAATTTGATATATATATATATATATATATAACAGAAATGAAACTGAAAATATATGCATTTTCTATATACCATTATAATAATAATCATCATCATCATCGGTTCTCAATTCATATATACTTTTTGTTTGCATTTATGATAATAGCTGCATTTCTATATTATAGATGGATGTACTATGTTGTATGAAAGAAAAAAACATGTATTTTTAATATGATTTGAAATGGATTTAAGGTATTTTATACTCCTGTTATTACATCTACTAATACTAATAATAATAATAATAATAATAATACATTTGTTTAGTATTATATAAATGCGAAGAATATATAGAATAAAATGAATTTTAAAAATATTAAACTTGTATTCTGTTATATATGGACCATATATAATAATAATATTTCTAGTATGAAAAAAAAAAACATATCAACAATAAATAAAAAAAAAAAAAAAACAACAGTATATTCAACTTTTGTTTACTTTTATAATAAGTGCATTTTTATTTGTATATTCGTGTAGATATAAATTTGAAATGAATTTTATTCTCTACTCATGAACATTTTTTAAAATATGTTTTTTTTTTTTTAATAAAAAAAACAGAATCTTAAAAGGTGTATATTCAAACCATTCAAACCACATCACAATCCTCATTATCTGATCATCTAAGATTAGATATTCATTCTCCACGCATTCAAATATATATATTTTTTATTCTCCTCGCATGTAATTTCATATTTTTGTTATTGTTATTATATTACATATTTACAAAAATTTAAAAAAATCTTTATATTCCAAAAACAAAACTAATCGAACAGCCAATTCACCTCTCATCATCATCATCATCAATACCATCTTATTGGAAGGTATAAATAAGATATATGAATTCATTCATTATTTTGCTCACTGTATATCAACAATCATCATCAATTTATACAACAACAGCATCCATCATCTTTGCAATCATATTACCATCATCAATACACTAACAAAAAAAAAAAATAATATACACAATATGCAGTCATGAACATCATCCAACCAACAGATCATTCATATAAGATAAGAGATTTAAAAAAAAAAACATGCTATATATTAAAAACAGTTTTATTTCTACTATATACATATATACAATATTTTTATATTTATTATATTGCCATTGCCATATATATATATATACAGGTAATCATTTGAAAGAGCAATTGCATTTTATCATTAACATTTAAAAGGTATATTAATGATAATAGTATAGTAAAAAAAAAAAAAGAAGGTATCTTAAATATGATCAAATTAAATATAGATATACGATAAAACGGTGTATTATTAGAAAATCTTTAACCACCATAACAAGATAAGAAAATATAAACAGGAACAAATATATATATAAAAAAATAACACTTAAGTTACATATGAAATATTTTAGAAGGTCATCGTATCTTAACAATAATAATAATAATAATAATAATAATCATTTTGTATAGTATTTCGTCCGTAAATTTAAAAAGCTATTTGTACTTTACTATTTTTAGTTAACATTTTCTAATATTTTTTTGTATGTTATTACGGTAAGTAAAATCGGTTTAGCGCTCGGAAAACCTCAGAATTCTATTGTCGTGAATCGATCCGTAACGAAATCACTTAAACAGGTGACGACCCTTTGATGCATTGAATATATAAATTTAAGTGATTTTGGCAGGCGTAACTATTTTGTGGATTAATTTATTAAATTTTAAAAATAAAATCCAACATATAAAAACGCAAACCTAAACGAAGTAGAATAACTCTAATTTTTTTTTAAACAATTGTCCTAATTGAACTTTAGTGGATATTGTTGAATAAAAAATGAAATTTTGTTTGGTTCGAAAAAATAATTAATAGATACAGAGTGCCGTTTGAGAATTTACTATAAGAGCACTATAGGCACAGGAATTAATTTGAAAATCTATATATTGCTAAAGTATATGAATTTTCCTGAAATTTTACTTTTAAAAATGAATTGAATATGATGAAAATTTTCCAATAGAATAGAAAATACTGAGATATACAAAAATTTAAACAAATTATTTAATTATGTAATGATTATATTCATATATAGTCTTTTCGATGACAAGCCAATTCAATTTAATTGTATATTGAAAAAAAATATCTATAACATCTTCTCTATATTGTAATTAATATATAGAATTTTGAGCTGAGGAATTTCCAATTTTAAAAATTATTCTATAAATGAATGTTTTACCATAGAAAATCGATAGGAATTCATTAGTTATGTAATGTATACACAAATTACATATGGATATAATATAATAGTTTTCCAATTTTTCCGCACGATTAACGTAATTGCATATATATATAATTCATAAAATTCATCATAAATATTTATTTATTTATTTATTTATGTAAAGTATTATACATTCTCACATATATGAATTCTATACTGAGAAATTTCACTTTTATATAAAAATTCAAATAAATATTTTTCCCTATATAAATATAAATACATTTCATTAAAAATTTTATATGGTCATTCGCATTTTACACACATATATATATATATAATACAACATTCAAAATATACATATCATGAGATGATTTGACAAAATGCGAATCTATATAACATTAAATATTATAATTTTTATTATTATTATTATTTGTTTAATAAAAACCATAAATGAAATGGACTCGGATGGAGATGAGATTTAGTTTTAAAAATACTTAAGTTTTTATTTTTTTTTAAATTATTCTATAATCTGGCATTTCTAATCATGAACACGTTTTTCATTTATTATTATTATTATATTTTCTTTTTCCACATTTTTTCCTTTATATTTATCACCTTCAATTGTATAACAAAAAAAAATGAACAGTCCTATATTTAGTCATATTTGTTGTTTTTTAACACTATATAATAAATTTATAGTCATAAGCGCATATATGTTAAGAGTATTATAGAGTAAATGTCAATATATTCATATATATAACCTCCAGTAGTAGTTTGTTCCTTTTTTCTATTTTAAATCTAAATCTTTTTAGTAAATTCTATTAATATATAATACTATTATTTATTATTCACAAATACATTGTATATAAAAAAGTATCATATATACATATATACATGAAATCAATAAAGTTAACAACATCACATCAAACATTTATTATATTAATAATAATAATAATAATATATAGAATTATTTATTTATAATCATTCACCACTGTGTTTTCACATTTTGTATATATATATATATATGTACACCGCGTTGAAGAAAGAAGAATGTCATTACAAGGGCTTATGAAACGATGAAAATAAAATATAATAATAATACAAATAATAAACAAAAAAAAAATACGGTAGCCCTTTGAATTCAATTGAATAATATCACATATATATACATATATATATATATATTGTATATGATTTGGAGCTTAAAAAAAAAATATTCAAAACATTCTCATTAATTATGTAAATCTAAATTCTTAAATTGTGAATCACGTAATCGTTAGTCAAAAAACCGTCAAACGTTAGTTATATATATATGGTACATATACATCAATATATATAAAACGAATCTATAAAATATATATGCGATGTGGATGCGATTTAAATATATTATAAAATTATTTGTGTTTTTTTTAGTATTCTTTTTGTTATTTAGTGAAATCAATTAGATAGAAAAAGTTAGTTTCTTATTCTTTCTTCTATTTACTATATACAATACATATACCTTTTATTTTTAATTTTTATTTATATAAATTCATTTCTCCGTATTACACACTCGCACTAAATCGTTTTATTTTTAGTTATTTAATCAAAAACGTAATATAAATAATAAAAAAAAAAAAAAAAAACATCTGTCAGGGATTAATATTTTATATTCAAAATATAAATAAATAAAATATTTAAATATGTTATTTATTTAAAATATTATTTATTATAATATTTTTTTTTAATTTTTGTTCGCACTCATTTTTCTTCTATTATATACAATTTATTATAATTATAACATCTTCTTTATTTATGGATATAAAAGGACATGCGACCAGTCCCAGTTAAAATAGTGGATTCTCAGACTATATATAGGGTTTGATTTGATAGGGATGATTTAAAAAGGGAACAAAAAGGATCCTTAAAATGTAAAAAAGATCCTTAATTACGTGTTTAATTTCTCTTTATTTGCTTCTTTGTCACATTGCAATTTTTACATAGAGAAAGGATATCTAAATAAATGTCTGCGTGATTTAATTACGTACATATTTTCAAAGACATATTTGAGATAAGTATCAAAAGTCCTATAAATATTGCGGAAAGAAATGTAATTGATAAATATAAACGTTTCAACTGAATATACAATCCCATATATTATATATATTTTTCATTTCAAATATTCATTTATGTATATAGGATTATATTTTTCATATATTATATATTGCTCTTTTTATAAACACACATGTGTGGAATAAAAATAATAATAAAATGCAATTAACATTTTAATATAAATATACATTTATAATATTATTAATAAGCATATATATAACATAAATATATATAGAGGGTGAATTGAATAAATGAATGAATGAATTATTACATCAATAGAAAAACTTCTGTCTGAATGTCTGCATTTATCAAAAAAAAAAAAAATAATAAAAATATTATACACGTCCATCAAAAAATGACTTCAATTCCATCATCTATATATAAGAATAAGATTATGAGATGATGTATAATTTTTTTTTTTTACAAAGTCATTATCAAATAAATATAAAAGAAAAACACATTCACTTGAATAAGTGTTTATGGTATATAAAAAGAAACAGGAAATATTATATATAATATAAAAATAAAAATAAAATAAGATTCAATAAGAATCTGTCGCAATAAGACAAATGCGTATATGTATATAGAATAGAAGAATATTTAAATATATACTATTTGTATATAGAAATTAATTGAGACATCTATAAATTTAATATTATATACCATATATTAAAATTTGTGTATTTTCTTTTATTTATTGTAAAACATTAAAAATTAATATATGCATAATTATCATAAATGATTTGTCAAAAAAAAAAAAAAATTAGAAGGAAAACTTTTTATCTTTCTTGATATACACATATATTGTATTATTTATTATATTTACAATTTTTATATATACTTATATAGTGATAAATATAATTTTAAAAACGATTACAACAACGACTTCATAAATAAAAAAAAAAATTAAAATATTATATTTATATATAAGAACAAATTGTAATCATATTATGTCTTGTTTTCATATGGAGTGATGCTTTTTTTTTATAGTAATAAATTATTAACATATGTGTATATATAAAATAGATCTATATAGTGGGTATTATAGAATTGTAGAAATTCGGTTAATTCTCATTTTATGATACTGTTTATATATATGTAGGATTGCCCGGTCAAAAGAAACCTTTTCTATACCAAACGAAACCTTTCCAAGACAAAACAAAACTTGAGACATTTGCAGACAGAGGTATATTCATTGATATACAAAAATTTATAGGATTTTTGTACAATCACTGAATGAACTTAAACGTTTTTCCATTGATCAAACAACAGGTTGATCAAACAACTGGTTAATGATTTCCAAATTAGGAAAATACAATAAAAAATTACTGACACAATAATTTTGTTTTGCTATTATTATCCCGAATAAATAAAATTAATTCATTTAATATAGATTTATTATATATTTATGCGAATGTGGATATTACATGGATTTTCTTTCGGAAAATTGATGGTATTGATGGTATAGAATTCGGAAAATTGATGGTAGACAACCATACGCGATTAATGTTTCACATTCAATGGGGTTATATGAAAATTTTATTTATTAATTAATTTCCATTGAAATTTTCTGGTAAAATTTTAATATTTCTTAGGAAAGTCTACGCATAATTAAATTAGACCAGATACAATTTTATCAACTAGTAATTTATTACATTTGTTTTCTATATAAGAAACTATATAAGAATCATTAACAGAATGATAAAGAAAATAAAAATATATACATTTCTAATAAACCGCCTATTTTTTAACCCTATTATAAAACAAAAACCAATGTGATATAAATATTCAATCAATTCCAATTGAATTTTTGAATATAAAATGAATCATTAAATATTAATACTTATTTATTGCGAATGAATGAATAGAAAATTTTTTATATTTTGAAAAACAAATCAGAAATTTGCATTATTTCATGAACATTATTCGCATTGTTTATAAAAAGGAAAAACTGTAATAATAAATTATAAAATACTTGAATGTATGTATACAAATTACAAACATTTAATTAATATACATATAATTTTTTTATAGTTATTATTTTCCGGGAAAATATTTTTCATTTATTCGTTTATTTATTATTATATAGAAAATTATTATTATTTTATCCTTTCAATACCGCTCGCTTTCTCTTGTAATTTATAGTATTTATAGAATAATATCGATTGTATTTTAAATTTAGTAAAAAAATCATAAACCATATAAAAATTGTTGGTTAAAAAAAAATGTTGCAAACGACAAATGAGGATGTATAAATATTTGTTTTTTTTTATATATGATTCATATTATTATAGAATATTTTCCAACAATTCTATATATGTATATTTTTGGATGAAAAGGAAATGGAAATATAAAAAAAAATAATAAAATTAATATATAGCGAATAAAATATAAAAATATATTTTCAATTCAATTCAAAATATATATAGTTTAAAATTAAGCGATGAAGTTCAATGATTTATGAGGATAAAATGGAATTGAAATGGCAAAACTGATATACAGGAAAACGCACACACAAACCCACAAAAAATAATACACAATTCAAATTAACATAATGTTGTTTTTCGGTTTGTTTGCATATACATTTAATTAATTGACTATAAAATAAATTTAAAATTGTCCAATTTTAAAACTCTCTATTATATATAAATATTTATTTATGATTATCGCTGAATTCTTTTTTTTTTTTTTTTTTGTGTGAAATATCGTGTAAATATAATAATAAATCGAAATTTTTTATTCGTATATATACGTAAATTTGCAATTAAAACGGATATTAATAATTGATCGAGTTACTGTGCGCGATAAATATTCAATGAATTTTTTAATGAGATGTTTTAAACTATTTTTCTATATAAATAATTATTAAAAGAATTTTGCTAATTGTTTAAAAGAAATCGAAACAGCATAATAAATTAACTATATACGAGTTTATATATTAGTCGTGTTCATATCTGAATCTTTATATTTATTTGGATCAATGATCCTGATCCGATTGAATTTCTCATTCTAATACGAGATGTTGTTGCGCAACGCTAAGGAAATCAAACAACTTTGAGTGAAATTTATAATTTATATAACCCTAACTAGTCGTTGATGGATGAATCTAGATGAAAATTTGCATACCTATAGATTTAGGGGCGTTAAATCCGATTATCTTCCTTGGTTCCAGCCAGATTCATTCATTGATTTTCTCTTGGAAAACTGATAGAATAATTTTTATAGTAGTACGAATTTTTCTCGGAAAATTGTAAATTATAATATAAGGTACATTTCAGAACTTTCGATCAATACACCATTTATTTTATAATACCCATTCATCCATATAGTTAAATAATAATATAAAAATAAAACAATAATATAAAATAAATCATATATACACTTTAAAATCTATAGAAGCGTTCTCGTCGTATATCTATATATACAATACAATTTACAATTTATCAACAATAATATTATTATTATTACGATAACTTGATATATAGCAATAATATTCAATGTATTGAATGGAAAGATATATTTTATATAAAAATATACATTTGATATATATAGAATTTTAATGTACAAAATAATAAAAAAAAGTTATAGTATAATTCAAATACAATTTCAAATTGATTTTGGCATCGTTCAAAATCGTTCTTCTATATTATAACATATATTTCTTTTCCAATATATAACAACATCTCGTTGTTCAGCATAACACAAATAAAAATAAAAAATATAAAAATGCGAAATTTAATATACGAAGAATAAAATAAAATACTACAATTCAATAAAAAAATTTTCACTTGATAAGGTTTTCTATATATATATCTATCTATTTATGTATCTATATCTTTTTTTTTAGAAGTTTTAAAAACTATATGTAAGTGTACGTATACGAAATGCGATTGTAAAATCAATTCTTTATATATAAGTATGTATATATATATAACCAAGTTTTTATATTAAATATTGTACATTTTTCTTTTAAATATTTTAAGAGTATATTTAATTTTTTTTTTTCGGAAAATTGAATTTATATAAATATGAAAAGAAAATTTTTTATTTATATCAATATATATATAGAAAAATGTTCATTCTTATGAAAATGAATGAATTACTAATTCATATCACAATTGTTATAACGATATATTATAGTGTCAAAAATTATATATGTACAGACCTCTGAATATTTAATTAATTTATTATATAGATTATATTTTCAGCTATCACCAAAGCCCAATCTATATCGCAAAAATAAGCAAACTCCAGTTTATATAACAAACAAAATATATATCTATCTATACTAAACAATTATGCGACCATGCAATAATGAGAAAAACAATTTAAAAAATAGTGTAAAAGCAATTATATAGAATTATATCTACCTGCGTAAATTAACTGCATATTTACAGCATAAACATCATTATAATTTTTTTTTTATTTTTAAAGATTTACTTTAGTCTTTTCTCTATATATATTTAAATATATTATTTTATAAAAGTAAATGAAAAAAAAAAAACGTTTACCGCACTGCATTTTTATATTCGTGTTTTATTATTTTTTCCATCCGTTTTATTGGTAATGCTGGAGCTCACCATATACATAGTGAAAAAGAATTGCATATATGTAACATAGTTAGTGTGTGTATTTATTTGTTTCTTGTATATATATATAACTCCTATTTTCACATTATATAACTGCAATATGCAGGTTTTCTAAGCATGTACATAATTTATTTATTTATTTTATATTGCATTTATTTATTCGAAATGCATTTATTTATATTTTAAATACACCAAAGTATTATATAGTACACAGAGTTTTGTGTAATTCTGCATAATAAATTTCGTATTGATTCAGAATAAAATTTTAAGTTTATTTGTGATATTACTATTAATGTACGCTCTATGCTGTTATTTGTTTATTGCTTAAACAATGAAACGATTAGATGTTTATGTTAGCATTTCCTTAATGTACTCCTTGGCAATACCATCAATGCATATAATTTGAAACTATAAATCGCCACAGACGGCGAACGTTACAAATTATATGATGATAAACGATTCAATTTCATCTACAACATTGAATAAATGCAATTTTCGTATTCATTTCGTAATTTAATTTGCGTTGAAATAAATTATATCTAATCTTAAAGCTAATTGTTGCCTTGATCGGTGTTCATGGAAGTTGTAGCTGATTGTATTTTAATAATTATACTATGCTGAGTCTTATTATGAATAAGATGGTGAACATTAGATGTAGATTTATGATGATTTCAATGTTGAATATCTATGGTGCATTTGTAGATTCAATGAAAATTGCATTTATTCAATTTTGTAGATTAAATTGAATTGTTTGGAATCGCTTTCAATGAGTTTTACGACGAGTTATTCAATAATTCATTTCGTTTTCACCTGTTATATCAATTAGGATACGATGAATTAATAAAATCATGTGGAAACAGAATTACCATTCATTAATTAATGGTTTTTCGTCGGTGATGAATCAATTGGAACGCATTTGTCAAAGAAAATGTTAGCATTAGCTTAATGTACTCCTTGGCAATACCATCAATGCATATAATTTGAAACGATAAATCGCCACAGACGGCGAAAGGTAAAAATTATATGATGATAAACGATTCAATTTCATCTACAACATTGAATAAATGCAATTTTCGTATTCATTTCGTAATTTAATTTGCGTGAAAAACAATTATATCTAATCTTAAAGCTAATTGTTGCCTTGATCGGTGTTCATGGAAGTTGTAGCTGATTGTATTTTAATGATTATACTATGCTGAGTCTTATTATGAATAAGATGGTGAACATTAGATGTAGATTTATGATGATTTCAATATTGAATATCTATGGTGCATTTGTAGATTCAATGAAAATTGCATTTATTCAATTTTGTAGACTAAATTGAATCGTTTGGAATCGCTTTCAATGAGTTTTACGACGAGTTATTAAATAATTCATTTCGTTTTCACTTGTTATATCAATTAGGATACGATGAATTAATAAAATCATGTGGAAACAGAATTACCATTCATTAATTGATGGTTTTTCGTCGGTGATGAATCAATTGGAACGTATTTCTCAAAGCAAATGTTAGCATTTGCATAATGTACTCCTTGGCAATACCATCAATGCATATAATTTGAAACGATAAATCGCCACAGACGGCGAAAGTTAAAAATTATATGATGATAAACGATTCAATTTCATCTACAAAATTGAATAAATGCAATTTTCGTATTCATTTCGTAATTTAATTTGCGTGAAAAACAATTATATCTAATCTTAAAGCTAATTGTTGCCTTGATCGGTGTTCATGGAAGTTGTAGCTGATTGTATTTTAATGATTATACTATGCTGAGTCTTATTATGAATAAGATGGTGAACATTATAAGTAGATTTGTGATGATTTCAATGTTGAATATCTATGGTGCATTTGTAGATTCAATGAAAATTGCATTTATTCAATTTTGTAGACTAAATTGAATTGTTTGGAATCGCTTTCAATGAGTTTTACGACGAGTTATTAAATAATTCATTTCATTTTTACTTGTTATATCAATTAGGATACGATGAATTAATAAAATCATGTGGAAACAGAATTACCATTCATTAATTGATGGTTTTTCGTCGGTGATGAATCAATTGGAACGCATTTCTCAAAGCAAATGTTAGCATTTGCATAATGTACTCCTTGGCAATACCATCAATGCATATAATTTGAAACGATAAATCGCCACAGACGGCGAAAGTTAAAAATTATATGATGATAAACGATTCAATTTCATCATACAACATTGAATAAATGCAATTTTCGTATTCATTTCGTAATTTAATTTGCGGAAAAACAATTATATCTAATCTTAAAGCTAATTGTTGCCTTGATCGGTGTTCATGGAAGTTGTAGCTGATTGTATTTTAATGATTATACTATGCTGAGTCTTATTATGAATAAGATGGTGAACATTAGATGTAGATTTATGATGATTTCAATGTTGAATATCTATGGTGCATTTGTAGATTCAATGAAAATTGAATTTATTCAATTTTGTAGACTAAATTGAATCGTTTGGAATCGCTTTCAATGAGTTTTACGACGAGTTATTAAATAATTCATTTCGTTTTCACTTGTTATATCAATTAGGATACGATGAATTAATAAAATCATGTGGAAACAGAATTACCATTCATTAATTGATGGTTTTTCGTCGGTGATGAATCAATTGGAACGTATTTCTCGCTGTTAGCATTTGCATAATGTACTCCTTGGCAATACCATCAATGCATATAATTTGAAACGATAAATCGCCACAGACGGCGAAAGGTAAAAATTATATGATGATAAACGATTCAATTTCATCTACAACATTGAATAAATGCAATTTTCGTATTCATTTCGTAATTTAATTTCCGTGAAAAACAATTATATCTAATCTTAAAGCTAATTGTTGCCTTGATCGGTGTTCATGGAAGTTGTAGCTGATTGTATTTTAATGATTATACTATGCTGAGTCTTATTATGAATAAGATGGTAAACATTAGATGTGGATTTATGATGATTTCAATGTTGATATCTATGGTGCATTTGTAGATTCAATGAAAATTGCATTTATTCAATTTTGTAGACTAAATTGAATTGTTTGGAATCGCTTTCAATGAGTTTTACGACGAGTTATTAAATAATTCATTTCATTTTTACTTGTTATATCAATTAGGATACGATGAATTAATAAAATCATGTGGAAACAGAATTACCATTCATTAATTGATGGTTTTTCGTCGGTGATGAATCAATTGGAACGCATTTCTCAAAGCAAATGTTAGCATTTGCATAATGTACTCCTTGGCAATACCATCAATGCATATAATTTGAAACGATAAATCGCCACAGACGGCGAAAGTTAAAAATTATATGATGATAAACGATTCAATTTCATCTACAACATTGAATAAATGCAATTTTCGTATTCATTTCGTAATTTAATTTCCGTGAAAAACAATTATATCTAATCTTAAAGCTAATTGTTGCCTTGATCGGTGTTCATGGAAGTTGTAGCTGATTGTATTTTAATGATTATACTATGCTGAGTCTTATTATGAATAAGATGGTAAACATTAGATGTGGATTTATGATGATTTCAATGTTGAATATCTATGGTGCATTTGTAGATTCAATGAAAATTGCATTTATTCAATTTTGTAGACTAAATTGAATTGTTTGGAATCGCTTTCAATGAGTTTTACGACGAGTTATTAAATAATTCATTTCATTTTTACTTGTTATAACAATTAGGATACGATGAATTAATAAAATCATGTGGAAA
Organism: Dilophus febrilis; assembly: GCA_958336335.1. Lineage (NCBI taxonomy): Eukaryota > Metazoa > Arthropoda > Insecta > Diptera > Bibionidae > Dilophus > Dilophus febrilis. Next base: position 35,547,558 of record OY284472.1, read on the forward strand.
CAGAATTACCATTCATTAATTGATGGTTTTTCGTCGGTGATGAATCAATTGGAACGCATTTCTCAAAGCAAATGTTAGCATTTGCATAATGTACTCCTTGGCAATACCATCAATGCATATAATTTGAAACGATAAATCGCCACAGACGGCGAAAGTTAAAAATTATATGATGATAAACGATTCAATTTCATCATACAACATTGAATAAATGCAATTTTCGTATTCATTTCGTAATTTAATTTGCGGGAAAAACAATTATATCTAATCTTAAAGCTAATTGTTGCCTTGATCGGTGTTCATGGAAGTTGTAGCTGATTGTATTTTAATGATTATACTATGCTGAGTCTTATTATGAATAAGATGGTGAACATTAGATGTAGATTTATGATGATTTCAATGTTGAATATCTATGGTGCATTTGTAGATTCAATGAAAATTGCATTTATTCAATTTTGTAGACTAAATTGAATCGTTTGGAATCGCTTTCAATGAGTTTTACGACGAGTTATTAAATAATTCATTTCGTTTTCACTTGTTATATCAATTAGGATACGATGAATTAATAAAATCATGTGGAAGAGAATTACCATTCATTAATTTATGGTTTTTCGTCGGTGATGAATCAATTGGAACGCATTTCTCAAAGCAAATGTTAGCATTTGCTTAATGTACTCCTTGGCAATACCATCAATGCATATAATTTGAAACGATAAATCGCCACAGACGGCGAAAGGTAAAAATTATATGATGATAAACGATTCAATTTCATCTACAACATTGAATAAATGCAATTTTCGTATTCATTTCGTAATTTAATTTCCGTGAAAAACAATTATATCTAATCTTAAAGCTAATTGTTGCCTTGATCGGTGTTCATGGAAGTTGTAGCTGATTGTATTTTAATGATTATACTATGCTGAGTCTTATTATGAATAAGATGGTAAACATTAGATGTGGATTTATGATGATTTCAATGTTGATATCTATGGTGCATTTGTAGATTCAATGAAAATTGCATTTATTCAATTTTGTAGACTAAATTGAATTGTTTGGAATCGCTTTCAATGAGTTTTACGACGAGTTATTAAATAATTCATTTCATTTTTACTTGTTATATCAATTAGGATACGATGAATTAATAAAATTATGTGGAAACAGAATTACCATTCATTAATTGATGGTTTTTCGTCGGTGATGAATCAATTGGAACGCATTTCTCAAAGCAAATGTTAGCATTTGCATAATGTACTCCTTGGCAATACCATCAATGCATATAATTTGAAACGATAAATCGCCACAGACGGCGAAAGTTAAAAATTATATGATGATAAACGATTCAATTTCATCTACAACATTGAATAAATGCAATTTTCGTATTCATTTCGTAATTTAATTTGCGTGAAAAACAATTATATCTAATCTTAAAGCCAATTGTTGCCTTGATCGGTGTTCATGGAAGTTGTAGCTGATTGTATTTTAATGATTTTACTATGCTGAGTCTTATTATGAATAAGATGGTGAACATTAGATGTAGATTTATGATGATTTCAATGTTGAATATCTATGGTGCATTTGTAGATTCAGTGAAAATTGCATTTATTCAATTTTGTAGACTAAATTGAATTGTTTGGAATCGCTTTCAATGAGTTTTACGACGAGTTATTAAATAATTCATTTCGTTTTCACTTGTTATATCAATTAGGATACGATGAATTAATAAAATCATGTGGAAAGAGAATTACCATTCATTAATTGATGGTTTTTCGTCGGTGATGAATCAATTGGAACGCATTTCTCAATGTACTCCTTGGCAATACCATCAATGCATATAATTTGAAACGATAAATCGCCACAGACGGCGAAAGTTAAAAATTATATGATGATAAACGATTCAATTTCATCTACAACATTGAATAAATGCAATTTTCGTATTCATTTGGAATTTAATTTGCGTTGAAATAAATTATATCTAATCTTAAAGCTAATTGTTGTCTTGATCGATGTTCGTGAACGTTGTATCTGATTGTATTTTAATGATTATACTATGCTGAGTCTTATTATGAATAAGATGGTGAACATTAGATGTAGATTTATGATGATTTCAATGTTGAATATCTATGGTGCATTTGTAGATTCAATGAAAATTGCATTTATTCAATTTTATAGACTAAATTGAATTGTTTGGAATCGCTTTCAATGAGTTTTACGACGAGTTATTAAATAATTCATTTCGTTTTTACTTGTTATATCAATTAGGATACGATGAATTAATAAAATCATGTGGAAACAGAATTACCATTCATTAATTGATGTTTTTCGTCGGTGATGAATCAATTGGAACGCAATTCTCAAAGCAAATGTTAGCATTTGCTTAATGTACTCCTTGGCAATACCATCAATGCATATAATTTGAAACGATAAATCGCCACAGACGGCGAAAGTTAAAAATTATATGATGATAAACGATTCAATTTCATCTATAACATTGAATAAATGCAATTTTCGTATTCATTTCGTAATTTAATTTAATAAAGCTAATTGTTGCCTTGATCGGTGTTCATGGAAGTTGTAGCTGATTGTATTTTAATGATTATACTATGCTGAGTCTTATTATGAATAAGATGGTGAACATTAGATGTAGATTTATGATGATTTCAATGTTGAATATCTATGGTGCATTTGTAGATTCAATGAAAATTGCATTTATTCAATTTTGTAGACTAAATTGAATCGTTTGGAATCGCTTTCAATGAGTTTTACGACGAGTTATTAAATAATTCATTTCGTTTTCACTTGTTATATCAATTAGGATACGATGAATTAATAAAATCATGTGGAAACAGAATTACCATTCATTAATTGATGTTTTTCGTCGGTGATGAATCAATTGGAACGCATTTCTCAATGCAAATGTTAGCATTTGCATAATGTACTCCTTGGCAATACCATCAATGCATATAATTTGAAACGATAAATCGCCACAGACGGCGAAAGTTACAAATTATACGATGATAAACGATTCAATTTCATCTACAACATTGAATAAATGCAATTTTCGTATTCATTTGAAATTTAATTTGCGTTGAACTAAATTATATCTAATCTTAAAGCTATTTGTTGTCTTGATCGGTGTTCGTGGACATTGTAGCTGATTGTATTTTAATGATTATACTATGCTGAGTCTTATTATGAATAAGATGGTGAACATTAGATGTAGATTTATGATGATTTCAATGTTGAATATCTATGTTGTATTTGTAGATTCAATTAAAATTGCATTTATTCAATTTTGTAGACCAAATTGAATTGTTTGGAATCGCTTTCAATGAATTTTATTTTATTTATGTTCATAATGATTGATTCATGAGGTATTTAAAGGTATTGAGATAACATCATGGAATACTATCAGATCACATATTAACTTCTTGAGCAGGTTCAATTGAAAGTAACGCGGTTAAAATACTGTCAGTGATTTATATGTGTGTTGGTGGTGTCTTATATCATAAATTTGCATATATTGCGTGTATATTATTTATGTCTTAAATATAATCTTATTAATAAAACACTCACGATTTGTGATTACCGCTTCGTTGATAAACTTGGATAAAATGTTTACAATAATGCAAATGGTGCATAATGTAACTGAACTCACCTAATCAAAGAGAAAAAATTTATTAACAAAAATAATATAATATGTAAATGTTTTAAATCAACCATTAGATTAATCAATGTACCTGTGTATTTATCACGTCCCGTTTGCAACCGTTCTAACTAAACGGTTAAGCAGTCGATTACAGTTGAACTTGTAATGCACAGTCCAGTTAATACTGGAACGTTTAATCTTTGACAAAGTTTAATTAAATCCATACTAAAGTTGAATTGCATTCCATTATGATCAATTAAAAAAAACACTTAAAAATATACATAAAAAAAAATCGGCGTAATCTAGCAGGTAATTTAACATCCATTCAAATGTTCAATGGATGGAATAATTTCTTTAAAACGATCTGAAATTCCCTTTTTTGGATAACACAAATAAATAAATGATAAAATTAGTAACTTATTATTATTAATTAGTCATAAAAATAGGGAAAAGATTATCACTAAGCTCCAATTTTTTAATTCCTCTTTTTTGCCCATTGAATGTTAAAGAATATAGAAAATTGTATGCAATAAATTCAATTATCCCAATATGTATCAATTGCGAAATCGATCACAAAATTCATAATTAATTATTGTAATTAATTATTTTACTAATTATATTGTAGGCAAAAGAAAAATTTAATTACTTACATTTCATTTTTCAGGAATTTAGTAGCGGCCATTATTTTTTCCTTTGTTCGCTTGCCTTCATCGTCACATACATTTTTGCAATGACGATTTAACATTATGTAGAGGAATATGAACGCCATTTATATAAAATAAGAAGCAATAAAAATCACGCATGATCACGCTCCCATAGTTCTATGCCAACACCACCAACAAGCAACACCACCACCACCAACGCCAACAACAAAAATAATAAATTTCAAACATCTCTGTTTTTTTTTTGCATCAAATTCACCGGACCAAAACAATTTGAACCATCTTAAAACAGCAATTCCACACTGACAATTACCAATTTCTACCATACTTTTTTGTTAGAATCATACAAATAGGAAAATGTTGATAATTTTTTTCAATATTTAAAGAATACTAGCAGTTTTATACTACTAACGCGTTGAAATTGAAAATTATAGAAAACATGTAACTATAAATTGTGTGTTATTTTATTATCCGTTGTTGATAATAAAAATACTATTTACACAGCCCAATAACATAACGTAATTAATTCATTTAATTAATAGAAACACAATATAAAGCAATTGTAACACAAATTTTGCATATTATTATTTTTATTTAATAAACAAAAAATGATGTCAACATTCCCAAACGGCCAAATATAATGATTTGGATTTCATTTGTATTTAATTTTAACATATTCGCCAGAATTATAGCTTTTCGCCGATTAAATGTGTTGTTCAAATTTGTCTTGCAGGGTTGGTTCCAAAAGAAATTTTTTAATGGGATTTGGAGCTTTTTGAATTTTTATTGGTTGCAAAATTTCAAAGCCATTAAAAAAAAATCAAAAAATTGTATCGTCTAGAAGCGCACCCAAAAATAATAATGCACTGCATTGGACGGTGGATAATATTTACACCGGCGAGACCGGTATTCCAATATACAGTTTGTTTATTATGTATATTTTTAATTTTATGGCTTTGTTGATATTTTCCTATTTCCTTATGACATTTGCATATGCAAAATATTAATAATTCTATTTATATAAGTACGTTGTAATAAATGAAAAAAAAAAAAATAAGTGTTATTAATAATAAATTAATTTAATTATTTAATAATTAATGTTGTTGTGGGTCGGTAATTACATAAGTGGTCAATCGCATGGGAAAATATGCAAAGGTGTGTGATAATTCATATTTGATTATAACCGAAAAACACAGTGTAAATAGAATTTGTATTTTTAGCAATGCAATGATAATTCACATTTGATAACTAAATGTTGTTCATTTGTTTGATAATAGTCGTAAAATACGCAGTAAATGTTATTAATTTTCTAATTGGGATATTAATAACAAATAATTATACTGACCATTTTTATTTTTAAGCGTGGAATTGCTGTTTTAAGATTGTTCAAATTGTTTTGGTCCGGTGAATTTGATGCCCAAAAAAAACAGAGATGTTTGAAATTTATTATTTTTGTTGTTGGCGTTGTTGGTGGTGGTGTTGATTGTTGGTGGTGTTGGCATAGAACTATGGGAGCGTGATCATGCGTGATTTTTGTTGCTTCTTATTTTATATAAATGGCGTTCATCTTCCTCTACATAATGTTAAATCGTCATTGCAAAAATGTATGTGACGATGAAGACAAGCGAACAAAGGAAAAAATAATGGCCGCTACTAAATTCCTGAAAAATGAAATGTAAGTAATTAAATTTTTCTTTTGCCTACAATATAATTAGTAAAATAATTAATTACAATAATTAATTATGAATTTTGTGATCGATTTCGCAATTGATGCATATTGGGATAATTGAATTTATTGCATACAATTTTCTATATTCTTTAACATTCAATGGGCAAAAAAGAGGAATTAAAAAATTGGAGCTTAGTGATAATCTTTTCCCTATTTTTATGACTAATTAATAATAATAAGTTACTAATTTCATCATTTATTTATTTGTGTTATCCAAAAAAGGGAATTTCAGATCGTTTTAAAGAAATTATTCCATCCATTGAACATTTGAATGGATGTTAAATTACCTGCTAGATTACGCCGATTTTTTTTTATGTATATTTTTAAGTGTTTTTTTTAATTGAACATAATGGAATGCAATTCAACATTAGTATGGATTTAATTAAACTTTGTCAAAGATTAAACATTCCAGTATTAACTGGACTGTGCATTACAAGTCCAACTGTAATCGACAGCTTAACCGTATAGTTAGAACGGTTGCAAATGGGACGTGATAAATACACAGGTACATTGATTAATCTAATGGTTGATTTAAAACAGTTACATATTAAATTATTTATTAGTAATTTTTTTCTCTTTGATTAGGTGAATTCAGTTATATTATGCACCATTTGCATTATTGTAAACATTTTATCAAAGTATATCAACGAAGCGGTTATCACAAAACGTGAGTGTTTTATTAATAAGGTTATATTTAAGACATAAATAATATACACGCAATATATGCAAATTTATGATATAAGACACCAACACACATATAAATCACTGAAAGTATTTTAACCGCGTTACTTTCAATTGAACCTGCCCAAGAAGTAAATATGTGATCTGATAGTATTCCGTGATGTTATCTCAATACCTTTAAATACCTGATTCATCATTATGAACATAAATAGAATAAAATTCTTTGAAAGCGATTCCAAACAATTCAATTTAGTCTACAAAATTGAATAAATGCAATTTTCGTTGACTCTACAAATGCAACATAGATATTCAACATTGAAATCATCATAAATCTACAACTAATGTTCACCATCTTATTCATAATAAGACTCAGCATAGTATAATCATTAAAATACAATCAGCTACAACGTCAACAAACACCGATCAAGACAACAATTAGCTTTAAGATTAGATATAATTTATTTCAACGCAAATTAAATTCCAAATGAATACGAAAATTGCATTTATTCAATGTTGTAGATGAAATTGAATCGTTTATCATCGTATAATTTGTAACTTTCGCCGTCTGTGGCGATTTATCGTTTCAAATTATATGCATTGATGGTATTGCTAAGGAGTACATTAAGCTAATGCTAACATTTTCTTTGACAAATGCGTTCCAATTGATTCATCACCGACGCAAAACCATCAATTAGTGAATGGTAATTCTGTTTCCACATGATTTTATTAATTCTTCGTCTTCTAATTGATATAACAAATAAAAATGAAATGAATTATTTAATAACTCGTCGTAAAACTCATTGAAAGCGATTCCAAACGGTTCAATTTAGTCTACAAAATTGAATAAATGCAATTTTAATTGAATCTACAAATGCAACATAGATATTCAACATTGAAATCATCATAAATCTACATCTAATGTTCACCATCTTATTCATAATAAGACTCAGCATAGTATAATCATTAAAATACAATCAGCTACAACGTCAACGAACACCGATCAAGACAACAATTAGCTTTAAGATTAGATATAATTTATTTCAACGCAAATTAAATTCCAAATGAATACGAAAATTGCATTTATTCAATGTTGTAGATGAAATTGAATCGTTTATCATCGTATAATTTGTAACTTTCGCCGTGTGTGGCGATTTATCGTTTCAAATTATATGCATTGATGGTATTGCTAAGGAGTACATTAAGCTAATGCTAACATTTTCTTTGACAAATGCGTTCCAATTGATTCATCACCGACGCAAAACCATCAATTAGTGAATGGTAATTCTGTTTCCACATGATTTTATTAATTCATCGTCTTCTAATTGATATAACAAATAAAAATGAAATGAATTATTTAATAACTCGTCGTAAAACTCATTGAAAGCGATTCCAAACGGTTCAATTTAGTCTACAAAATTGAATAAATGCAATTTTAATTGAATCTACAAATGCAACATAGATATTCAACATTGAAATCAGCATAAATCTACATCTAATGTTCACCATCTTATTCATAATAAGACTCAGCATAGTATAGTCATTAAAATACAATCAGCTACAACGTCCACGAACACCGATCAAGACAACAATTAGCTTTAAGATTAGATATAATTGATTTCAACGCAAATTAAATTCCAAATGAATACGAAAATTGCATTTATTCAATGTTGTAGATGAAATTGAATCGTTTATCATCGTATAATTTGTAACTTTCGCCGTCTGTGGCGATTTATCGTTTCAAATTATATGCATTGATGGTATTGCTAAGGAGTACATTAAGCTAATGCTAACATTTTCTTTGACAAATGCGTTCCAATTGATTCATCACCGACGCAAAACCATCAATTAGTGAATGGTAATTCTGTTTCCACATGATTTTATTAATTCATCGTCTTCTAATTGATATAACAAATAAAAATGAAATGAATTATTTAATAACTCGTCGTAAAACTCATTGAAAGCGATTCCAAACAATTCAATTTAGTCTACAAAATTGAATAAATGCAATTTTAATTGAATCTACAAATGCAACATAGATATTCAACATTGAAATCATCATAAATCTACATCTAATGTTCACCATCTTATTCATAATAAGACTCAGCATAGTATAATCATTAAAATACAATCAGCTACAACGTCAACGAACACCGATCAAGACAACAATTAGCTTTAAGATTAGATATAATTTATTTCAACGCAAATTAAATTCCAAATGAATACGAAAATTGCATTTATTCAATGTTGTAGATGAAATTGAATCGTTTATCATCGTATAATTTGTAACTTTCGCCGTCTGTGGCGATTTATCGTTTCAAATTATATGCATTGATGGTATTGCCAAGGAGTACATTAAGCAAATGCTAACATTTGCTTTGAGAAATGCGTTCCAATTGATTCAACCCCGACGAAAAACCATAAATTAATGAATGGTAATTCTGTTTCCACATGATTTTATTAATTCATCGTATCCTAATTGATATAACAAATAAAAATGAAATGAATTATTTAATAACTCGTCGTAAAACTCATTGAAAGCGATTCCAAACAATTCAATTTAGTCTACAAAATTGAATAAATGCAATTTTAATTGAATCTACAAATGCAACATTGAAATCATCATAAATCTACATCTAATGTTCACCATCTTATTCATAATAAGACCTCAGCATAGTATAGTCATTAAAATACAATCAGCTACAACGTCCACGAACACCGATCAAGACAACAATTAGCTTTAAGATTAGATATAATTGATTTCAACGCAAATTAAATTCCAAATGAATACGAAAATTGCATTTATTCAATGTTGTAGATGAAATTGAATCGTTTATCATCGTATAATTTGTAACTTTCGCCGTCTGTGGCGATTTATCGTTTCAAATTATATGCATTGATGGTATTGCTAAGGAGTACATTAAGCTAATGCTAACATTTTCTTTGACAAATGCGTTCCAATTGATTCATCACCGACGCAAAACCATCAATTAGTGAATGGTAATTCTGTTTCCACATGATTTTATTAATTCATCGTCTTCTAATTGATATAACAAATAAAAATGAAATGAATTATTTAATAACTCGTCGTAAAACTCATTGAAAGCGATTCCAAACGGTTCAATTTAGTCTACAAAATTGAATAAATGCAATTTTAATTGAATCTACAAGTGCAACATAGATATTCAACATTGAAATCAGCATAAATCTACATCTAATGTTCACCATCTTATTCATAATAAGACTCAGCATAGTATAGTCATTAAAATACAATCAGCTACAACGTCCACGAACACCGATCAAGACAACAATTAGCTTTAAGATTAGATATAATTGATTTCAACGCAAATTAAATTCCAAATGAATACGAAAATTGCATTTATTCAATGTTGTAGATGAAATTGAATCGTTTATCATCGTATAATTTGTAACTTTCGCCGTCTGTGGCGATTTATCGTTTCAAATTATATGCATTGATGGTATTGCTAAGGAGTACATTAAGCTAATGCTAACATTTTCTTTGACAAATGCGTTCCAATTGATTTATCACCGACGAAAAACCATCAATTAGTGAATGGTAATTCTGTTTCCACATGATTTTATTAATTCATCGTCTTCTAATTGATATAACAAATAAAAATGAAATGAATTATTTAATAACTCGTCGTAAAACTCATTGAAAGCGATTCCAAACAATTCAATTTAGTCTACAAAATTGAATAAATGCAATTTTAATTGAATCTACAAATGCAACATAGATATTCAACATTGAAATCATCATAAATCTACATCTAATGTTCACCATCTTATTCATAATAAGACTCAGCATAGTATAATCATTAAAATACAATCAGCTACAACGTCAACGAACACCGATCAAGACAACAATTAGCTTTAAGATTAGATATAATTTATTTCAACGCAAATTAAATTCCAAATGAATACGAAAATTGCATTTATTCAATGTTGTAGATGAAATTGAATCGTTTATCATCGTATAATTTGTAACTTTCGCCGTCTGTGGCGATTTATCGTTTCAAATTATATGCATTGATGGTATTGCCAAGGAGTACATTAAGCAAATGCTAACATTTGCTTTGAGAAATGCGTTCCAATTGATTCAACCCCGACGAAAAACCATAAATTAATGAATGGTAATTCTGTTTCCACATGATTTTATTAATTCATCGTCTTCTAATTGATATAACAAATAAAAATGAAATGAATTATTTAATAACTCGTCGTAAAACTCATTGAAAGCGATTCCAAACGGTTCAATTTAGTCTACAAAATTGAATAAATGCAATTTTAATTGAATCTACAAATGCAACATAGATATTCAACATTGAAATCAGCATAAATCTACATCTAATGTTCACCATCTTATTCATAATAAGACTCAGCATAGTATAATCATTAAAATACAATCAGCTACAACGTCAACGAACACCGATCAAGACAACAATTAGCTTTAAGATTAGATATAATTTATTTCAACGCAAATTAAATTCCAAATGAATACGAAAATTGCATTTATTCAATGTTGTAGATGAAATTGAATCGTTTATCATCGTATAATTTGTAACTTTCGCCGTGTGTGGCGATTTATCGTTTCAAATTATATGCATTGATGGTATTACTAAGGAGTACATTAAGCTAATGCTAACATTTTCTTTGACAAATGCGTTCCAATTGATTCATCACCGACGAAAAACCATCAATTAGTGAATGGTAATTCTGTTTCCACATGATTTTATTAATTCATCGTCTTCTAATTGATATAACAAATAAAAATGAAATGAATTATTTAATAACTCGTCGTAAAACTCATTGAAAGCGATTCCAAACAATTCAATTTAGTCTACAAAATTGAATAAATGCAATTTTCATTGAATCTACCAATGCAACATAGATATCCAACATTGAAATCATCACAAATCTACTTATAATGTTCACCATCTTATTCATAATAAGACTCAGCATAGTATAATCATTAAAATACAATTAGCTACAACGTCAACGAACACCGATCAAGACAACAATTAGCTTTAAGATTAGATATAATTTATTTCAACGCAAATTAAATTCCAAATGAATACGAAAATTGCATTTATTCAATGTTGTAGATGAAATTGAATCGTTTATCATCGTATAATTTGTAACTTTCGCCGTGTGTGGCGATTTATCGTTTCAAATTATATGCATTGATGGTATTACTAAGGAGTACATTAAGCTAATGCTAACATTTTCTTTGACAAATGCGTTCCAATTGATTCATCACCGACGAAAAACCATCAATTAGTGAATGGTAATTCTGTTTCCACATGATTTTATTAATTCATCGTCTTCTAATTGATATAACAAATAAAAATGAAATGAATTATTTAATAACTCGTCGTAAAACTCATTGAAAGCGATTCCAAACGGTTCAATTTAGTCTACAAAATTGAATAAATGCAATTTTAATTGAATCTACAAATGCAACATAGATATTCAACATTGAAATCATCATAAATCTACATCTAATGTTCACCATCTTATTCATAATAAGACTCAGCATAGTATAATCATTAAAATACAATCAGCTACAACGTCAACGAACACCGATCAAGACAACAATTAGCTTTAAGATTAGATATAATTTATTTCAACGCAAATTAAATTCCAAATGAATACGAAAATTGCATTTATTCAATGTTGTAGATGAAATTGAATCGTTTATCATCGTATAATTTGTAACTTTCGCCGTGTGTGGCGATTTATCGTTTCAAATTATATGCATTGATGGTATTACTAAGGAGTACATTAAGCTAATGCTAACATTTTCTTTGACAAATGCGTTCCAATTGATTCATCACCGACGCAAAACCATCAATTAGTGAATGGTAATTCTGTTTCCACATGATTTTATTAATTCATCGTCTTCTAATTGATATAACAAATAAAAATGAAATGAATTATTTAATAACTCGTCGTAAAACTCATTGAAAGCGATTCCAAACAATTCAATTTAGTCTACAAAATTGAATAAATGCAATTTTAATTGAATCTACAAATGCAACATAGATATTCAACATTGAAATCATCATAAATCTACATCTAATTTTCACCATCTTATTCATAATAAGACTCAGCATAGTATAATCATTAAAATACAATCAGCTACAACGTCAACGAACACCGATCAAGACAACAATTAGCTTTAAGATTAGATATAATTTATTTCAACGCAAATTAAATTCCAAATGAATACGAAAATTGCATTTATTCAATGTTGTAGATGAAATTGAATCGTTTATCATCGTATAATTTGTAACTTTCGCCGTCTGTGGCGATTTATCGTTTCAAATTATATGCATTGATGGTATTGCCAAGGAGTACATTAAGCAAATGCTAACATTTGCTTTGAGAAATGCGTTCCAATTGATTCAACCCCGACGAAAAACCATAAATTAATGAATGGTAATTCTGTTTCCACATGATTTTATTAATTCATCGTCTTCTAATTGATATAACAAATAAAAATGAAATGAATTATTTAATAACTCGTCGTAAAACTCATTGAAAGCGATTCCAAACGGTTCAATTTAGTCTACAAAATTGAATAAATGCAATTTTAATTGAATCTACAAATGCAACATAGATATTCAACATTGAAATCATCATAAATCTACATCTAATGTTCACCATCTTATTCATAATAAGACTCAGCATAGTATAATCATTAAAATACAATCAGCTACAACGTCAACGAACACCGATCAAGACAACAATTAGCTTTAAGATTAGATATAATTTATTTCAACGCAAATTAAATTCCAAATGAATACGAAAATTGCATTTATTCAATGTTGTAGATGAAATTGAATCGTTTATCATCGTATAATTTGTAACTTTCGCCGTGTGTGGCGATTTATCGTTTCAAATTATATGCATTGATGGTATTACTAAGGAGTACATTAAACAAATGCTAACATTTTCTTTGACAAATGCGTTCCAATTGATTCATCACCGACGCAAAACCATCAATTAGTGAATGGTAATTCTGTTTCCACATGATTTTATTAATTCATCGTCTTCTAATTGATATAACAAATAAAAATGAAATGAATTATTTAATAACTCGTCGTAAAACTCATTGAAAGCGATTCCAAACGGTTCAATTTAGTCTACAAAATTGAATAAATGCAATTTTAATTGAATCTACAAATGCAACATAGATATTCAACATTGAAATCAGCATAAATCTACATCTAATGTTCACCATCTTATTCATAATAAGACTCAGCATAGTATAGTCATTAAAATACAATCAGCTACAACGTCCACGAACACCGATCAAGACAACAATTAGCTTTAAGATTAGATATAATTTATTTCAACGCAAATTAAATTCCAAATGAATACGAAAATTGCATTTATTCAATGTTGTAGATGAATTGGAATCGTTTATCATCGTATAATTTGTAACTTTCGCCGTCTGTGGCGATTTATCGTTTCAAATTATATGCATTGATGGTATTGCTAAGGAGTACATTAAACAAATGCTAACATTTTCTTTGAGAAATGTGTTCCAATTGATTCATCACCGACGAAAAACCATCAATTAGTGAATGGTAATTCTGTTTCCACATGATTTTATTAATTCATCGTCTTCTAATTGATATAACAAGTAAAAATGAAATAAATTATTTAATAACTCGTCGTAAAACTCATTGAAAGCGATTCCAAACAATTCAATTTAGTCTACAAAATTGAATAAATGCAATTTTCATTGAATCTACAAATGCACCATAGATATTCAACATTGAAATCATCATAAATCTACATCTAATGTTCACCATCTTATTCATAATAAGACTCAGCATAGTATAATCATTAAAATACAATCAGCTACAACGTCCACGAACACCGATCAAGACAACAATTAGCTTTAAGATTAGATATAATTTAGTTCAACGCAAATTAAATTCCAAATGAATACGAAAATTGCATTTATTCAATGGTGTAGATGAAATTGAATCGTTTATCATCGTATAATTTGTAACTTTCGCCGTCTGTGGCGATTAATCGTTTCAAATTATATGCATTGATGGTATTGCTAAGGAGTACATTAAGCAAATGCTAACATTTTCTTTGAGAAATGCGTTCCAATTGATTCATCACCGACGAAAAACCATCAATTAGTGAATGGTAATTCTGTTTCCACATGATTTTATTAATTCTTCGTCTTCTAATTGATATAACAAGTAAAATTGAAATGAATTATTTAATAACTCGTCGTAAAACTCAGTGAAAGCGATTCCAAACAATTCAATTTAGTCTACAAAATTGAATAAATGCAATTTTAATTGAATCTACAAATGCAACATAGATATTCAACATTGAAATCAGCATAAATCTACATCTAATGTTCACCATCTTATTCATAATAAGACTCAGCATAGTATAGTCATTAAAATACAATCAGCTACAACGTCCACGAACACCGATCAAGACAACAATTAGCTTTAAGATTAGATATAATTTATTTCAACGCAAATTAAATTCCAAATGAATACGAAAATTGCATTTATTCAATGTTGTAGATGAATTGGAATCGTTTATCATCGTATAATTTGTAACTTTCGCCGTCTGTGGCGATTTATCGTTTCAAATTATATGCATTGATGGTATTGCTAAGGAGTACATTAAACAAATGCTAACATTTTCTTTGAGAAATGTGTTCCAATTGATTCATCACCGACGAAAAACCATCAATTAGTGAATGGTAATTCTGTTTCCACATGATTTTATTAATTCATCGTCTTCTAATTGATATAACAAGTAAAAATGAAATAAATTATTTAATAACTCGTCGTAAAACTCATTGAAAGCGATTCCAAACAATTCAATTTAGTCTACAAAATTGAATAAATGCAATTTTCATTGAATCTACAAATGCACCATAGATATTCAACATTGAAATCATCATAAATCTACATCTAATGTTCACCATCTTATTCATAATAAGACTCAGCATAGTATAATCATTAAAATACAATCAGCTACAACGTCCACGAACACCGATCAAGACAACAATTAGCTTTAAGATTAGATATAATTTAGTTCAACGCAAATTAAATTCCAAATGAATACGAAAATTGCATTTATTCAATGTTGTAGATGAAATTGAATCGTTTATCATCGTATAATTTGTAACTTTCGCCGTCTGTGGCGATTAATCGTTTCAAATTATATGCATTGATGGTATTGCTAAGGAGTACATTAAGCAAATGCTAACATTTTCTTTGAGAAATGCGTTCCAATTGATTCATCACCGACGAAAAACCATCAATTAGTGAATGGTAATTCTGTTTCCACATGATTTTATTAATTCTTCGTCTTCTAATTGATATAACAAGTAAAATTGAAATGAATTATTTAATAACTCGTCGTAAAACTCAGTGAAAGCGATTCCAAACAATTCAATTTAGTCTACAAAATTGAATAAATGCAATTTTAATTGAATCTACAAATACATCATAGATATCCAACATTGAAATCATCACAAATCTACTTATAAAGTTCACCATCTTATTCATAATAAGACTCAGCATAGTATAATCATTAAAATACAATCAGCTACAACGTCCACGAACACCAATCAAGCCAACAATTAGCTTTAAGATTAGATATAATTTATTTCAACGCAAATTTAATTCCAAAATGAATACGAAAATTGCATTTATTCAATGTTGTATAGATGAAATTGAATAACTACTGATCGGTTATCAATATAATTATTGCCAGAGTAACTCAATGACCCAGATTTTATAAATATAAATCATTCGTCCAGACGCCGCGATATAATCAAAAATTTTTGTCAATATGTGTCTCGTTTCGAAAACAAATCCATCTTTATATATTGACACTTGGCGCCTACAACTAAAAAAAAGTGTACAAACGTAACCAAATGCATTTAACGATTTGTTTTGTTTTTTTTTATTTTGAAATATATTTATAATTATTATTTAAATATGGCTGGATTTTTATATACTTATATATTGAAATTTTTTTGTTTATATATTCGTTTGTATTTTATAAACAATTAGATGTTTTGTTACATTCAATAAAAAAACTATCAAATGAAAAAGAAAATTTGTCTGTATATAATAATCTATAATCTGCTTGGTGAGGTTTTTTTTTTTTCGTTGTTATTTTATTGTACTATATATTATTATTATTATTATTAAATTGAATTAAAAAAAAAACACAAAATTCTAAATACTATACTATACTTGAACTACTTGAAATATAAACATGATGTTTATAAATTTAATGTTTGTTTCCATCTTCATATAAAAAGAAAAATAACATTAAAACTCCATATAGTAGATTGAGACAATTTAAAAAAAAAAAGATATTTAACTTGAAAATTTTGTATATATAGTATATTTACAATATATAGCAAATGATATTGTAAACACATCTTTTTAAACTATTTGTAAATTAATATATTATTCTTATTAGGTATAGATGAGTTTGTTGTTTCTTAAATTATATATATATATATATAGATGAAATGTTATCCATATATAGTTTTTCAATTTTTGTAGTAATATAAAACGGCATTATTTACCACATTATATATGTTGTTTGTATTTTTTCCATATTATTATAATTTAGCATCCCTAATAATATTTAAATAAATACCATTTTCCGAACAAATGCCAATTGCTTTCTTTTGAAATTTAATCGTTTTTGGGGTGTGATCGGCGGGCGTCACTCGATGATTTTTCAAAAAATGCACAAAACCAATTTTCGATAACAATAGTGCAAATTTTTCGCCAATACAATTTCTTGGTCCATGGCCAAATGGCATATACGAATACGGATGTATTTTATGTTTTTCTTGTTTGGAAAAACGTTCAGGATCAAATTGTAATGGATTTTCAAAATACTATATATAATCAAATAATAAATAAGAAAGCAAATTAATTTTATATGGAATTATTTTTTTAATTATATGATTAACTAAAATTCTAATTTAATGGAAACACTTTTTAATCAATCAGTTTAAAAGTATTATATATATGAAAAATTTAATCAAATTATAAGTGGTTATATTACTCACCTTAGGATCTCTTTGTATTGCATACATAGGTAATAAAATTGGCATACCATTTGTTATTCTATAATTATGATATGGTGCTAGACTATAATCTTTCATCATTTTATCGTCAGCCGGTAATTCACATTGACGATCGATAAATGGTAATGGTGGATATAAACGTAATGTTTCCAATATTACCATTTGTAAATATTCCATTTCGTTAATCATTTCAAATGTTATTATACCATTTGTTTCACGTAATTTTTCTTTTATTTCATGTCGTAAACGATCTTGTACCGATTGCTATATTATATTTCCGTATAATAAATACAATGAATCGAAAAAATTTATATGGGTCAATTTTTGTTTTTTTTTTTTGTTTTAATCTATATCATATTTCTTTCCAATTAATTCAAATAAAAAGTATAAAAAACATATACATACATTCCAAGCCAATTCAAATAATCCAAATGATAGTAATGAAGCGGATGTTTCAAATCCACCTTGAAAAAATATTGCTGCTTGTGCCACCAATATATCATCTTTTATTGCTATATATATATTTGTTATTAATCAAAAATTAATTAAATAAACTAATTACAAAATGCTCTTTGTCAATGCCAATCAATCAAATTAATATATAAAAGTTTAATTTAATTTTAAATTACCAATATTTTCACCATCAATTTTTGTAATATCTTCATTTTTAAATTGTATTAATGTATCAATTAAATCATAACGTATTTCACCCGTTGACTCTCTAACAGCAATAATATCTTTAATAGATTTACGAAAGAAATCCTCAATTTCTTTGGCGAAAAACTATAATATATAATTGAAAAAAAAAACAACGTTTTTTAATTTTCTTAAAAATATATATACATTTATAATAAATTCAACACATACCCTTAATCGAAATTTATAAACGAATTCGGGTAAAAATACAAAACAAAATAATTGTAATGCATGGCTTATTGTGAATTCGAAAAATCGTTTTCCAATACTACGAAATTCACATTGTGGATTTACAATACTTTGTACATCAACGCCAAATGCACAACTTGCAATAACATCCGTTGTGTAACGTGTACATAAATCTTTTAATTCAATTTTATCACCATTTATAATTTCATTGCCCGTTATTGTATTATTATCAGCATCCGTTGAATTTTTTGTTTCACCAACATCCAATTTCAATAGATAATCATTTAAATTTGTACCAATTTGATCGACTAATGGTAACATTTTTCTAATACGTCCTGATCCAAATATCGGTGACATTTTTGTACGAATGCGACGCCACAATGGATTTTTAGCAAAAAATAATGTTGAACTACCAATTGGATCCGAATGTGGATCGGTAGCTGAATGTCTATATAATAAGTTATTAAAATTTTTAGAATAATATTTAAGAATATACATATTAATTAAGTTTTTATAGTTATATACCTATTTGAAAATAAATGAAAATCTGTTGTAAATATTCTTCGTATTAATTCTGGTTCACGGATGATAATTGCCGGTTTATATAATATATTATAACCTAATATCGGTTCATTTACTGTACTTTCATTAAAGTAAACATCACAAAAATGTTCAAATATATCACGTTTATATAGTAGGATATCTTTTAAATTTCCAATTAATGGTAATGGTGATAGATTCGGTACCATTCGATCATTCCAATATTGTGATCTTTTCCATGCCCATCGATAAATTAAAAATATTGTTAATATTATTGCGGATGTACTTATTGAAAATGGTAAATAGAAATTTGTTGTTTCCCATGATGTGGTTGATGTTGATGTGGATGTGGATGTGGATGTCATGGTGATTTTATTGTTCAAATTGATTTCCTATCCGTTTTAAAACTAATATATATATAAGTTCTCTATGCTGAACCTGAATCTTTTTTCTTGTCTATATATAAAATTAAACAATAATATTATTATTAATAAGGTGTGCTATTATATATATAGGCTCTATAAATAAATTTAACTTTAAAAGACGTAAAAAATAATATATTTTTTATATATCAACCTTCAGTGCAGTGCAGACTTTCAGAAGGTCTTTACAATTGTTATATATTATAATAAAACTGCAAATATTTTGCAAAGAGAAGTTTAATGGTTTTTATATTTGAAGGTATATATATACAGAAATGATTACAATTTATTATTTCATATAACTATACGTAGATTTATATGAATAACTTGAATAATTTTTTGTTTTTTTTTGCCTGATTCCGAAGAACAATATGCATATATGCATATATATTATTTAGATAAATTTGTATTTAGATTTAAATCACTATTGAAGTATTTGCGTCGTGTTAAATTATGATCTCTTAAAAAGAAGAACTTTTCAAAAATTCATTTACCAACTGTTTTTAATCAATGTTAGAATGATTTTAATATAAAATTACCTTGAAAATTAAATTGAAATTGTGTCAATTATATTATAAATTATCAAGTAAATTCGTTAAAAGAACTGATTATATAATTTTTCATTGACCGAGTTTAAAATACATAAATATATATATAGTATTCAGAATAATATTATAATTTAATATAATTATTATTACTAAATACATTAAATTACCTTTTCTTTTTTTTTTTTGATTATTTATTTGTATTCAAATTTTTTGTGTTTTTTTTTTACATTCACACTCATTCACACACAAAATTATACTATATATATATATATATTGTTTATTTAATATATTTAACGAGAAAACAGACAATTACTATATTATATAAATATATTTATATATGGTACTTTTATTTTTTTAATTCATTCACGTACACCGACAATAACAAAAATTAAAAAAAAAAAAAAGCACTTTCTTATCAATATTTATCAATATTTATAGTATTTATTGCGTTTTTATCATTATATTATTAATTATTTCAACAATATTATATGAAAAACAAAATGATATATAACATATATGAACGAGTTAAAAATCCCTTGTTTTTTCTTTTTATTTTATTTAATTTATTTAAAACAAACAAATAAGAATTTTATACAATTTATTAAACAGTTTTTTTTTTTGCATTTAATATTTTATTTTTTATTAGCACTTCGAATTAAAAAAAAAAATAAAAAAAATATTAGGTTTTTAATCGCAAAACCTCTGCTCTATATTAAAATACATTTATATCGACGACCGCACATTAGTAAAATGACTAACAAAATTATTTTTTCTGAATTCTATTCACATTTCTAATATGATGACCATTCAGTATTTTTTTTTATTTTTTTTGAGCGTGATATGCTAATTTTTTTTTTAATGTATTTTTAATGTTTTTTTTTTTTTACCATTCCTTAGATATTTTTTTCTAAATCAACTTTGGATTTTTTATTATAAAATTGTATATATATATATATATATATAAATTGTATATTTATATCATAAATTAGTTTATTTTATTTGTTATGTTTTTATGTTCGACTTTTACTACATCTACTTTTACTTATAGTTTAGCAGTTTTGTTTTTTTTTTGCAAATAAAGATCACTGCTTGAATGTGTTTGTGTCGTTGTTGTATTTAGTAAAAAATTAATGCTATTTGTATGGAAAATGCGTGATATTTGATGATGATGATACGATATTATACTTTATATTATATTTTTGAATTTGTTGAGATATATACAAAACTTTGAGATATGAACTACGCAAAAAAAAAAAAAAATGTTTTATTATATCATTTTTATTTTTGCTTTTTGAAAAAATTATCATGTAAATAATAATTAAAATTAATTTACGATCCATCGTAAAAAAAAATTGTTTTTTTTTCTTTGAATTCATATGGTGTTGCGTGTATATACGAGAATATATTTTTATATATATATATTAGGTTGTCTAAAAAGTATTGATAATTTTTTTTACAAATTACAAATTTTAACGATTTTTTTTATATATTTCAAATGAACTTTATTAAACCAAATATGCGCCGGTTTGTTCGATGACCCTTTGCCATTTTTCTGGTAAAGACATTATCCCATCACTGTAGAACTTCTGTGTTTTCTGGGCATAAAACTGATCCAAGTGCATTTTGCAGTCCTCTGCGGAATTTAATTTTAAACCATTGAGGGAGTTCTGCAGAGACCGGAACAAATGATAATCTGAAGGTGCAAGGTCCAGGCTATATGGTGGATGCATTAAAACTTCCCAGCCAAACTCTCTCAGTTTCTGCCGAGTCATCAAAGATGTGTGTGTTCTGGCGTTGTCATGATGGAACACAACACCCTTTCGATTGATTAATTCTGGACGTTTTTTTTTAATCTCGTGCTTCAATCTTGTTAATTGTTGATAATAGAGATCGGAATCAATGGTTTGACCGGGTGCTAGTAATTCATAATGAAAGATTCATTTCTAATCCCACCAAACAGACAGCATTACCTTTCTTGGTGTTAATCCAGGTTTTGCTACCCGTTTTAGGAGCTTCACCCTTCTTGGATCACGATCTTTTTCGTACATTATTATCGTATGTGATCCATTTTTCATCACCTGCAATCATTCGCTTTAAAAATGACTCGATTTCGTTCCTTTTAAACAGCGTTTCGCAAATGGAAATTCGGTTCATTAAATTGTTTTGTGTTAATTCATGTGTTACCCAAACATCGAGCTTTTTCTTGTATCCAGCCTTTGCCAAATGGTTTAAAACTGTTTGGTGATGGATGTTTAGTTCTTTAGCGATATCATGACTGCTTACGTGTCGATTTTCTTCAATTTTTGATATGATTTCATCGACTTTTTCAGTGATTGGTCGACCAGAACGAGGTGCATCTTTGACATCAAAATTACCGGAACGAAATCGAGCAAACCATCTATAGGCTGTTAATTTTGATAAAGTTCCTTCACCGTAAACTGCACAAATTTGTTCATGTGCCTGCGTTGCATTTTCACCTTTTTCATATAATAAAATTGTGCATTAAAGATGAGCGAAATTAGTGAAAAAATTCGATACATTTGAATTTTTTCACTAATTTCGCTCATCTTTAATGCACTACAACTTTTAAATGACTAAACAAATTTATTTTTTTTTTGTTTTTATCTACGAAATGTCATCTTTCGAACATTATCAATACTTTTTCGACAACCGAATATTATAATTTTGCTTAGAAACTATATATATTATTAATTTTTAATGGTTTTATTTTTCTATATCATATATATTCTATATACTATAATTATAGATAGTTGATGATGGCGTTATTTGAATTTTAAATTAGTTTATTCGGTTAAACCTTGAGATGGTATATATAGTTAAAATATTCAGAGGTATTTTCAAGGTCTTTTATAGATAGATTAATATTTATCGGTATTTATATATGAATAAATGTTGGTTTTTATTAATAATTATTATATTAATCGATTATAGTTTGTAGTCTTTATGGAAATCTAGAAAATTACCCCCAAAAATAGTAAGATTTTCTATATTTTTTCCCATTATTTTGAATTATTTTACTATGAAATTGTAACCATAAACTTTGCAAATAAAATTGTAAAGTATTTTAGATTTCATTTATCCTTTAACAATATATATATAAGTATTTTATTAATGATATGAAAATCACGTTTGACCACTAAAATTTGATAGAATTACTGAATGATATTATAGGATTTCTCATGATATTAGAATATATGTCTATTATATATTCATAAGATAATTTATAAATTTTGCTTATCTAAATGGTCAAAATATATAAAAAAATAGATATTATATATACAATTTATAGACGAATTTATGCCCATAACTATCAACTATATATTATCTTTTTTTTACTATCCACATATTACAAAATTATCTTAACTATTCGATATGCTTATAAATAATTGAACGAGATTGTAATTAATCCTGATATGTTATTGTTTAGTTTAATATCTTACTTCTTATCGGCTTCAATATTCTTATCGGCTTCAATAAATATGCCAATAATTTTCATAAAATATATATTAATGAAAGCAAAAAAATATTGTGGTTCTTTTATTGGTTTTGCGATAAATTTAACATTTGATATATTATCGAAACAAAAACTAATGAATTCGCAGTTTTTATGCGGAATTATTTAGATTTTCAAAACAGTTCAATTGCTTTACAGAAATTCAATTACAGAAATGCATTGTTAAACAAAATTTACAATTTATTGTAGTGTAGTGTATTTTGAATCGCTGAGGTTATCTGCCTCTATATATATGTATAATTATTATATATCGAATCTATGTCTATGTACGATCACAATAGATAAATATCTCACAAAATTTATTTGTGTAATTAATTAAAAAAATTTATTTAAAATTGTATCCGTTTTTGTTTATTTGAGCTAATATCTATTTAAATATTTTTAGCTTAAATAAACCGTAATGCATAATTCCTATATATATAATTTGTAAAAAATATAGATTAATATCTAAAAATTTTGCTTATTTTATTAACATGATTCTCATTATAATTAATTCCTATATATATATATATATATATATAAATAAATTCGATTAAAATTAATATGAAAATTTATAAAATTTCCATATTTATATATAAACACTTAACATTTTAACTATGTATATCTGCATTTTATAAAATAAATTATTCATTTTACGTTTTACGGAATTTTGTCTATACATAAGTAATTTCCATTTGCTTGTGAAATTGTAAATGCACGTTCACAAAATTTAATGTTTTTCGGTGATTTTATCGATGGTGTTAAATGGTAATTTTTTACTATATTATAAATGGCCACTTTCACCAGTAATAATCCAAAATTTTCGGCAACACAACGATGTGGGCCCAATCCAAATGGCATATACGTATACGGTTTAATTTTATGTAAATTTTCCGGTGCAAAACGTTCCGGATCAAAACGATTCGGTTCTGGATAATGCTGTAAATTATTAAATATAAAAAATTTGTTAATTATTGCGACAATTGCATTGTTTTTTTTTTGTATGTTATACTTTTGGATTCCGATGAATAGCATAAATGGGTATTATAACAGGCATTCCATTTGGTATTTCAAATTTATGATATGGTGCCAGAGAATATCCATTTTCATCGGCGGGAATATCAGCAACACGATCCAAAAATGGTAATATTGGATATTTACGAAGTGTTTCTGTGCGCGCATATATATAATAGAAATTAATTCATTTAATTTTCAATTAAATTATTTTAATCAAATCTTTTACCTGACACCACCATTTGAAGATAAACCATTTTATTGATAACATCAAACATTTCATCTTCTTTTTTATTACCATTTTCATTTAAAACATTTCGAATCTCTTCGCGAAGACGATTTTGAATAACTTGCTATATAAATGATATAAATAAAAATCATTTTATAGTAATTTAGAAAACAATTTTTCCGTCAAAAACCAAAATAGAAATTCATCAAAATATAGAATAGAAGAAGAAGAAGAAGAAGAAATTAAAAAAAAAATACTTACATTCCATGCCAATTCATAAATAGCAAATGAAATTACCGATGCATTTGTTTCAAACCCACCACCAATAAACATTGCTGCTTGTGCCACTAAAACATCATCTTTAAATATTAATTCATCCGTTGTATTACATTTATTTGAATCTTCATTTTGTAATACAACTAACGTATCAATTAAATCATTTCTAATTGGTTTTTTTTCTCCTAATGTAACGTTTCGTCGTTGTCCCATTATATCATGAATACTTTTACGAAAAAATGCTTGTACATTTTTCGGAAATAACTATATTAATACAAATATATTTTAAAAAATTATATGCATCGTTATCATAACTCAAAGAAAATAAAAATATAGTTCCATAATTATTTATTCATCAATCGTAATTTTACCTGAAATTTAAAGATTGGTACAATTTCGGGAAACATAAAAAATGATGCCATTTCAATGGAACGTAACCAAGAGTCACCAACATTATGTATAGCATGACCAGCATTACGAAATCCATTATTTGGATTGTCTAAACTGTTTGCATACACTCCAAATGCACAACTTGCAATTACATCGGTTGTATACGATGCTGATATTTCTTTAAAATTAACTATCGTTTCTGGACCTTTACCACCTGGACCGTCTTCAACGACAATTCGTTTTAACATATCATTCAATTTATTTCCGATTTCCTCGATTAATGGATAAAATTTACGCATATGTCCAGATGAAAATATTGGCGATAAACGTTTACGCATTTCACGCCAATATGGATTACGTAAAAATAATAGATTTGCAGCACCCATAATATCCGTTTTTAGATTTGATGCACTATGTCTATTGTTTTTTTTTTTTTATTTTTGTTTAAAAGAAATGAATGCATCGTCATATAAAAAATGTTTTATTTTATTTTGATAATATGATTATTTTTTAAATTAAAAAGTTCCAACAAGTAACGACATTTATAGAATTCTCACAAAATATCGATACCACATACCAATAGGATCAACAAAGTATAGGATAATATAAAAAAAATCCAATTTAATATTTACCTATTGTGAAAATATTTAAAATCTTCAATAAATATCCTTTTTAACAATTCCGGTTCACATACAATTAATGCTTTTTTATGTAGCATATGATAACCGATAATTGGTTGATTTTCACATTTTTCATTATGACAAATCGAATAGAAATGATCAAATACACTTTTTCTATGTAGAATTAAATCTAATACATTTCCGATTATTGGTAAACCCTGAACATGTTTAATGCCTTGCCGTTTCCAATAATTTAAATCATATAAACATAAATAATAGAGAATTATCGGTAACCAAATAAATATTATTATCGGTAAATATTCGATTAATGACATTTTCGATTTTATATAATATAAATAAAAATCTATATCAATTGAATCGATGACACGAAAAGTAAAACTCGTATTTAAAAAAAAATAAAACACTACTTCACTTAACAAAATTAATTAATACGTTAAAAACTTTATTTCCTATAATGTATTGTTGAGCGAAGAGTAGGTATATAACCAAAATAATATCCAACAAAAAACATAAACAAACAGTTTATATTCAAATTTAAAAAAAAAACAAATCAATTAATTGATCGATTGTCGATCAACACATTTAATTATAAAAAAAAAAACAATTCAGAAAAATATATATAGTCAATGAACAGTGTAAACTCCAGCTGTAAAATGTATACTAAACAATTATTGTAGTACAATTTTTTTAATTAAAATTAAATAAATGAATTCAATAATATAATATACATTATTATTATCATTTTATTAAAAGTGTCCTGAGATTACTGAACTGACTTTATCGTCGTCGTCGTCGTCGTCGTCGTCATCATCGTCGTGTTTATTAACAAAAATATATTTATGCATTTGAATATGAATTCCAAAAAGACTAAAAGAAAATACAATATTCGATGAATTCATATGCGTAATGCAATTATAATTTAAGTAGTAAATATTGGGAACATATTTTAGGGAATTTATTGAATTCTTGGAAGTAATTTTCATTGAATGACTAGTTCATTTTTATATAGAAACTTCTATCCAATACATTCTGTATATTACTATATATAAATTATATTTTAAATAAAATTTATTCTGTATATTACAATTTAAATATATATTTATTTATTTTTTTTATAAATATTTATTATATTGTATAAAAAAAAATACATATTCTTTTTCTTTTTATTATAATTATAATATTATAAGTTTTTCTTTATATATTGTAATATATCTATATAAGTATATATACAATTTATTGGTATATATAATTATTTAATAATTTATTTATATGCGGTGCTTAACCTTATAACTAAACATATATTTATTTGTTGTTCCTGCGTGAGGTTATATACTCTGATAACATTAATCATTAATAATAATAAAAAAAACTATATTATTTATTGAATCGATTATTTTTGTGGTGTGCGTTGTTCTTAATTTATTAATCACTGCAGTTTTATATACTATTTATCATTCTATATATAGTAATCTGTTTACTTACATTTTTCATTGCAGCCCACTAAATTGTTATACAATCATTTTAATAAATGTTATTAAATGAAAATATTTGTCATATACAGAATCGTTAGAAAATCTCCATATTTTTGTCTTCAATAGAATAATTTTCTCTATGGTAATTGGCTATCCTTCAAGAATTTTTTTCTATCAATAGACAAATGTTTCTGATGGTGATAGACAGATTTTTCCTATATGATGGCAGCCCGTTAATCTCCTCTGAATTTACCTTCAATTGTATCCCTTTTTCTAATGATCGAAAGCCCGTTAAGATTCTATCATGAACACCTAAGTCATTGAAAGTGATAATTATAACTTTATTATAATCTTTCAAGAGTTGTAAAGGGTTTAAATATTTTTTATACATATTTTAATATTAATTTTTAATGTAGGTTTAATCTATTCTTATATGCAAACTTATAAAAAAACTAATAAAAATAATTAGTAAACCAAATATAATTAGTATAGATTGATAAATCGACAATTTCAAAAGCATAAATAAGATCATATTTTTAGTTAGATTAAATATACTGGTTAGTATAGTTCGTTTTTATATAGAAATCAATCTATTTTGCTCCTACACACGTGTTTTCAATTCGTACGTAGACACGTAGAAAGAATTTAATTTATAATATACTGATATAATTTGTATAAAAGAAAATTTTATATATTTATATTATGACCGTCAACTTGATAAAATTATGATTGTGTTATTTCAAGGTGTTACTGGTCAATTTATATTTAAAATTTTACAAAACAATATATTATTGATATATTGAATTAATTAAAACAATAGTATATATTACTATTTAAAAACTTGTTATATATGAAATTATTACTGAATGAATGGCGTGAATAACAAATTTTGCGAAAGAATAAACGTAGGATTTTTAATTTATTAAGACGATTAATTTTTTAAATAAAATCATCATATTATATAAAAAATATATATATCTATATATAACTATAAAATTCTTCAATGACAGTGGTAATAATATAATAAAAATCATCAAGTTTTTTATGTAAAATTCTTCAATAATGCATTCAAATCAATGAGTTTTTCCAATTTTCAAACATTTGTTGAATAAAACGTTTATAAGTTAACATTTATCGTGATATTTTCATGTATAGTATATCATAAAAGTTTTTATACAGTATTTATGCAAATATTTCTAATATTCATTCAAATCAATGGAAAACCTTACCAGAAATAAAATATTTATTAATAAAATTGTTTCGTTCTTTAACCATATTTTTAATTAAAAACTCTTTATCGTAACGAATCCTATATATATATGTCTTTTGAGTAACTTAATTTTCATGGATTGATACATATATATATACATTTTAATTAAAGATTTGAGTGTAATTTTTATCAGATGACGTTGATCTTTCATTTAAATGATACATTTTCAGAGATTTTGAATGTTTTTTATCTTTTTTATTGAACTACCCATGAAAATCATAAACATTTTGTTTTTAATTATCATTCAAATTTAACTCAATATGAATTTTCCAAATATGGGTCTTTAAATCAATATATGGTTTTCATATAGATGGGAACTTTTGACTAATCATTGCAAATAAATTTATCTTACAATTCAATTCATTCTAATACAGTTCGGCTATATTGAGTCATGTGAAAAATGAAAAGGACGTTAACTTAAAAAAAAATATACTAATATATACCAATTAGAAAAATTCAATTGAATATAATATAATTGCGGTTTTGTTGTTTTCTTCTTCAAATATACTATACAAAAATAAACATCAATATAATGTTATATTTATTTAATCACAACTATATTTTGATTAATTTACGATGCGATGAGGTCAAAATGTTATATAAATAATAAATACATATTATAATTTAATCAATTATAAAATCAAGTTTATGCTAAAACTATAGTTAATTATAATTGCCATGATTCTGTATCATTGATATATATGCTGTTACATATATATTGTTAATTTTGCTTAATATTCAAAAGTTCTGTTTTGGTTTATATATAAAAATCAAACATATTATTAAAACAAATAATATCGCCGCATAAATACTATATATATTTAAAATTCAAATCTATTTATGATATACCTAAATATTTTCTATTTATATATTTTTTATTTTTATAATTGGGTTTTCTAATGAATAATTCATTATTTGTAATTTAATAATGAAAAAAAAACAACACATTTTCAAATTTCATACATTGAAATAAATAAATAAATAAAAAAAATGTATTATTCAATGCGAAATGTTGTTTATTTTACTATATTTAATTGCGAACTTACCTACCTTTATATAATTTACCTTTATTTTTGTATGTGAATTTTTATCTGTTTTTATTTGTTTTGTAGTTTTTCCATTTATTGTATATGACAAAGAAAATTTGGTTCGTAATTTAGTATTTAGTCGTAATAAATGCATAAGAAATTCTTATAAATTGCAATTTTCTATATTTGAATAACACAAAAAAAAAAATAAACACATAATAAAAATAACACAATTTGGGTGTTTTTCGGTTAATCAACTTTACGTATTAAAATATCTTATGTGTCACGATTTTAATAATAATAATCTACGTCTACCAAAACAAATTTGACTCTATTCACTTTATTTGTTTATTTATTGAGGGAATATATTTTTATTTTTTTTTTTTATATATTTTTCTTATCAATAATTTGTTTTATTTTTTTTAATTCACCTAATGCGATCATATAATTTATAATTTTATATATATATATATTTTTATCTAATCAAAATTTTTTACAATATAAAATTTGAAAAATATTATAAAAAGAGGAAGAGTGATAATGGTAAATGCGAAAATTAATGATACGCGTGTATTTATATATAAAAATTATATTACAGGTAATCAAACTTTCAATTGATGCAATCGATATAAATAATTAATATAATTTATAGCATTATTTATATACGGAATTTATTATTAAAATAAACTATTCATCATGTGTCTTAATCAACCTGCTATTCTTTTGACCTTAATTTTAAAATAGTCGAAATTATATCTTCTATATATCAAATGTTATTTATTTAAAAAAAATAAGAATCATATAATAATAATAATGTAAAAAAAAAAAAGAAGCAATTAAAGCATAATAAGAGTATAAAATTATAATTAAAAAAAATTATTTGATACGTTCTAACTTTCCTTTCCTTTCCTCCTTAATCATCATTATAAATATAAAAAAAAAACATTATTGTAAGATTTGAATTTAAAAAGAAATTTTCTTCTTTATAAGTTATTATTCAAAAGGCGAGAAATTTTTATTTATTTGAGTAAAAAAAAAAACTAAAATCACTTGGTTTTTGTTTATTTGATTATTCATTTTCCTTTTCACGAAATATTTTTAAATTAATACCACCTTCAGATTGTAAAA
This sequence comes from Dilophus febrilis, assembly GCA_958336335.1. Lineage (NCBI taxonomy): Eukaryota > Metazoa > Arthropoda > Insecta > Diptera > Bibionidae > Dilophus > Dilophus febrilis. Next base: position 35,578,761 of record OY284472.1, read on the forward strand.
TATATGCTTTTTTATAAAATACCATTGGTGTTGGATTGTTGTCGATCGGTTCCACATAATGTTCACGTAAAATATTAATGATACCCACTTTCGATTGCAATAAACCCATTTGTTCGCCAATGCAACTGTGCGGACCCAATCCAAATGGCATATACGTATACGGTACTATATTATCTTTGTTTTCCGGTGAAAATCGTTCAGGATCATATTTCAAAGGATTTGGATAGTACTATAGATATATACGAATAAAATAATATAAAAAAACGAAATGGTATTAGTTTTTTTTTTTTATTGGAAAATTTTCGGCTGACATATAAAAATGTATTAAATTGTCAATACATTTTCAATATTTACGATTTTAAGAGATTCATTTAACAGAACGTTAAATTTTTACAATTGTATGTATAGCTGTCCTTTTAACAATCGCAGAAATCGCAATCACAGAATAATCGCATACTCACTTGGTGGCAATTCAACAAAGAATTTACCATAGTTTGCGTGTTTACTCATTAGAATTTCCGTCTATATTGTCAGATAACAATCATAAGAAACTCAATCTCCCCAGTATCCAATAGGAATGTTTTCATTAGAAAACGAAATTTTATATATTTATCATATATGTATTTATTACCTTTGCATCACGATGTATAGCAAATATTGGTATTAATACAGGCATTCCTTTTGGTATTTTAAATGTATGATATGGTTCGACGGAATAATCATCAACTTCACATAAACGATCCAAATACGGTAGTGTTGGATATAATCGAAGTGTTTCTATACGAAAAAAAAAAAAATAAATAAATTATATAAAATTCTATTAAATTCTCCACATCATTTAACGTTTAAACTTTAATGTTAACTTTTTGTTATAGTTAAATTGCATACCAGAAAAAACCATTTGTAAATATTCCATTTTATTGACAACATCAAATGATAATTCATTATTATTCGCTGCGATCAGTGATTTGATTTCAGTGCGTAATCGTTTTTGTACATCCGGCTATATACATTTAGATTCATTTAGATTTTTTTTAGAAAAATTTCAAAATTTCATTAAAAAATAAAATTATACTTACATTACGTGATAATTCAAATAATGTAAATGCCATTAATGATGAAGATGTTTCAAAACCGGCAGCAAAAAATATTGCAGCTTGTGCTACCAAAACATCACCTTGAAATACTATTAGTAAAGTAACAATAATTAATAAAAGTCATTAATAAAAGTGATGAAAATTCTGTAAAAATTCATTTCACACACACCTAATTCATTTTCCGTTGACGTCTTATTTATATCTTCATTTTTTAATTCAATTAATGCATCAATTAAATCATTACGAATGCCACCGGATGATTCACGTGATTGCATAATATCTTTTATACTTTGACGTAGAAAAATTTGCATTTTTTTCGGAAATAACTAGAAAACAACAATAAAATTAATTAACTATAAAAAAGGTAAACTAATAATAATAGATAAATTCATTAAACATAAAATTGCATTCATTACCATAAAATTAAAATAAGGCACAAGTTCGGGAACCGTAAAAAAACATGTAAATTCCACGGCACGATGTGCACTAAAATCAAATACGGATTTTCCAGAAGCCCTAAAGTTACACGACGGCGTTCGAATACTATTTGCATAAACACCAAATGCACAACTAGCGATAATATCAGTTGTATACCGAGCTGCCAATTCTTTAAATTCCATAGCCGTACCATTTAATTCTAAATTCGATACATACGCTTTTAAACTTTCACCAATTTCATGTACCAAATAGTACATTTTTTTTAAACGTGGACCAGCAAATACGGGCGTTAAACGTTTTCGCATTTCACGCCACATTGGATTTTTTAAAAAGAATAAATTGGCCGCTCCCATCAAATCCGAATGGATATTTGAGGATGTATGTCTTGATGTTTATAAACAAATATAATAGAATATTTTATAAGATTATGAATATACATATACAATAAAAAAAATAATTATACGTAAAATATATAGTTATATGAAAAACAGTCATCATACCGATTTGAAAAACTATTAAAATCTTTAACCAATACATTTTTTATCAATTCAGGTTCACGTATAAATACGGCTTTTTTAAAAAATATATTATATCCAAAGAGTGCCTCTTGATTCACTAAATCATCATTATAGTATTGATAGACTTGATCGTAATAACTTTTTTTAAATGTCATAACATCCCATAGATTACCAATTAATGGTAACCCTGGAAAATGTTTAACACCATGTTTTTCCCAATACGATTTTCGACAAAAATACCAATAATATATCAATGGTGGTACAACAAATATTATAAATAATGAAAAATATGATCGATTCAAAAGAAAATCAATAATGGCCGAAAACATCTTTGAATTTCTTTTTATATCTGGAAATACAAAAAAAAAATAAAAGATTTGTTTTAGTATCTAATTTATTCGTTTTGTACAAATTAAAATAATTTATTGTTAAAACAGTATTAATCGTTATCATATTATTTATACTATAGAAAAGCAAATATCAATTTTTTTTTATTAAATCATCCACCTCAAATACACCACCTCAAATACCAGAGATCAAACATTTTTTTGTTATTTGATTTATAAAGAAGAAAATTAGTTAATTTTTCGTATTTTGCGTATTCCTCCATCACTTTTGTGAACAATAAATATAATATAGTAGGTAAGCTGTCTATTAATGAAGTTCTAATAATCTATAGTAGTTTATCTACTTTTAATCATTTACATTCCACGTCAACATATTTATATATATTTATGGAAATAATTGATCAATCCACAGTAATTCTTTATTTATATTTTCAAACGTATGGTTATAATTTTGTTCTTATATATAGTTGTCTCATTGAATATATCATAAAATTTAATTTTATCCGCATTTACATAATGAAATTAATCATTATAATTTCGTGTGTCTTATTGGAATGCATAAATTAAAATAAATTTATAATACTATATAATAATAAATAATAAAAATTACGTCAATAAATTTAAAAATTTATAATAATAAAGAAAAAAAATTCTCCTTTTACCGAAAATTTGGTTTATTATTTATTCAATCTATGTAATTTGATAAATTATTTACGTGATTATTTTTTAAAATTGATTAAATTATTAAATCAATGATGGAATTTTCAAAAAAAAATGTTCTAACTATTTGCTTTTAATATACGACACAATACGACTTCTATATGCGACAAAATCAAGGTTTACGGTAGGATTTTTCGATGAAACAAAAAACGTAAATATTAAATTTTTCTATATCAATCAGAATTCATAACTCGACAATTTTCAAGTAAAGTTGATCATTTTTAGATTTAATTTCGAGGTACACCGAAAATATACTAAAAGTTATTTATCTATTGTCCATTATAACTAAGTAGAATATAGTTACGAAAAAGATATTAAATTATTTGTTTGAGGTCAATATTTTTGAATGAACAATTCTTATATTAATTTCATTTTTAAAAATAATCAATTTATAATGCTATATTTTACTATAAATTACTGTGATGTAAAGAATCGAATGCGGAAATCAAATTAAATAATTTTATTTTCAGATGAAAATTTTTCATTCTGTAAATTTAAGTTCATGCAAAAAAATACTGCGATTTCTTTACTTTATTTCATATACAGAAAAATTATGGCTTTTGCTTTCGGTGTCGATAAAGGCTTTATAATGAAAATATTAAATTTAGGATGTAAATACTCGATTTAAACGATCATTTGTAAAAAGATTATTACAGTAAATATAACTATGAAAATTCTTTGAATTCTTTCTTGTTATATTCTTAAACCACCGAACTTCAGAAGTATATTTTATATTAAATAGAATATGTTTTGTAATCGGCATTTTAAATTATACAGACTGTTTGAATTTAAGTTTAAGTTAAACAACAAACTGCGTATAATAATTAGAATATTAAAATGAAGTAAAATGAACAATACTTGGACTATAAAAACTAAAACTGCGCCGTTTTTTTTGTATAAAAAAGTACAAAGGTAATAATACAGAGAAATTAATTGCTTAATTTTATATACAGAATTTTATAGCCAAAATACGACAAAAACTATGTATACAATTTTATTATTCTTTTTGTTAAATTTAAATTAAATAAATTATCGAATTAATAATTTCATTGAATCGTGAATTTTCATCGAAAATTTTCATTGTATTTTTGTTATATTTAAAAAAGAAAAATCACTGTTATTATAATTTCAGCAGATAAATTATCTTAAATCCTACCAAACAACAAACAAAACAGATGGAAAATATAATTATAATGGGTAAAGTTTCAATGTACATACAATAAAAAAAAAATAACACTCGCACACGCAATCTTTTATACACAATTTTCGTTTTATATTATTAATCGAACGAAAATATACCAAATCTCAATTTATTATTACGTATTTTTGCTTATTATTATTATTATTATTATTTATATAGATCAAATTGAATCAAAATTTTTGCATGATTATATTCTATTTGTATAAAGCAATAAGCCAAAACAAGTAATTAAATTATTCTGTCTGTCCATCATTCAAAAATTAATCAAAATTTTATTAGTTATGTTATGATTAGTAATAAAACCTTGAATTAATATTTAAAATTATTTTGTTATTATTATTATTTTTTATTCGTTTATCTTCAACCATAAACAATAAAAAAATTTCTGCTTAACACCAATTTGTAATTACAAATTGAAAAAAATTGCTTTTACCTTTTTATTTTAAAAAAAAAAATCAAAATAAATACGTATTTATGACATACAATTTTTTGTATTATTTTTTTTCTTTTTTTATTTTTGGTTTGTATATTTAAATATCAAATATTCGAAAAGCACAGACGAAAAACACAACACAACTATTTAATTTGAATTTAATTCACAAACTAATACAACCATTCCACTGTAGAAAAATAAGATATTCTTACATTTTTTTTTTGTTTTCGTTTAATAATTTGCTGTATATAGAGGCCAAAATAACTCGTATGAAGAAAAACACACCAGAATTGTATAATCTCCAAATATAAAAAAAAATTAACGCATATACTTTTTTTTAAGAGATGATGGTTTTATTATATATATTTGAATATTAAAAAAAAAAATTTATTAGTTTATATTTTATTAATTTTCACATATACACTTATAGTTTTTTTTTGGTTGTTATTAACTATACTATGTAAAAAAAAAAACATTGATAATGAAACGTTTTTAATATTATATATATTTACCCACTCACCACCACATCTCAAATAATTTTTATTTATAATTTACGATTTTGAAATTATAATTATTCAAAAAAAAATCAAATAACATACAAAATATAATAATGAAATATGTCTTTTGCCGGCTGTAAATTTTTTTTAATTAAAAACAATAATAATGTAAAGAAAAATTGATTTATTTCTAATTCAAGAACCTGTTGATCTATTCGTTGACCAATAGGAAAAAAAAAACCATCCAAAAACGTATAACGAAACAAAAATATTCAAATATAAAACATACCAAATGATTACCTCATAATTTTTGTGTATTTTTTTTTAATGTTTTTAAACGTGATAAAAATATCTGATATATAAACAATTAAACATATTTCATTTTAAGTACTTTATGAGTTGTAAAGTCACTTATTAGTATAGTTCTAAAATTGTTTGTAATTTCTGTTTTACTTTTTTTTCCGCACGTTATCAATAAAAATGTCCACCTCCATTTGGCTCGGGAATTATTTGACCGATTGATCAACTTGAGCACATCATTTAATAGTCATATTTTATGAGGAGTTGATTATTGAAATTTTTTTAACTAAATCCTAGATTGTCACCGCGTGACTGTTGGTCATTCTGGATGTTGGACTAGCCGTAGTTTTTTCTTTGTTTTTGTCGAAAAGTCTAATTTAATGTCAATCTCAATTCTTTCTTTACTTTTGCAAAGTTTCTTAATGCATTTTATTCTATATTCCTTAATAACAATTAAAAGATACTCAATATATAAAAAAAATGTTTACTGTGAAATGTTTTTAGATTCGAATTATCTATAACGCAAAAAAAAAAAAAAAAAAAATATGCGAAATAAATTTGATTTTTTATTGATATCATTAATTTTTTTTTTATTTATAATATATATATATTTCTGTTTTATTTATTTGATTTCAATTGTCAACTAAATAAATAAATAAAAAATAATATATTTAATCATCAAATGATATATGTTTATCGTGGTGATTTGACCCATGTTTGTTGAACCTCACACATTTAATTATTTAATTGTTGATATATATATAGCAACATCTCACATAAACAAAATTTTTCATTTAATTGTATGTATAGTTTTTGTGATATAATTAAAAATTTTATGACATTTTTTTTAAGATTACAAATATTCTACTATTTGTTAATATTATAAAAAATAAAATTAGCGAGAATTTTGTTTCGAATTCAAACTCATATATAGAAATAAAAGTATTGCACAATATTTGTCTTTCATTTCAATTATTTGAAAATCTTTGTTAAGTGAAGCGGCACGCGTATCTAACAATAAGTAAAACAAATCTTTAATTAAACAAATAAATAAATTAATTAAACAAATAAATAATAAATTGACATTAATATTTACTTAAAAATCGAAATCGAAAATTATTTTATTTTTAATTCTTAATAATTAATCTCGATAAATTTCCAAATGAATTCCATTTTCAGCAGCAATTGAAAATGATTTTGTACTATATTTTATAATTTTTGGTGTATTCACACTTGGTTTCACATAATGATTTTTTAACACATTTATTAGGCCCACTTTTGACTGGGTCAAACCTAGAGTTTCAGCCACACATTTTCGTGGTCCCACGCCAAATGGCATATACGTTCCGGGTATGATTTTTTTTTTATTTTCCACCGAAAACCGTTCAGGATCGAACACCGATGGATTGGGAAAATACTATAAAAAGGATAAAACATATAAATTCGTTCAAAAGAAGATAATAAGAAAATTATAATAAAACACAGAAACATAACACACATTTGGATCATGGTGGATAGCATAAATTGGTATTATTATTGGCATACCATTTGGTATTTTAAATGACGAATATGGTTCTAATGAGTACGGTTTTTCATTTTCATTGATTTCACATTCTCTATCCAAATACGGAGCTGGTGGATAATATCGTAATGATTCCGCACACACCATATCTAAATATTCCATTTGATTAACAATTTCCATGGATAATTCGTCATCGTTATCATTGGCTTTCAAATGATGTTTAATTTCTTTACGTAATCGAACTTGCATTGTTGGCTAAATTAAAATTTAAATACATCGAATGAAATGCATTTATTAATTTTAAAGAATATCATTTAATCCATACATTCCAAGCCAATTTAAATAACGTAAATGCGATTAATGATGATGATGTATCGAATCCAGCAGCAAAAAATACGGCTGCCTGGGACACTAAAACATCACCTTTGAACACTAAAACACCAATAAAATTGCTGGTTTTGAATCTATTTACTTTGAGTATAGCCAAATGGCAGGAAACTTAATTAATTACCAATTTCGGTGGATGTCGCTACCTTTTCTTTATCTTCATTTTTCAACTTTATTAACGTATCAATTAAATCATTTCGTTCTATTCCATTCTTTTCACGTTCCTCCATAATGTGATGGATACTTTTACGTAAGAAATTATCAAATTCTTTAGTAAAAAACTAGTATATAAATACAAAATTATACCCAACACATATTGATTATAGCGTATAAAAGATAAAAATCAAAAATAAATACCTTTAAATGAAAAATCGGTGCGAATTCGGGTAACATCATAATTCCGAAAAATTCCAAGCCACGAATGATGCTGTATTCAAAAAATTTCCTCCCGACTACCCGAAATCCATTTAACGGATTTGTTAAACTATTTACATTAACACCGAATGCACAACTAGCAATAATATCATTTGTATAACATGCAGCTAATTCTTTAAATTCAATAATAGTACCATTCAATTTCTGTGTCAATAAATATGTATTCAATTCATTGCCGATAACGTTGATAAGTGGAAACATTTTTCGTACACGGCCAGCAGCAAATAATGGTGAAACACGTGCACGTAATGTTTTCCAAAATTGATTTCTTGCCAGAAACATATTATTAGCACCGATTGTATCTGTATGTATGCCAGTTTTTGCATAACGATTTGTAAATTTTGAAAAATCTTTAATTGTGATATTTTTTATTAAATCTATATCGCGTATTATTAATGCATTTTTATAAAATTTATAATAGCCAATAATTGGTTCGTTGCGAAATTTCGGATGAAAATAAAATTCACGTAAATGTTCAAAAATATCTGTTTTATACGTTAACAACGATATATAATTACCAATGAATGGTACACCGCGAAGGAATGGCACATTATGACGTTTCCAATACGATAATTTATTTAAAAAAAAATAATATAAAAATATTGGTATCCAAATGAATATTATTAATGGTAAATATTTTATTAAAGTTGATAACATTTTTTAAAAAATTACGTATTTTTCAACGGATTTATTTGCATGAATGCATGTTATTCAATCACCTGTTAAATATTACTGAAACAAAAAACAAGAATATTTTCAAATTAACTGCAGTATATTGATTTTAATATTTTATTGTGTGATTTTTTACGTTTTATATTTTATTGTTGTTCGTAATTTTTTTTTAAATATAGATTTATATATAAATTCTTGTGAATATTGTAAAAACGAAAATAAAATTTTGCCATTCAAATTTGAACTTTAACTTTAAAAATGTATTTGTATGATTAACAAAACTGCATACATAACGAAAGCTATAATATTTCTGATAAATATATATTTACAATTAAAATTAACGTATAGACCACCGATTGCTGTTTATGATGAGAAAAATGCAAAAATTATCATCTCAAATCCAGTTTCGTTTTCTTCATTTCTTTAACTTTTATTTTATGAGAATACTAAACACAGCAATGGCAGTTTCCTAACAAGGATTACAATTTACCGCATTTCCTCAGCTAATTATACGGATTTTCCTTTAGAAATATATTATAAAGAATTTGTTTTAGAAAATCATACTTAAAAATAAGCCCACACATTCCTTGCCGATTGAAATAATGTTAATGGAATTAAAAGTGATGATGTTTCAAATCCATTTTCTATAAATAAAGGTGATTATTTTTAGATTTAATTTCGAGGTAAACCGAAAATATACTAAAAGCTATTTATCAATTGTCAATTATGAGTAGAATAATTGCGAAACAAATATTAAATTATAACATTTATAGAAATTTTCTTAGAGATACACCTCATTTGAGGTCAATATTTTTTAATGAACAATTCTTATATTTATTTAATTTTTAAAAACAATGTAAAGAGTGAGCAAATCAAATTAAATAATTTTATTTCAGATGAAAATTCTTCATTCTGTAAATTATATACATATGTAAGTTCTGTAAGTTCATGCAAATAAATACTTCAATTTCTTCACTATATCATGCAGAAAAATTATCGCTTTTCTTTTCCGATACAGTCTTGATATTTAAAATATTGAATTCATGTATACTGTTTGAATTTAAAAGTTAAAATGCAAACTGCGTATAATATAATATTAAAATGGCAATACCTGGACTATAAAAACTAATACAATCGTTTTTGTACAAAGAAAGTTAATAACACAGAGAAATTAATTGTTTAATTTTATAGCCAAAATACGCAAAAAACTTTGCATAAAATTATTATTCTTGTTAAAATTTTGGCATATAACGATTACTATACGGTTTTAATAAATCGTTTCGCAATCTAATAAAAATTAAATTATTCATCAAATTAAATACATTTATCAAAATGTATTTTTGTTATGTTCTGAATTCATAAAAATCACTGTTATTATATATAATCAGCAGATGAGTTATCTAACAAAACCTACCAAACAACAAACAAATAAAACAAAAACGGAAACCGTAATTATTATGGGTATGAGATTTCCATATATAAATATAAAAAAAATATAACACTCGCACACGCATTCGTTTTATAAAACGAAAATATAAAAAAAACCTCTATTTATTATTATACGCATTTTTGTTTAATATTATTATTTATATATTTGATCAAATTGAATCGAAATTTTTGCATGATCATATTCCATTTGTATAAAGCAATAAGCCAAAACAACTAATTAAATTATTCTGTCGGTCCGTTATTCAAAAATCAATCAGCATTTTATTAGTATTATATTATGTTATGATTAATAATAAATCCTTGAATTATTATTTATAAAAATTTGTTATTATTATTTTTTATTCGTTTATCTTCAACTATAAACAATAAAATAGTCTGTTTATAAAACTCATTTGTTATTACAAATTGAAAAAAAATGAATTGAATTTACCTTTTTAGTTTATAAAAGAAATCAAAACAAATACGTACTTATGACGTACAACTTTTTGTATTGTAGATTTTGTGTTGTGTATTTAAATAACAAATATCCGAAAATCACAGACGATAAACACAACACAACTATTTAATTTGAATTTAATTCGCAAACTAATACACATTTAATGTAGACAAATGTGATATTCTTACATTTTTTTTTTGTTTTCGTTTAATAATTTGCTGTATATAGAGGCCAAACTAACTCGTATTAAAAAACACACCAAATTTGTATAATCTCCAAATATAAAAAAAAATGTAACGCATACACATTTTTTAAGAGAAGATTTTGGTTTTATTACATATTTGAATATTAAAAAAATAATATATGCTAAAAAATCGTTGATAATGACATTGTAATATTATTTTCCAAAAAATATTTATATATAATTTACGATATTGAAATTATAATTATTGAAAACAATTAAACAACAAACAAAATACATTAAAGAAATATATGTCTTTTGCCGGATATAAATATTTTTTGAATAAAAACAATAATAATGCAAAAAAAAGTTCATCCAAAAACGTGTAACAAAATAAATTATTCAAATACAAAACATACCCAATGATTGCCTCATAATTTGTGTGTGTTTTTTTAAATACTTTTAAGCATGATTAAAATATTTGATATATAAACAATTAAACATATATCATTTTGCATATTCAAACTTATATATTTATAGAAATAAAAGTATTGTACAATTTGCCGGACATATCAATTTGAAAATCTTTATTATGCGGGGCAAAAGTTTGTATTAAAATTAAAACAAATCTTTAATTAAACAGATAAATAATAAATTGAAATAAGCGTTTACTTGTAAATCGAAAAATTATTTTATTTTTAATGATATGATTATTCTTCTTAATAATTAATCTCGATAAATTTCCAAATGAATACCATTTTCAGCAGCAATTGAAAATGATTTCTTACTATATGTTAAAATTTTTGGTGTATTCACACTAGGTTTCACATAATGATTTTTTAACACATTTATTAGGCCCACTTTAGACTGGGTCAAACCAAGAGTTTCAGCCACACATTTTCGTGGTCCCAATCCAAATGGCATATACGTTCCGGGTATGATTTTTGTTTTATTTTCCATCGAAAATCGTTCAGGATCGAACACCGATGGATTGGGAAAATACTATAAAAAGAATAAAACATATAAATTCGTTCAAAAGAAGGGGATATAAGAAAATCATAGTAAAAAAAGAAAGATAACATACAGTTGGATCATGGTGGATAGCATAAATTGGTATTATTATTGGCATACCATTTGGTATTTTAAATGACGAATGCGGTTCTAATGAGTACGGTTCTTCATTTTCATTGATTTCACATTCTCTATCCATATACGGAACTGGTGGATAATATCGTAATGTTTCCGCAACTACCATATCTAAATATTCCATTTGATTAACAATTTCAATGGATAATTCGTCATCGTTATCATTGACTTTCAAATGATGTTTAATTTCTTTACGTAATCGAACTTGCATTGCTGGCTAAATTAAAATTTATATACATCGAATAAAATGAATTTATTAATTTTAAAGAATTTTATTTAATTCATACATTCCAAGCCAATTCAAATAACGTAAATGCAATTAATGTTGATGATGTATCGAATCCAGCAGCAAAAAATATTGCTGCTTGTGCCACCAAAACATCATCTTTGAACACTAAAACACCAATAAAATTGTTTGATTTTAATCTATTTACTTTGAGTATATAGCCAAATGGCAGGAAACTTAATTAATTACCAATTTCGGTGGATGTCGCTACCTTTTCTTTATCTTCATTTTTCAACTTTATTAACGTATCAATTAAATCATTTCGTTCTATTCGATTCTTTTCACGTTCCTCCATAATGTGATGGATACTTTTACGTAAGAAATTATCAAATTCTTTCGTAAAAAACTAGTATATAAATACAAAATTATACCCAACACATATCGATTATAGCGTATAAAAGATAAAAATCAAAAATAAATAAATACCTTAAAATGAAAAATCGGTGCGAATTCGGGTAACATCATAATTCCGAAAAATTCCAAGCCACGAATGATGCTGTATTCAAAAAATTTCCTCCCGGCTACCCGAAAACCATTTAATGGATTTGTTAAACTATTTACATTAACACCGAATGCACAACTAGCAATAATATCATTTGTATAACATGCAGCTAATTCTTTAAATTCAATAATAGTACCATTAAATTTCTGTGTCAATAAATACTGATTTAATTCATTGCCGATAACATTGATCAATGGAAACATTTTTCGTACACGGCCAGCAGCAAATAATGGTGAAACACGTGCACGTAATGTTTTCCAAAATGGATTTCTTGCCAGAAACATACAATTAGCCCCGATTTTATCTGTATGTATGCCAGTTTTTGCATTACGATTTGAAAATTTCGAAAAATCTTTAATTGCAATATTTTTTATTAATTCTAAATCGCGTATTATTAATGCATTTTTATAAAATTTATAATAGCCAATAATTGGTTCGTTGCGAAATTTCGGATGAAAATAAAATTCACGTAAATGTTCAAAAATATCTGTTTTATACGTTAACAACGATTTATAATTACCAATGAATGGTACACCGCGAAGGAATGGCACATTATGACGTTTCCAATATGATAATTTATTTAAAAAAAAATAATATAAAAATATTGGTATCCAAATAAATATGATTAATGGTAAATATTTTATTAAAGTTAATAACATTTTTAAAATAATTGTGTATGTTATTCAATCACCTGTTAAATATTACTGAAACAAAAAACAAGAATATTTTCAAATTAACTTTTGATTTTATTATTTTATTGTGCGATTTGGTATTTTATTGTTGTACGTAATTTTTATAAATATAGATTTATATATAAATCCTTGTGAATGTTAAAAACGAAAATAAAATTATGCAATCCAAACTTGAACTTGTATACTTAAAAATTGTATTTGTATTTAAATTAAGAAAAATACATATATATCTAAGCTATAATATTTCTGATAAATATATATGGGTACAGATAAAATTAACGTATAGACAGTCGATTGCTGTTTATGATGATATAGAAATGCAAAATTGCTATGATAATTACCATCATAAATTCAGTTTTTTAATTTTAATTTTAAGAGATAACCAATGAAAAGCAATGACTTAAGAAAAGTACTTGATTTCCTCAGAAAATTAAAAGAATTTCCATAAGAAAATCCTACAGAATTTTCTCATAGAATTTGAAATGAAATTGTTAGTACCGTATCCGATAAAAAGATTTTGTAATTTTATTAATATAAATAATTAATAAACTTCTTCATAACAAATGAACTCCATTGTTCATATTTCATAACTTTTTTTTTCATTTTAAAAATAAAATTTACGCTTCCGATGGATATTAATAATAAATACTTATATAGACTTATAATCGAGAATTATATAGACTTAAATAAATAAATAAATATTTGTATAATCGTCACTTTGAATTCTATTGCAGTTTATGGAAATTAAACACTGTTTTATGCATTCATTAACTTCAATATTTGGCATTTTATATTATCGACTTTCATTTGAAAATGTTGAAATTCAAAGATTGATTCTATGATTGATACTAATTAATATATTATTTATTTCGAACATATATACTTCTGCAAATACTGATATGCATTATATTTGAATTTATAAATTCAATTTAATTTAAATTGTTTAAATATAAGCAAACTTTGTGTGGTATATGTATAAATATAGTTAATGCAGACTATACATATTTCAAGGAAATCCATAAACAAAATTTAGTGTCCAAACGAAAAAATAAATTTGTTTATCACTCTGTTTCTATTCATACATTACCACACAACGAATTAATAAGTTTAATTGGTATAATATATGGACGGACCACATTTAAACAAAATATTTGCAATATTTTGGTCAATTCCATTTGTATACAGAGAAAAAACAACATAACATAACGTAATGAAATAAAATGCGTTTGAAATATATTGCTTTTTTTTTTTATTATATTATATTTTATTATTTGCATTTGTTATATATTAAATAATTTGTTATATATTTATATATTTTATATTATATTATATGATATGAATTATCAAATATCAAATCTTTTATCGCGATTGATTTCAACATCGTTTAAAAATATTGTCGTTGCATTATTTGTTTCCATGAAATGCAAAAAATTGACGAATCAAAATAATTCAAAAATTTATTTAATATTGCATCAATATTAAGCAAGTTTGCGTAAATTATAGTTTTTTAATTAAACATTTAAAAAAGTTAATAAAAACCTCTTTATTTATCACAAAAAATTTAGAACACTTTTGTTTATATAGGTTCCAATCTTAAAATATATATTAAAATAAAAATAAATTAATTATAATTCTTCCTCATCACATAAATTATTTCCATCACATAATTAAATGCGATAAATTTCTAAATGTATTCCATTTTCAGCGCAAACGGCAAATGATCGTTTATTTAATTTTAATTGGCGTGGTGTTTTTTTTGATGGTTTTAAATAATGATTCCTTATTACATTTATTATACCGATCTTCGACAGTACTAATCCTAAATAATCGGCAACGCATTTACGTGGTCCCAATCCAAATGGAAAATATGTACCGGGTATGATATTTTTTTTATTTTCTACCGAAAAACGTTCAGGATCATAAACATTTGGATTCGGAAAATACTGTAAATAGCACGAAAAAAAAACAATGTCATTGAAATTCTATCATTTAAAAAAACCAAAAATTCGGAATAATAATAAAACCATACCTTCGGATCATGATGAATTGCAGCAATTGGTATTATTATTGGCATACCATTTGGTATTTTAAATGTAGAATATGGTTCTAATGAATAAGAATCTTCATTTTTACCAATATAACATTCGCGATCCATAAACGGAACCGGTGGATAATATCGTAATGTCTCTGAACATATCATATCTAAATATTCCATTTGATTGATCATTTCAATTGTTAATTTCTCACTATTATTTTTTTTCAATTGATATTGAATTTCTTCACGTACGCGATCTTGTATTGATGGCTAAATTTAAATAAAATTCAATGGTTATTTTAAATACATATATATATATTGAATAAAATGTTTTTATTTAAAACTAAATTGTAATCCATACATTCCATGCCAATTGAAATAATGTAAATGCAATTAATGTTGATGATGTTTCAAAGCCAGCTGCTAGAAATAATGCTGGTTGAGCCACTAAAACATCTCCTTTAAAAACTATATACAACATAATACAACAAATATTAATACATTGTTTTTCCATAATTATGTATTAACATTAATATATATATATACCCAATTCGTTGGTTAACGTTGCGGTTTTTTCTTTATCTTCGTTTTTCAATTCAATTAATGCATCAATTAAATCATTTCGTTCCGTACCACTTTTCTCTCTTTCCGTCATTATGTGATGTATACTTTGGCGGAAAAATTTTTCAATATCTCTAGTGAAAAACTAAAAAAAAAAATTTTTTTTTAAACAATTTATTTTATTTAAACTATATATACATTATTATATTAGAAATTATAAGTATATATATATATATATATATATAGCTGTTACCTTTAATTTTAACAGAGCCGCAAAATCGGGTAAAATCATAAAACAAAATAGTTCAAGAGCACGTCCCAATGTAAATTGAAAAAATGTACTGCCCGCCTTCCGAAACCCATTTGATGGATTACGTAGGCTATTCACCGAAACACCAAATGCACAACTTGCAACAATATCCGTTGTATAACAGGCGGCCACCTCTTTAAATTCCACAATCGTACCATTTAATTTACTATCCACAAGATATTGATTTAATTCATTACCAATCCCATTGATTAATTCAAACATTTTTCGAACACGATTAAATGAAAAACATGGTGATGTTCTGTTACGTAACGTTTTCCACGTTCGATTACGGGCTAAAAATAAACAAGTAGCACCCATTTCATCCGAATGTATACTTGAACGTGCATTACGATTTGGAAATTTTTGAAAATCACGTATTAAAATTTGTTTTATTAACTCAATGTCACGTATAATTAATGCATTTTTATGAAATTTAAAATAGCCAATAATTGGCTTATTGCGAAATGTTGGATGAAAATAAAATTCCCGTAAATGATCAAACATATCTTTTTGATATGTAATTAACGATTTATAATTGCCAATGAATGGTAATCCCGGGATGTACGGCACATTATGACTTTTCCAATATGATAATTTATTTAAAAAATAATAATATAATAAAATTGGTATCCAAATGAATATTATTAATGGCAAATACTTTAATGTAATCCATAGGATTACGACGACTGTTTGATTCAACATTATATTATTATTTTTTTTATAATATTTTAACTTTAACTAAACACAATTATTTTTTTTAATATACTTTTTAAACTTTCGTTGGCAATACACATACAAGTTTAAGATTTAATTTAATATTATTTTATTTTTATTTATTTTTTATTTTAATATTATGAATTTATTTTTATTAAATCACAGATTAATAAATTTATTAACATTTAAATTGTTTTTTTTTTTTTTTTTTTGATATGATAATTAGACGTAGAAAAAATTTGGTTTTGTTTTCCAAATATTATATTATATTGATAAAAAACAAAACTGTTTCTTGTTATGATTTTCGTAACGCGGTTTAATATAAAATGTTTAATTTACCGATATTGCTTATGCTTTTATAGATACACAGCAACAGCAAAGGAAAATAACAAATAAATAAACATGTTAATAATATTAATAAAAATTTTTGCCAATTTCGTGCAACTTATTTTTGATTTCGTGTTGATATTACTTTATAAATTTAAGAATTATAATTATAAATTTAAGAATTCACATGATAACTTATTAAAAAAATAAGATCAATTTTAATCAAACTTTAAAAAGAATTATTCGCTCTCATTATTCGTCATAATGATTATCTTAACAACTTTGAACTGCATTTCTTAAATTCATTTCATTCCATAGTTATTTAAATAAAAATATATCTTATAATTTCACATTGTCAAAAAATTGCATAGTCAGTTAATTATAAAACATTCGCAAAGATTACATTCTCTTATTTTTATATACGAAATGCAAAAAAAAAATATAATTTTAATTTTTAAACAAGCGGATATGCAAAAATCCCAATTTGAAAATAATATTTGCATATTATTTGTATTATTTTTAAGTAGGTAAACTATACAATATATATATATATATATATATATATATTATAGGACGGCACTAAATGATAAATTATAACTCTTTATTTATTTGTTTTACAAAATATTTATTTCAAACATAACATTCTAATCACAATCCAAAAGTAAAACTAATTTTTAATCAAAATATGTATTTATAAAAATAACTTTATATGTTTACTGTAATTAATTTATTATAGAATAATAGGAATAATAGGTTACCATTATTCTATAATAAATTAATTAAATCAAAGTGTTTCTTATATTATTAATTTAAAGTGTTTTACTACAATATATATATAGATAATATACATTTTAAAACAAATTGTTAAAAAATTGTTGTTTGTCTGTTCAAAATATATATTAACACGTAATTAATCGTTTGCGTGATTAAATGACGCGCCTTTTATTATATATATAATTTCAAACATATCAAAATAACGACATTCAATTAAATGATTATATATAGTGTTATATATTAACAATAAAGTCGTCTATCACAAATATTTTTCAATTCTTATGCATGAATTTTTTTAGTTAAAAATAAAAAAAATAAAATATAAATACAGGAATTAAAAAAAAATAATTAAACAAAAACAGCTTTAATTTTTTTTTTTTTTGGTTGTTTAACAAAAATTATTTGGAATTTGAAAGTTTATTTCATCTTAACTCAACTGGATATTTTTTGTTGATTTTTTTTTTTCTTATTTAATAAATTTTTTTGTGTGTGCATTTAAATAAATACCTACACTCAAAATGAATTAAGAATTTTTAATGCATTTTTACGTTTTCTCATTTAAATAAACTTATTATATTTATCTATATATATATATATAGAGCTATATGCGGAGACCAAAAAATGTAATAAATAATAGGAAAAATGCATCTAAAAACGTGATGAAACTTTGAATATTTCCCATTAATAGTTTTGTATTTATTGTATAATAAATATATAGATTTATTATACGTTTGGAAAACTGTAATGCCTATATGTGCAATTATAACATATATCGTTCATTAACTATCTGTATATAAAATATATTTATGTCAATGCATTCAACTTGTATAATAAAATGTAATTGCACGTTATATAATTTATTTATATTAATAAATCTGTCAAAAAAGTAATCAAATAACTAATGCCGCTTATTCTAAAAAAAAAACTAATTTAATATTAAAAATATGTAATGTGTAATAGAAAAAAAATTACATTATAAAAATTTACAATTCACCTTGTTTATTAATATACAAATAAAAAAGCGTTGCAAGGATTATTTATTATATAAAAGGGTATATAAATTGCAAGTAATTGTTAATCGTCAATCGTAACGTAGATATTGTTGAGTTAAATATTAAAATTTATTTATTAGCAGGCGTTAACAGTTTAACTGCAATTTATTTGTTGATTTGTGTAAATTTTTTTTTGGTTTGTTTTTAAATTATGAATTTGTCGTGGATTTTATTAAAATATTTACCATTAATAATATTCATTTGGATACCAATTTTATTATATTATTATTTTTTAAATAAATTATCATATTGGAAACGTCATAATGTTCCTTATATTCAAGGACTACCTTTCATTGGCAATTATAAATCATTAGTTACACTTAAACGGAATTTATTTGAACATTTACGTGATTTTTATTTTCATCCAAAATTTCGTGATCAACCAATTGTTGGCTATCATAAATTTCATAAAAATGCATTAATTATACGTGACATTGAATTGATAAAACAAATTTTAATACGTGATTTTAAAAAATTTCCAAATCGTAATGCACATGTAAGTTTGAAAGCGGATGAAATGGGTGCTACTTGTATTATACTAGCTCGTACACCATTTTGGAAAACATTACGTTCACGGACATCGCCATGTTTTGCATTGAATCGAATTCGGAAAATGTTTGGTTTAATTAATGCCATTGGCAATGAATTGAATCAATATTTGATGGATAGTAAATTAAATGGTACGATTGTGGAATTTAAAGAGGTGGCCGCCTGTTATACATCGGATATTGTTGCAAGTTGTGCATTTGGTGTTTCGGTTAATAGTTTTCGTGATCGTCTAAATGGGTTTCGTGAGGCTGGACGAAAATTTTTTGAATTTACCATAATTCGTGGTATTATCTTTTTTCTCGTTATGAATATTCCAAATATTGGTTCCTTTTTGAATATCAAGGTAAATTTTATTATTGTATTCATTGTATCTGGGTGGGCACTGTAGTAATTTTTATATTTTGGTACTATATATAGTTATTTCCAAAAGATTCGGAAATATTTTTTCGTCAAAGTATCCATCACATTATGGATGATCGTGAAAAAAGTGGAGTGGAAAGATATGATTTAATTGATACGTTAATTAAATTGAAAAATGAGGATAAAGAAAAAGTTGCTACCTCAACTGAATTAGGTATTTTTTTTTTATCTGGCTGAGTATTAGAAAATTACAATAAATCATTAATTTTGATGTCATTATTCATTTAGTTTTTAAAGGTGATGTTTTGGTAGCCCAAGCGGCCGCATTTTTTATTGCTGGATTTGAAACATCATCATCGTTAATGTCATTCACATTATTTGAATTGGCTTGGAATGTTTGTTTATATATTTTTTAACCATTAAATAGAATCTCTCTTTTTTTTAGTAAAATTAAATATATATATAGGATACATTTTTCGCAACTATATATAGGAAGATATGCAAACTCGATTACGAAATGAAATTAAACGTCATTTAACTGACAATAATAATTGTGATGAATTAACTATTGAAATTGTCAATCAAATGGAATATTTAGATATGATTTTTTCAGAAACGTTAAGATTTTATCCCGTATTACCGTTTTTAGATCGAGAATGTGAAATCAATGAAAATGAACAGGCATACTCATTAGAACCATATTCATCATTTAAAATTCCAAATGGTATGCCAATAATAATACCAATTTATGCTATTCATCATGATCCAAAGGTCTGTTATACATCTATTGCATTCAGATAATTGAGCAGAAATAATAATAAAATTTTTATAAATATATGTATATAGTATTTTCCAAATCCTTCAGTTTACGATCCAGAACGATTTTCGGTGGAAAATAAAAAGAATATAATTCCCGGTACGTATATGCCATTTGGTATGGGACCACGAAAATGTGTTGCAGAATATTTGGGTTTGGTTCAATCAAAAGTTGGCCTAATAAATGTGTTAAAAAATCATTATGTAAAACCATGTAAAGAAACACCAACAGTGATAAAATTTAATAAAAAAGCATTGTTAGCCAGTGCTGAAAATGGAATCCGCTTGGAATTTTATCGAGATGATATCAATAAGTAAAACGATTTGTATTTTTTCAGAATATGTTTAATGGCAGTTTAAATCATTTTGTTAAGGTAACATTTACAGAATATTCCATGTGATTGTTAGGGAAACATTTTGATTAATTGTTTGAATAAAGGCTTTTAAGAAATTTTCTACTTTTTTCCTTTGTTTTTTCATCATAATTATTAAAAGTAGTATTCATTAAAATTAGCAGTGCTGATGGACAGTCATAAACGCTATATTTGTAGTTATTACCATCATAATTTGCCTTCTCCATACATCTCTTGGAACATTATACAAATTCAATTATCCCATATTTCCTTTAGCGATTTTTCAGTAGTATAGATAAATAAAATTCCATTTTTTTTTGTATAAATCAATTTAATTATGGTTTAATATCAATTCAAAAATTATTATTCAAATTCAAATTACAATAAAATAGTTATTCCTATGGTAATACAAATTTATTCTCTATAAATTTCCAAATTAATTCCATTTTCGACGGTGAGCGAAAATGTTTTCTTACTAAATTTTAGAATTTTTGGTGTATTCACACTTGGTCTTACATAATGATTTTTTAACACGTTTATTAATCCAACTTTTGATTGAACTAAACCCAAATATTCTGCAATGCATCTTCGTGGTCCCATTCCAAATGGTAGATATGTACCGGGTATGATATTGTTTTTATTTTCCGATGAAAATCGTTCAGGATCGAATACCGATGGATTAGGAAAATACTATATATATACAATGAAAAAGTTGTATTTTAATAATCAATTGAAATTCTCGTATTTTTTTTAGAGTAAACATACATTTGGATCATGATGAATTGCGTAAATTGGTATTATTATTGACATGCCATTAGGTATCTGAAATGATGAATACGGTTCTAATGAATATGTCGATTTATCATTTTCATCACCAACTTCATATTCTCGATCTAAATACGGAACCACTGGATAATATCGTAATGTTTCCGAAAATATCATATCTAAATATTCCATTTTATTCACCAATTCAATGGTTAATTCCTCATTGTCATTATTTGTTTTTAAGTGGTGTTTGATTTCTTTACGTAATCTATTTTGCATATTTTCCTATATGAAAAAATGATCATATTTATACACTTATACTAACTAATAAATACTTATATAAAATCAACATAAATGAAATTAAAAAAGTGACAAACAAACATTCAAAGCCAATTGAAATAATGTAAATGACATCAATGTGGATGATGTTTCAAATCCAGCAATAAAAAATGCGGCCGCTTGTGCTACCAAAACATCACCTTTAAATGCTAAAATTTAAAATTAAAATATTAACATTAATAATCTACTTATTGATTTATCGATTAATTGGTGAATGTGATTTAAAAAAAAAGAAAATAATACCTATTTGTGATTTAGTAGTTTTAATATTTTTATCCTCATTTTTCAATATAATTAACGTATCAATTAGATCATTTTGTTCAATATCATGTTTTTCCCTTTCCTCCATAATGTGGTGGATACTTTGACGAAAAAACCGTTGTGATTCCTTAGGGAAAAACTGCGACAAAGCAAAATCACAATTTTAATAATAACGTCTATGATTTATAAAAAAAATTAATTACTTGAAATTTAAATATTTGCGCTAAATCGGGTAAAACTTCAATGCATATAAATTCAATTGAACGTCCAATTGTACATTCAAAAAATTTTCGTCCAGCTTGACGAAATCCATTAATTGGATCTTGTAAACAATTAATTTTAATACCAAATGCACATCTTGCAATTATATCAGTTGTATAACTGGCGGCCAGTTCTTTAAATTCTATTACTTTGCCATTCAGTTGACTATTGCATAGATATTGATTTAATTCATTACCAATCGAATTGATTAAACCAAACATTTTCCGAATACGATTAGGGGAAAAACATGGTGACATTCGTGTCCGTAACGTATGCCAATATGGGGTACGTGCAATAAGAATACAAGCCGCACCCAATTCATCGGTGTTCATATTTACTCGTGCATTACGATTTGAAAATTTTTGAAAATCACTGATTAAAATTTGTTTTATTAACTCAATGTCACGTATAATTAATGCATTTTTATGAAATTTAAAATAGCCAATAATTGGCTCGTTGCGAAATGTTGGATGAAAATAAAATTCACGTAAATGTTCAAATAAATTTTTTTCAAATGTTATCAACGATTTATAATTACCAATGAATGGTAGACCCCGAATGTATGGCACATTATGACGTTTCCAATACGATAATTTATTTAAAAAGTAATAATACAATAAAATTGGTATCCAAATGAATATTATTAATGGTAAATATTTTAATGTAATCCACAAAATATCCATTATGTCTAAATTTTTAACAACACCATAAATTAAAAACGATTACACGCGATTTTTTTGTTTAAACGGACAATGGTGAATGATATAGTTATTTTTCTATTGATTTATTATTATTTGTATAATAAAAATTTTAATTATATTTGATCGTCGTATTAAAAGTACAAATTATTACTAATTTATTAACGATTTAAATTTTATAGTTTTATACTAATAAACAATTGAATCGAATGGTTTGCAAACTGCAAACCAGTTTGAGTTTTTTCTTCTTTTGACAATTGAATTGATTACATTCTTCCAGACAAAAAAAAAACCGAAACTTAACTATGACGTACATTAAACTTGTATTTTTTCTTTTTTAATAACATTTTATTGACCTATCAATTGCCAATTAATAATTTTCCACTATATTGTATATATTTGCAAAACAACAGCCAAAAGCATAGCTCAATCTTTTTATTATTGAATACAAATAAATATTAAAAATACAAAACAATTCTTTATTTTTAGTATATAGATTATAATTTCGATAAAATGATTTTACTTTTATAATATCATTCTAAATAAATTTGATTTATCATCAAAATATTTTTTATTAAGGTACAATCATTATTTAAATATTTGCAATTATTATTTTATTTTATAAATTTCCAAATGGACTCCATTCTCAGCAGCAAGTGAAAATGTTTTTTTACAAAATGTTAGGGTCTTTGGTGTATTTGTACCTGGTTTTACTAAATGATTTTTTAATATACTTATGAGGCCAACTTTTGATTGCATTAAACCCAAATATTCAGCAATGCATTTTCGTGGTCCCAATCCAAATGGCATATACGTACCGGTTTGGATATTTTTTTTATTTTCTGCCGAAAATCTTTCAGGATCGTATACCGATGGATTGGAAAAATACTATATATAAAAATATTAATTATCTTGTACAGATCATAAATACAAAATAAAACAAGCTTGTATATACCCTTGGATCATGATGGATAGCATAGGTTGGTATTATTATTGGCATACCACTTGGTATTTTAAATGATGAATACGGTTCCAGTGAGTAGGGTTCCTCATTTGCTTCCAGTTCACATTCACGATCTATAAACGGTAATATTGGATAATAACGAAGCGTTTCCGAAAAAATCATATCTAAATATTCCATTTGATTGACAATTTCCATTGATAGTTCGTTGTTATTCGTCTTTAAGTGACTTTGAATTTCTTCACGTACACGATTTTGCATTTTTTGCTATATAAAAAATTATTTTATTCTTTTCGCAATACTAACAATTTGTTAATGAAATTTATCGGTATACAAACATTCCATGCCAAATGAAACAATGTAAAGGACATCAATGTGGATGATGTTTCAAATCCAGCAATAAAAAATGCTGCCGCTTGAGCTACCAAAACGTCGCCTATAAATGCTAAAATTTGAAATTAAAATAAAGCATTAATAATCTACTTATTGATTTATCGATTAATTGGTGAATGTGATTTAAAAAAAAAGAAAATAATACCTATTTGTGATTTAGTAGTTTTAATATTTTTATCCTCATTTTTCAATTTAATTAACGTATCAATCAGATCATTTTGTTCAATATCATGTTTTTCCCTTTCCTCCATAATGTGGTGGATACTTTGACGAAAAAACCGTTGTGATTCCTTAGGGAAAAACTGCGAACAAAGCAAAATCACAATTTTAATAATAACGTCTATGATATATAAAAAAAATTAATTACTTGAAATTTAAATATTTGCGCTACATCAGGTAAAACTTCAATGCATATAAATTGAATTGAACGTCCAATTGTACATTCAAAAAATTTTCGTCCAGCTTGACGAAATCCATTAATTGGATTTTGTAAACAATTAATTTTAATACCAAATGCACATCTTGCAATTATATCAGTTGTATAACTGGCGGCCACTTCTTTAAATTCTATTACTTTGCCATTCAGTTGACTATTGCATAGATATTGATTTAATTCATTACCAATCGAATTGATTAAACCAAACATTTTCCGAATACGACTATGGGAAAAACACGGTGACATTCGTGTCCGTAACGTATGCCAATGTGGGGTACGTGCAGCAAGAATACAAGCCGCACCCAATTCATCGGTGTTCATATTTACTCGTGCATTACGATTTGGAAATTTTTGAAAATCACTGATTAAAATTTGTTTTATTAACTCAATGTCACGTATAATTAATGCATTTTTATGAAATTTAAAATAGCCAATAATTGGTTCGTTGCGAAATGTTGGATGAAAATAAAACTCATGTAAATGTTCAAATAAATTTTTTTCAAATGTTATCAACGATTTATAATTACCAATGAATGGTAGACCCCGAATGTATGGCACATTATGACGTTTCCAATACGATAATTTATTTAAAAAGTAATAATACAATAAAATTGGTATCCAAATGAATATTATTAATGGTAAATATTTTAATGTAATCCACAAAATATCCATTATGTCTAAATTTTTAACAACACAAAAAATTAAAAACTATTATACACGCGAATTTTCATTTATACATGCATTATAATTATATTTGATCGTCGTATTCAAAGTGAAAATAACTACTAATTTAGTAACGATTTAAATGTTTTAGTTTTATACTTGCAACAATTCGATCCATTCGATTCAAAAATTTATTCTTTTTAACAATGTGCAAACTGCAAACCAGTTTGCATCTTTTCTTTTTCTTCTTTTTTTTTTTTTTACTCCGAATTTATTTCTTTTGGATTTCTAATTTTTAATTCAAAATATATTAATTTAAATGACATAATTATAACAAAACAATATAATACAATAACACTACTTTACACAAAACAAAATCAAAAACCAACAAAAGAGTCGTCACGACATGGTATTTTGACCGTCGGCGCCGCGTCCAGTTCCTTACCAACCCCAAAATCCTTACCTCTTCAATATATTCCTCTGCATTCTCTCCACAACCTCACATCTGACATCCATAGCCGCCCACCATTACCCTAAAATCACCAGCAACTCAATTTTCTTCTTTTGACAATTCAATTGACTACATTCTTCCAGACAAAAACAAACCAAAACTCAACTATGACGTACATTAAACTTGTATTTTTTCTTTCTTTAATAACATTTTATTGACCTATCAATTGCCAATTAATAATTTTCCTCTATATTGTATATATTTGCAAAACTAAGCAAAGTCTAAAGCATATAGCTCATTCATTTTATTATTGAATACAAATAAATATTAAAAATACAAAACAATTCTTAATCTTTATTAAATAGATTATAATTTCGATAAAATGATTTTATTTTAATAATTTCATTATAAATAAATTTGATTTACAATCAAAATATGAATATTTTTTTGTAACTTTAATTTTATTAAGGTACAATCAGTATTTAAAATAAAAAATAATTTATTTATTTATTTACAATTATTATTTTATTTTATAAATTTCCAAATGGACTCCATTCTCAGCAGCAAGTGAAAATGTTTTTTTACAAAATGTTAAGGTCTTTGGTGTAATTGGACATGGTTTTACTAAATGATTTTTTAATACACTTATGAGGCCAACTTTTGATTGCATTAAACCCAAATATTCAGCAATGCATTTCCGTGGTCCCAATCCAAATGGCATATACGTACCGGTTTGGATATTTTTTTTATTTTCTGCTGAAAATCGTTCAGGATCGTATACCGATGGATTTGAAAAATACTATATATAAAAATATTAATTATCTTGTACAGATCATAAATACAAAATAAAACAAAGTTATATATACCCTTGGATCATGATGGATAGCATAAGTTGGTATTATTATTGGCATACCACTTGGTATTTTAAATGATGAATACGGTTCCAGTGAGTAGGGTTCTTCATTTGCTTCCAGTTCACATTCACGATCGATAAATGGTAATATTGGATAATAACGAAGCGTTTCCGAAAAAATCATATCTAAATATTCCATTTGATTAACCATTTCCACTGATAGTTCGTTGTTATTCGTCTTTAAGTGACTTTGAATTTCTTCACGTACACGATTTTGCATTTCTTGCTATAAAAAATATGAATTTATTCTTTTCGCAATTCTAACTAACAATTTGTTAATGAAATTTTTTATCAATATACAAACATTCCATGCCAAATGAAACAATGTAAATGTAATTAATGTTGCTGATGATTCAAATCCAGCTGCAAAAAATACTGCAGCTTGAGCCACCAACACATCACCTTTAAACACTATATAAATAATTTTTTCAAATAAATTCATTTTAGCATCAAATCGTTAATTTTAATGGTCTATTATCTAATGTCCAATATATGATATATATAAATATATACCCAATTCATAGGATGAAGTAGACGAAATTTTTTCTTTATCCTCTTTTTTAAGTTCAAGTAAAGCATCAATTAAATCATATCTTTCCAAACCGCTGTTTTCCCTTTCATTCATTATATGATGTATACTTTTACGAAAGAAGTTTGCGGTATCACTTGGAAAAAACTGTATACGTATACATATTTTTAAATTACAAATATAAATGAATTTCTTTGAATTTTATTTCGATTTTCTAATTATGCATATATCCATTACCTTAACATTAAAAAATGATCCAATATCGGGTAAACTCATAACCAGTAAAAATACGGTACTACGAATTATGGTAAATTCAAAAAATTTTCGTCCAGCTTCACGAAAACCATTCAGACGATCACGAAAACTATTTGCATTAATGCCAAACGCACAACTCGCAACAATATCCGTTGTATAACAGGCGGCCACCTCTTTAAATTCAATCACTTTACCGCACACTGTACTATCCGTAAGATATCGATTTAATTCATTACCGATCGCATTGATTAGACCAAACATTTTACGGACACGATTAAATGAAAAACATGGTGATGTTCGCGTTCTTAACGTTTTCCACATTGGATTACGGGCTAAAAATAAACAGGTAGCACCCATTTCATCACCATGTAAATTAACGCGTGCACTACGATTTGGAAATTTTTGAAAATCACTTATTAAAATTTTTTTTACCAATTCAATGTCACGTATAATTAATGCATTTTTATGAAATTTATGATAGCCAATAATTGGTTGATCACGAAATTTTGGATTAAAATAAAATTCACGTAAATGTTCAAAAAAATCAATTTCAAACGTTAACAATGCTTTGCAATTTCCAATGAAGGGTAGTCCTGGAATATGAGAAACATTATGACGTTTCCAATATGATAATTTATTCAAAAAATAATAATATAATAAAATTGGTATCCAAATGAATATTATTAATGGTAAATATTTTAAACTAATCCATAGATAATTTATTATTGACATTTGCTCAAACATTATATTAGTATTTGTATTTTAAATATAAAGATCAAATTATTATTATTATTATACTTTTAATTAACACTAAACTAAAATTTAAAAAAAAAAAAAAATTTTTTTTTTTCAATCGTAATTTATAATTGTGTAAATTGTAATATTTGCAAATGCGTGCGATTCCAAACAGATCTGACACTATTCTGTTTTAACAACAAGAATTAAATATAATTTAATGTAACTTAAAAAATAAATGCTTTATGGGTCTTGATAAATAGTAAATTTATATGTATAATGATATCAAACTGGTTTAAAAAATATAATAATTTCTTATTTATTTATTTATTTATTTGCTATGACCCGACGAGATATGAAACATATTTCTACGTGATTTGCTGGTGATTAAATAAAAAAAACTCAATAGTAAATTTTTAACGACTTTTTATCCTACAAAACGAATGATATTTTTTTTTATTGTCAAGTAATAATACTACTAGTTTTTACTTTTTTTGTTTTTTCTTTCTATTAACACTCTTAAGATATTAATTATATACTGTTATGAACAGTTTTATGATGGAAATTAGCACAAATACACAAATTGTATAAGAAAATTTATACGATATATATTTAAATTTATATACTGAATTATGGACTTGAAATAATTTTTAATATAGGTGAAAAATAGTAAAAGAGGAATATTAATGGGATTATTGTGAATTTTATTTTATTATTTTTCGTTATTTTTGATTCAATTTCTATAATATTGACCATTACGAGCTTATGCAATTTTTTTTTTAATGATTTATAACCGGGTACATAAATCACATATCAATAAAAATTTTATAAACACACCATTTTATATAATTTAGTGAAAGTTCAAATGTTAAGATATATCGATATACCGATAAAATTTACTTTTCCATAACAGAAAAAAAAAAAATATCAAAGAAATTTAATCAAAAAAATATTTTCACAATGTATGTGTTTAAAAAATGCATTTATTAAATTAGTAGATAATTCGTTCTATAACGCTTTACGATAGGTTTCCAAATGAATGCCACAATCGGACAGAGCTGAAAATGATTTTTTACTTAATGTTATTTGTTTTGGTGTTAATGACGCCGATGGTTTTACAATATGATTTCTTAGTACATTTATTATGCCGATTTTCGATTGTATTATTCCCAATTGTTCACCCACACAAATTCGTGGACCAGCGCCAAATGGTAAAAATGAATATGGTATTATTTTATTACGATTTTCCGGAGAAAATCGTTCAGGATTAAATTTTAATGGATCCGGAAATAACTATATAGATACAAAAAAATAATGGAAAATTGAGAAATTAATTTGTTTTTTTGAATGATGCCAATTCTTACATAGGGATCATTATGGATTGCAGAAATCGGTATTATTATTGGCATCCCCTTGGGTATCTTAAATGAATGATACGGTTCTAATGAATAATTATCTTCTTCACATAAACGATCTAAATATGGGGTGGCCGGATGTAAACGTAAGGTTTCTGTGCATGAAAATAAAACAATTTTATTATTTGCGTAACCAAAAATTCATATCAAATACTTAAAAGTTTTTATATATACCTAAAACAATCATCTGTAAATATTCCATTCGCATAACATCATCGAAAGTTAATTTATTATTACATTCGTCTAACGTATTTTTAATTTCATTTCGTAAACGCATTTGCATATCTTGCTATATATATAAAAAAATATATACAAAAACGTACATTATTGATTTGATATGGGTTAACTGTTGTATATTAATAAAAAACTAAATAAATATTAACGTACATTCCATGCCAATTCGAATAAGGCAAACGATGATAATAGTGATGATGTTTCATAACCGGCCATAAAAAAAATTGCAGCTTGAGCTACCAAAACATCTCCTTGAAATACTAAACAAGACAAAAAAAAAAAAAAGAAGAAATTGTTTTTATTTATTTTTTATCTATTAACTTTTAAATTCCCTCATTTCATTTCATATCTTATCCTTTATAAACATATATAATTATAAAAATACCTATTTCATTTTTATTATCATGTACGGCTGATGCTTGATTTGCATCTTCATTCTTTAACTCAATTAGTGCATCAATTAAATCATTACGTGGAGTACCCAATGGTTTTTCACGTTCATTCATAATATCATTTATGGTAGATCGGAAAAAATTTGCCACATTTGTTGGAAATAACTTTAGGAATAAAATACATTTTTACCAATAAAAATCTAACCATTCAAAAACCATGAAAGACATCCAAAGCAAACAGTTAAATTATGAAAATATATACCTACTTTTAATTTAAATATTGTTGCCAATTCGGGTATAACAAAAAAACAGGCAAATTCTAAAAAACGTCCAATACTGAATGAAAAAAAATTACGACTAACTTTATGAAATTCACTATTTGGATTTTTTAAACAATTTGCATACACGCCAAAAGCATAACTTGCAATACTGTCCATGGTAAAACTTGATTGTAAATCTTTATATTCTAAAGTCTGTCCATTTAATTTTTGATCCAATAAATGTTCATTGAATCGATCACCAATTTCGTTAACCAACGGAAATAGTTTTTTCAAACGAAATAATGTAAATAATGGTGATATTCGTTTGCGTAACGTTCGCCACAATGGATTACGTAACATAAATAAATTGGCAGCACCCATAACATCATGGTTAATGTTCGACGAACTATAACGATTTGAAAATTTATTAAAATCTTTTACTAATATTTGTTTGATTAATGCCGGTTCGCGTAACATCAATGCATTCCGATAAAACATTTGATAACCAGCAATTGGTTCACGTTGTATTGTCGGATGCGAATAATAATCATTTAAATGTTCAAATACATTATGTTTTCCCATTAACACTGTATTATAATTACCAATGAATGGCCATCCCGGTAAATGGGCAACATTTTTTAATTTAAAATAATTAAAATATTTTTTATATAAATAATATAAATAAATTAATAATACATTCAATGTAGTTATCGTTAGTATTAAATAAATTATGAATAGATACATTATTTTTCTATTGAAAATCCACAAAAACCACAAAAAATATATTTAAATTGCTATATATATATAGCGACACAATTAGAATTGCAGTAAGAGAACTATTTCAAAAACTGTATGTAAATGTAATGTATAATGAAAACAAAAAATAAATGAATGTTCTTGTAAAGAATAGAATTGCAAAGAATTGAATTTATGTTGTGACTATTTATAAAAATGCAACTATAGATATTTTTATTATTATAAAGTTTACATACATATAAATTTTTTTAATAAACAACCTTCGGAGAGTTCATCATATCATATCAACGGCGATAAAATTGCATTATTATTACAATTGCATATAAATAGTATTTTTTGAATAAAACTAGTCACGCACATCAACTCATAGAAAAATGTTCAGACAGGCACATTCAATGTATATGTATGTAATGTATATATTATAATTCATAAGTTGCTGTTGCACTTAACGTTGCTGATATTATAATTTGAAATATTAATATGTAATTTTAAATGAATATACATCAGATACATTTGTTTGTAATTTTATTGATTTATATTTGTTTTCTTTGAAAACACTCAACTCATATATAAAATCTATATATAAAATATGGTTTATATTATTTAATATTAATGCGAATATATTCCAATTGTTTACGTAAAATCTTTAACACAATTAAATCTCAAACTTTATTATATATCGTTGTTTTTTTTTTTTATGTAAAGGAATTATGTGAATATTTTATTTAATTACTTGGATTTTTTCATAAAATATATATAATATATAATACATTTTAAATACATTCTTTATATATAGTGAAAATGATAAAAATAAACATTTTTTATTATGTTTTTTTTTTTAAATATTAATCGACCTCCATAATCCTATATTTATATTCTATAGTCAAATCTACAAAACACATTTTTTACAAGTCTAATTATTACATGCCTGTATAAAAGTGTCGTTTACTTGTTTATTTATTAAACATTCACACAATTAAAAATAAAATTTTAAATAATTATATATCATATGTATATAGAATATAATGAAAAAAGAGAAAAGTCATTCATTTTAAAATTGTTTATAATCCTTTTATCAACAATCGAATTAAAAACACAAACGTTTCATGACTACTCAAAAAAGTATGCAATGATTTAAATGCATGAAATAAGTGATGCAATGATTTAAATGCATTTTTTAAGACTTCATAAAGGTCAAATATCATGAGTACTTATCATGATTTTTTACTTATTTTTAATAACTTATTTTAGATAGTTATGAATATTTCAGTCAGTCAGTGATCACAGTCAGTATATCAGAATTTGCATCCAGTCACCATCTCAATTTTTTTATATATTGAATTAATCAAATGCTGTTACTTTATGATGCAAATTTATGATTGCTCTAAGATCTCTTCTTTAACAAATTCTATATAATATTTGGACGAAATTATACAAAGTTTTGTAAAGGAAGTTCATGCATAATTATTTAAACAAATCCTTTAAGTTTTTAATGGTATAATTTGTAGTGTACTGTATAATTTAATTCTAAACGCTAATTCTATATGATTTTCTAGTTAAGTCTGACAAATTTTCTAAAGAATATTCTGTATAATTTTGGTTGTTTTTGTTTAAAATCAGTTCCATCCAGAATTCTTTAGAATTTAAAAGTTAAAAAGTTAAAGAAGAAGTTAAAATGTTACAATCCATTTTTTGATCTCTATGTGTAATACATTTCTGACTATCCGCTAAATTCTCAATTTAAATTATCTTTCGTTTTGTAACATTTACATATAATTATAATAATAACCGATCGATCACATACGATCAGAATGTCAAAATTATGATGTCAAAAAAAAAATAATTATAAATTTTTAAATAAATAAATATTATTTAATGTTATTGCACAGCATAATTTTTTGATTTGGCAGATTGATTTTTTTTTTTGAATAAATTGTACAAATTTTTTTTTAAATATTAAATACAAATATTTTTAATTTTATTACTTGTGATCATTTGATGCGAAATCTGTCGGTTTTTTTTATTTTATATTTTTTATCTAAACAAATTTGATATTGCGTGTAATATAGAGTTCTTGAAAACTTCTTTGTTTTGTCAGTTCTAAATATTCTATAAATAACAAAAATGTCAATCAACGGGACTGTAGATTAAATGTTAAATATACATATTTTTTCAAAAATAATATGACATAATTCTTCGTATTTTATGTAGACTACCGAACATGAATAATTTAATGTCTATAACTTTTCAATTCTTTAATTTTATATTTTGTTGTCATATACAAATTTTTTTTAAATATTTTTTGTTTTTTTATGAGATTTTATAGTTTTGTTAATTTGCAATTGTGTATTCATCATAAAAATTTGAAAAAAAAACAAAAAAAAAAACAATAAAAATCATTTTGAAAATTTAAATAACAACTTTTTATGAATGAATCGTAAATTTTAGCTATTTATTGAGGAATTTTTTTTTTTAATTTTTATTACAAACACAATTTGAATAAAAAATAATAATATTTTTATTACCTCTTAGCCAATCACATTTTTAATTATAATTTTTGTTTTTTTTTTTTCCTTAAATGTGTATCTTCTTCATCTGAATATATGTATAATGTATTTGATATTATATACGCAAATAATATATATTTATATGTTTATTATATGTATATATGGAAATAAGCAGAGGTTGATTATTATTAAAATTATTATAATACTATTTTTGAATTTAATTACTGTTTTTTAAACATTTACTGTAAACATTTACGCGGTCCAAGTGTCTAGATTATTTGTGTTTGTGTTATTCATTGGATATACGCGCTAAACATAAGCACCGAAGAAATAACTAACAAGAAACAGTTTATAGTATAGTTTATTATATCCTTGATCCGACTCTTTTCATCGAGATGATAATCAAAAAAATTAAATTAATGTTTTGATTATAAAAAAAAAAAATGTAATAAAATGATGAGAAAAATTATACAAATTTGATATTATTTTGTTATATTAAATAAATATATATTATAGATTTTTGTAGGTTTTGTTTTTTAATTAATTGGCAAAAATATTAATTTAACAATAAATAATATAATAAAATTATTATATGATAATTTTTGAATATTAGAAAAATACCATTAATGACAATAGTAGAATAGGAGAAATCAAAAAGATTGATCATTTCACAAACCCCATTTTAACTGACTATCTTTAATGATAAAGGTTTATTTGGATCTTTAACGGTAAGAAATGACAACAGAACTTTTCTGCTCATGATTATTTTGCTTATAACTTATTATCCCTAGATTTCAAGTGAGGATAGAGATACAAATTTTATAAAATCTGACCCAAAAAAATTACGTATATCTATAATCTGCCATGAATTAGCGATATTTTGCGGTTATAAACATTATTATATAATATACAAATGAATAAATTTTTTTATGCATAAAATAAAAACTCAAACTTATATCTTTATTATCACTTTGTTTTTTTGTTTTTTTTTTTTTAAAATAAAAAATTAATATCTAATAAAAAATCAATAAATATAAAAAATAATTATGAGTATGAATGGATGGATGGATCGATTGATGTATGAAAAGGTGAATGCAAATAATATAAAGCAAATAATTGTTTGTTGTTATTATTCTTAAATTAATGGATCACGTAAAACATTTAAAAAAATACCATCGGCTGATGCCATTGAAAATGATTTTTTATTAAATCGCATTGTACGTGGTGTTTTTTCACATGGCTGTACCATATGATTTCGTAGAAAACTAATCAAACCAACTTTTGATTGAGCCGGTCCAAATATTTCACCAATACAATTTCGTGAACCCGTACCAAATGGTAAATATGAATATGGTACTATATTTGGTTTATTTTCCCGTGAAAATCTCTCTGGATCGAATTTATTTGGATTTGGAAAATACTGTAAATTATATAAAGAAATAAATATATATTATTTAAAAATCTAGGTTCGTTTTGTCAAAAGTAGTTAGCTATTATTCATTTATATTTTTTATATTTTTGTTAATGTTAATTTTGTATCTTTCTATTATCAATAAATATTAGTTTAATATAGGAACTAGCTAATATTATTAATATTGTCATTTTATTTATATATCACAGTTCTGTCAATTCTATAGTCAAATTATAATTAAAAAATTGTTGAAATTTTGATTTATCATCATAAAATTCATTTGAAATGCAAACTAATGTCATTTGATTGTCATTTGTTAAATAGAAAATGTCATGAAATACAAACAAAAATTGTTATTCTATCCTTAATATACATAAAAAAACATTTTACCTTTGGATCACGATGCAATGCAAATACTGGGATTATCATTGGCATACCATGTGGTATTTTATAATTTAAATACGGTTCAAAGGTATACGTTTTATCTTCGACATTGGTTAAATCCATTAAACGATCCAAAAACGGTGACGGTGGATATAAACGTAAAATTTCAGCAACAACCATTTCTAAATATTCCATATCCATTATCATTTCATATGTTAATTTTCCATCGTTTTCAATTAAATGCTTTTTAATCTCTTGACGTAATCTCATTTGTGATGTTTGCTATATATATTAAATTAATTAAATTAATCAAAACCAAAAATTGAAATAAATTTGAATAGAATTAACTTACATCTAATGATAATTCATATAATGCAAATGCAATTAACGATGATGATGATTCAAATCCGGCTGTAAAAAATAAACCAGCTTGTGCAACTAAAATATCATCTTTAAATACTATTATATACATTGATTGATTAATATAAAAATAAATAAATAAATATATATTTTAATTCAATTTGTTATCATCATCCATATATATATATATATATATATTAATTTAATGATCTCTTACATGGTTCATTTTCATTTGCAATTTTATGTTCATCTTCTTTTTTCAATACAATTAATAAATCAACTAAATCATTTCGTTTTTCACCACTTTTTTCACGTTCTTTAATTATGTGATTCATTGATGCACGTAAGAATTCTTCACTTTCACGTGG